>VXBB01016734.1:52174-103409 GCA_013399915.1 Illadopsis cleaveri
GCTCCGCTCCGCTCCGGCCTCTCCGCCGGGCCCGCCCCGCCCGCGGCCCCTTCGCCGCTCGGCCCGGGGCCTGCCGGGCATGTGGCGCCTGGCGACGCCTCGGCCCCTCAGCCTTGGCCGCTCGGCCGCCTCTCTTCCCCTCTGCCCTGCACCAGCTGAGGGGCATCCGTAAATACCATGCTGGCCTTTGCTTTTACGGTGTGCCGCTGTGCGGTGTGGTGCAGAACCACCTGGGTGTGAAGGCGTCACGTCCTCCTGTACCACGGGAGCGTTATGGGATCATACAAGCACAGAGTGTTTGAGGGAAGGGAAGGGAACTTAAAGTGATCCAGTTTCAGCCCCTGTCACTGAGGTGGGCAGAGCACCCTGTGGGCCATGTGGAACACTGGGGGCCTTTGCCCTTTAAATAGCCTTGCTAAATAAATTTAAAAATCTGAAACCACCCAGTGTAAATCTAATTTAAAAATCTGAAACCACACAGTGAAAACCTATGCAGATACACAGAAGTATATATTATTTTTGCCTGACATGTATCTGTTACGGCTAGTACAAATCTGAACTGGCAAGGTACATCCTTCAGGGGCTGCATGGGTCTTGTCTGTCTTATGCATCTCTCTTCCAGGTGTGACAGAATATTCTGCAGTTCTCTTTCTCCCTTAGAGGCATCATTACTATGGGGAACCTGCTGGCACTTCTGGGCATGCAGGACAACTTGCACACCAAAACACAAACTCTAATCCATCACCTCTGTCAGCTTATGAATCCCTGTGCCAGAAACTCTTGGAAGACAGCATGAAAAAGAGGATTAACTGCATGAGTCCTTACGTTCTTGGTGGCTGTCTCTTCTACCAAAGTGCCCTTGAAAAAGCACGTGGCTATCACTCACAGTAAAATGGTTTGGGTGGTTGGTGTTTCAGGAAGCAGGTAACTCAGAATAAATTGTAGTGGCGGGGGCTCTGTACTGTCAATATTGACCAAGAACCACCTTAAGGTGGTTAACATGAAGGCCCTCATGTTAAGGACTTGAGAGCTGTCTCATGAGAAAGCCTTGTTGGCACTGAACAGTCTTGTCCTGTGTGAGGGAGTGCAGAGCATGCAGGGGAGAGAGAAGCCCAAGCTCCATGAGAGAGACAAAAGATCAAAAGCAGTGAAGAAATTATGGTAAAGCAATTAACATTGGGATGTTCACTATTTTGCACGTGTCCCTTTTCCAGTAGCTGAAAAGCAGTTTTGTTCTTCTGACTCAATAAAGCAGTGGCTCCAAAGATGCTTTTCCCAAACCCCCAAAGTGCCCACAGCATTAAAAATCTGCACAATTAACTGCTGGTTAACGGAGCTAGAACTGACCCATTTCGACAAAGTGGATCAGAGAGTGTGCCAGAGAAACTGGAGGTGACGGCCAGTGCCCCAGCTCTTTCATTCCAGAAAACTGCAGGAACAAATAGTTCCAGCATGGTTATCCTCACAAAGAGAAGTGGGGAGCAGCAGAGAGAGGTGCGTGGTGAGGAGGAAAGACGTTTCAATTCTCTCTTCCCTTTTGTCAACTCAGTAACACATTATGTAACAGGTTTGGGTTTTGTTTAAATTGTGAGACTGCAAAAGTTTCCTGACTGTAAAACTGTGACAATAAGAAGTACTTGTGATCTTTTGAAAATATTTTTCTTTTTAGCTGAAAGAAAAAAGATATATGCAGAAAAGTCTATACTAGAACAGCAAGTTAAAGTTTTTTCAATATACAGTCAGGATATTTCTTTTTCCTAACGTAATAAAAGGTGTGACAAAACCAGTGGTATCAAAATTAATTCCTGCACATTGAAATTATTACTAAGAATAACTTTTTCTTGTCAGCTGAGCTTGAGCCAAAAGTCTGATCTGGGAGAACACTGCAGGGTGAAACTGGACAGGTTCATTGCTAACCTGAAGACACAAACAGGAAGAGTCAGGAAGACTCAAACACAGCAGCATCAGACCTCTCTTCGTGGAGAGTAGGAGCTGCATCCTTTGGCTCCTGTTTGCAGTGGACAAAATGTGAGCGTGTTGGCAGCTGACATACCTCAGCTGGCCGTGGCCACTTGTGTTGGAGCAGGAACTCATTTGCATGTCAGAGTCTTATCAGCTTAAGTCTTTTTCTTTCCCCCCTCTGAGAGCCTTTCGTTCCTCCCCACCACTTGCACAGCAAGCTCCTGGGAATGATCTGAACTGCAGGTGCAAACCAGGAGAGAGTCAGGCAAACATCTGAACCATCTGGGAGAGAGAGTACCTGCCTTTGCTGGTGTCTCTGGCTGCTGACCTCCCCTCCCCAAGTTTTTAAAGTCTGTCAATTCTATGAAATGTATTTTGCTACATTTCTGGTGATGGATTTTTTGGCCTAAGTTCACTGATTGTTTTTGAGAAAATGGTACTGAAAGAGTTAAAGTTAATGTTCCTTCCTTGTGTTTCCTTATGAGGCTTATGAGATAAAAAGACCAGAAGTGTCTATATGGGGTAAAACAAGGGCAAAAGACATTGTGGTGGCTATCCAACAGGCTGTGCAACAGCCCTTGAACTTTGACACTCCCCCTTGTCGTACCTGTTCATGCCTCACTTCTGGCAGGAGTGGCTGCAAGTGTGTCACCCCTCACTGCCCCTGTTCCTGGGGGCCAGGGAGGGGCAATAGCTGGGTACTTTCAAGAGCTCGAGGTCATGCCCCTTGTTTACAAAGGTTTCTCTTTCTTTATTACTAAAAGCTACTAAAAGCGCAGTATTTTTTCCTTTTCCAGCTAATGGATTTTGCGGCACTTCATTTGGTTAATCAGTTAGCAGTGATTAAACAGGGGAAAGATAAATGACAGCCTGAGTAACGTCATCATGGTTTCTGCGTAGTGGAAAGGAGTGGTTTGCCAGGGAAACCTCTTGCGAAATAAGTGAGAATTGAACTGTAAGCGCAGAATTTACCATGCTTTAAAATCCCCTTGTGGGTGCTCACTTCCTCCTTAGGCTGAAGCGGAGTTGTTGAAGAGGTTACCATTCCCAGGCAGCTCCCATTCACCTTCACGGCTGTCTTCTGCCAAAGGCTACCACCTCCCCTCCCTACCTGCAAGCTGTTCGCTCAATCCCTCCCAAACTTGCTTTGGCCAAAGTCAACCAGAGCAGCTTAAGCAGTTTAAATAGTAGAAGTCAGCTGCACTGGTTTGTTTTGGCTGAAACGGATTAGAGGAAACCCAAGTCACCAGATGGGAAGTGAAGTGATGACTTTTTTCATGGACAGCTTCAGGGGCAGTGGGAGGTTTGGCCTAATCTGCTTTCAGAGCAGACTTCTGTAGCAGACATAACTACTACTGACTGTTCTTCAGGGTATTTAAAAGCAGCAGTGTTGCTGAGATACTCACATTGAAACATTCGTAGCACTTTTAGATGTCACTTCCTTCTTTGGCATGGAGAGCAGGGTACGGCAGTCAGAGCTGCAGAGGTTTGTGGGAAAGCAGCAATGGGAACGTGAGGATTTGGAAACCAGTAGCTATAGAAGATGTGGGACTGAGAATGGGGAAAGAGCAGAAGAAAGAAAAGTTTGTGGCTGTAGATCAGTGGGAGATCACAGAGCTCAGTCTAGAAAGGAGGGATTTGAGCAGCATGGCAAAGCAGGCATCAGAAATGTGGGGTGGCGAGTAAGCAATGCTCAGGGGCAAACAGCGATCCTTTCATGTGTGCATGAGACCTTGGAAACTCTATCCCTCTGGAAAATGGTTAAATGAGAATAGCCTCACTAGTCTGTCACTGCAGGTAGTTTTCATAGCTCTGCTTCCCTGTAGCTTCTCTAGGGCTGCCAGCTTCACAGCCCATCCAACAAGCTGGGGATGGTATGCAAGTGGAGTGGTCTAGATTCGATGCAGATATGGGGTTTGGACTAGAATATAAGACAAGATGAAGCAATATTCTTGTTCACTGTAGGACAACAGTGGGTGATTTGGAGCAATGAAAGAGAAAAGAAGAATTACAGGAACTGGAGCAGCAGAAGGTACAGAGAAAAAAGGAAGGAGAGCATCAGCTGTTTGCTTCCCTGTAACTCTCTACTTCATAAACCCTGTATCCATTACTCCATAGAAATGTACATTATTCCTATCTCTACAATCTTTGTAGGGATACCCTTTATTTTTGTAAGTCTTTTGTGGGACAGAGGAGCATCATGAAACCATGTTTTATGGATGTAAGACAGAGTTACTGAGATGAAGTAACTTATCCAAGGTAGTATAGCAAGATGGTTACAAATCAGAGAGCTGAACCAAGTACTCTTAAATTCCAAGTCTAACCACTAATTCATCTTTTCCCCTCTCCTCTCTTACATCTCAGAAAAGAAATAGTAACTTTTGTTTCACTTAACTGCACAGGCAATTATTAAAATTAAGCACTTGCACAAAAGCTTGATGGCTTAGCTTGCCATTAAGGGACACACACACACACAAAGGCTATAGGTGAGATATATAACATAAAGCATAAGACAATGTGAAAAGACGAAGAAGTAACAACAATTTCTGGTTCTAGGGATGGCCTTTGTGAAGCTTAGGGGGTTTTGCTAAAATTCTAGTCATCCTAAATGGAAAAAGAAGTTACTATTTTGATGGTCAAGTCACTTCTCTATGAAACAGCAAGATGAAGTTTCGAGGGGGCATTTGAAATTGGAGATCATAATAAATATTATTTACAGAAAAGGAGCATAATAACATGTTGTCACCAGGAAACAGAGTAATGAAATACTGTTCTCAAGAAACAGCAAGTTCAGACAAATCTACAGCAACTGAAAAACTTAACTAGTAACATTTCTCACTTTCCTATATATCCAAAGAGAGAATATTTAAATAAAAACAACAAAAAAAGGTGATACATTTAAAAAAATCACAAACACATTCCAGAAATTAAGATAGTTGTCACAATAAACACCCACCTCACTTACTTTTTGCTCTTACTCACTGTTAGTCACTTGTCTGTAGGCTGGTACACTTCTATTGAAATTAACTGGTAATGGGCAGTAAGCACAGATGGTGTAAATCATCATTGCTCAACTCACACTTCAGTTGCTATGCTAATTTATATTATCTGGAGAATGGCTTTGTGTGCTCATGTTTTGTTTGTGGCCAGTGATGAATCAGAAGTAAAATGTAAAATGTATTTGCGTTTATTATGAGGGCAGCATGAAATGTATGAGGCCTTTGACAATTCATATCCTTCTTTTTAACTGCCTGAGTACTTCAAATTATGTGGGATATAGTAATTACCAGCCTTAAATAAATTTTAGATGTCCTGTTTTTCTAATAATCAAATATTTTCTTAGGAATACCAAGTATATGATAAAAAAGTACAGCATTCATAAAATACTTTAAAGTTGTGATACGTGAAATGTCATCTGGCTCAATATAAACCATTAGGTACAAAGTTACTGTCTTGGCAGCATGCTAAAGTGAGCTCACAATCGAGAAAATAGCTTAAAAGTCTGAATTTAGAAAGAGAATGTATAACCTGCGGTAATGAAGACCAGTTTATTTATGTTTATTTATTTTAAAATACTTTCTTTTCAACATACGTACATCCATTTTCTTGCTTCTGCCAACTTTTAACATCTCCTGACACTTACAGGTATCCTAAACATTGTGGATTTGATAGGCTGCTGTTTATTTAATTCTAAAGTGCAGTTTGGGTGTTGCAGTAATATGCCAGTGAAACTCCATTGTTATTCAAATGGATTGTGAAAGAGATTTCAATTCCATGGGGTCATTAAAATATACTTAATAGATAAAAAGAGCCTAATATGAAAAAGGAAAAGACAGACAAACCCATAATGGACATAAAAAATAAACTTGAGTTCTAAAAGGGGAAAAAACCCCAAGTTAATTACTATTTGTTGTTGCTGTGGGAAGGAAGGGCATGAGCACCACAGTGACCTGCATTTATAAGCTGTGATTCATATAAACTTTTAAGTGGATAACACCCAGAACATCAATATTTTGGCCCAACAGTAATAACATTCTTAGGATAAAAGACCGTTAACTCCGAACAAAGTCTTATTTTGTTGTATGCACCAGTCAGAAAATTGTCAGTCTGAGATTAGCTCAATTGTCAACAACAGAGAGCAGAGTTTTTCGAGAAAGACAGGTGAAAATATCCAGTTACAGAGAAAAGAAGCATGTCAAAATTTCAGAGCGTGGGGGTTTTTTGTTTTGTTTTGGTATGGTTTGGTTTTGTTTTGTTTTTTTTTTTTTTTAGAGGCAGGGCGGATGTGAGGTGAAGGACTGCTGGTTTATTTTTATATTGTCTTCTTGACTACCCTTCCATGGTCAGGAACAAGCTGGCTTCTGTGTGTTAGGTATGGGTAGAGAAGTCTTTTAGCTCTGCAGGGGAGTTGAAAGTCTTGCAAGAGCATATCTGCTTCAAAGCAGTTTGCCACTTGTCCTCCTTATAGCCAGGGAAGAATCATGATTGTACTCAAAACATTTAAAATTCTGGTTTATATTCAGCCTGCAAAAAGAAGGGGAGAAGATCAATGAGGGTGAAGCACAGGGCTTCAAATAGAATGGTTTATTTTCATTGTGAAGGTCTGCCTCAGACTTCTCATGACTTATTTGAAGCTGCTTGTGCTTACCTCAGATACAAATTTGGCTTGTTGACTCTCCAGTCGCTAAAAATTGTTTCAAGCCATTGATCAAATGATGATGAGTTCCAGATAAAGTTATGCTTCTAAAGAATGTGCCTCTTCATGACCATTTAAAATCTAAATGGGATATTACGAAATCAGATGGGGCAGAAGGTTTTTTTAAGAGGGGGAATTTCAAGTAGAGGACATGACTTTCCAAGACATTTTTTCTCAGCAGCTGTGAAAGCTCAGAAGAACTTCCTAGACAGGAACATATGAGGACACAGTCTCTTGTGAGCCAGTCATTGGAGACGTTTGTGGGAAAATGGTGGATGCAATTTGAGTTCCAGAATATAAAAGGAAAAAGAAGCCCCTGTTAGAAGGGCCTGTCTAATTACTAAGTTGCAGAAATTACATGTTTATTCATCTGTTATTTTGTAGTAGGACCTACAATTAAATGATGTCAGCCACAGTTTAAGAAAAATGGCTATTATAACTGATGATTCATTTAAAATACCTTCTTACCATCTAATGCCAGCAGGACAGCAGGCTGCAGTTGTAGTAGTGCTGAAAGCTGTAAAAAGAGCATCTCCTCCTTTGGTTAACAACATGTGAACAAAGGCTTCAGCCACGGGAGAGGAGATGGCAAAATGGGAACAAGGCTGCCCAGCAAGTGGTAGGGAAAGAACGAACCAGTATCTATCAGTGGCATGGGTGTACAGAGCTTGGGAAGGTGCAGGCAGGTGCCTTGGCTGAGCCCATCTATCAGGTGATGCTCTACCTCACAGTTTCCTGCCCTCTGCTTCTCACTGTGTGGTCCTGACACTCCCCTTGCTGTGGATCTGGCATTGTTACAATGCAACATGAACCAGTCTGTCTTGCCAATCCAACAGAAGTAGAGCAAGTTACTCCTTTTGTCAGTCATTCAGTTGACGTTTGTAGCTGACAATAGAGAAAAGCTCTTTAGAATGAGAGTGCTCAAACTCTGCATCTGGTGCCCAGAGAGGCTTCCCCCTCCTTGGAGATAGTCATTGCTGGAACAGACAAGGTCCCGAGCCACCTGATCTAACTTTGGAGCTGGACTGAATGTTGAGGTTGGCTCTGCTGTGAACACGGAGTTAGACCAGCTGGCCTCCAACCTGATCTGTTATGAGGGGCAGTCATGATTCCTGTATCTTGTATTATTTTACATTGAGAAATCTCAGTGCATCAGTGTCCCTGAAACCTTGGGCTGAAACTTTATCTGTCAGACATGAGGATAGTCTTGTCACTATTATGAAATTTCAGTGTATGAATTTCTATGTTTAAATTGTTATGAGCAAAGGGATTTCAGGAGGAAGTCAGTTCTTTTCCAATATAGATACTGTAAGGTTAATCCTATTATTGCTAAACCAAACATTCTAAAGTCAGATTATTGAAGATGAATTTATATTCTAAAAATTACTAAAGTAACACGTACACTTAAAGTTTACAACCAAGCTTAACTTTATGTTAAAGAGAGACTGCATTAATAATACAATAATACACAATGTATTTTAACTGATTCATCTCAGTGGGTGTTAAAAACATACTCAGATCCTGTCTCTGCTTTGCCTCTCTGGGGAATGTCTGTGATGAGTAAGGCTTGTTGATTTTATAGGACAGATAAAAGTTGTTGTTGTGCTGAGCAGTTGGATATTTTTATGGTAGCAAATCACATTTACATCCATAGGGAGGCCCTTTGACATTGGTAAAGTGTGAAAAAAGGCCCTGGACTAAAATGAGTCAAGGCCATATATATATAATTTAAAGAATGAAGGTATGAAATCCTTCAACAACAACACCACCACCAAAATCCCTAGTAACAAATGGAGAAGCAAATATATCTTCACAAAATCTCAGAGTCTTATCCTGAATTACATACCTCACTCTCCATAGCTGCTGCTAAGTTGACAGTGTAGCTGCACAGGGTATATTTACTTCCAGTTAAATGTTTCTCAAACATTTCTAGACTGGTGCAAAAGGGCCTTATTGTATTCATTTTTTCTCAGTTGTGCAGCCAGATTGTGAAATGTATAGGCCAAAACATACAAAGACTAAGCAACAAAGGCACCTAAATTGTTTATGAATGATTTGTTATGTCAAGGAGCTTTATAATTTTTTGAAATTATTGTCATTTATTTATACAGACTGCCAGCACTATGGATTCAGGGACATCTGTCTTTTCTGCAATCCATAAAGCACCTGTTTTGTTTTCAGTAGTTTACACAGGTATGCTTAAGTAGTTTGAGACTTGTCTTTCAAACAGACTTTTCAGTAGGTATGTGCTTCCTAATGGCACTTCAGTGTATTTGATGGGAACACAGCTGTAGAATCCACATTGTGTTCAGAGAGGAGGGCAAACCACCCTGTAAATTGTCTGGCACCAGGGGTTTGGACCTGAGAGGTGCTGAACAGATCATGTGTGTGTTACCCTGCAGTGCCCACCAAATACACGTGTTGTAGATAAATTTGCCTCAGGGTACTTGCCTGCAAAGATTGTGTCTACCCAGTGAGAATCTGTACCACACTGGTAGTGAGTGCAACCTGTCTGGCACTACATGTTTTTGCTGGGAGTTTTTTTCTATATTCAGCGAGTTGTTCCAGGAATGTACATAACGGCACTTTTCTGGGATTCCCTGTGATTTCCTGTGGCACATCCATTAAAAGTAATAGTCTGCTGCCAAAACTGATGAAAGATCATCAGGAATTGAGGCAGACAGGACCTCCAGTGTAACTCATGAATTCCAGTTTCATTCTTTGAATCGATGTGTAGGACACCAGTCACCAACCTAAGTTGTGAATCAACCATTCTTTCCTGAAACTAAGAATTTAAAAAATCATTTGTTTTGTTTGGACTTCATTTTCAAAATCCTAGTTGTCTCTAAAATATACTGGGTCTAATCACTGGTTTAGAGAAACTGAAGATCTCAATTTTCAGGATTGGATCTGTGCTGCCTCACAGCTTCTGTACTCAATTAAAAATGATGTCTAAGTGGGAGTCAAATGCTGGCACCAGAAAGCAGGCAATTGCATCTTGGTATTCTGCATTTGTGAGTCCCTCTTGTGCCTGGCCAAAGCACATGGGGAAGAGGAGTGAACGTGTAACAGATTCTGCCCATGAAGCTCCTCATGGAGCACAGCCAATAAGTATAAAGCTTGCTCTTTCAGAGCAAAATATAGTACAAACAGACATAACAATCCACTTTATTTTGGATGATTGATTAATGAGGACATTGCTCATATACCCAGTGCATGACATTTCCTTTTATTTGTTCATATAATTTGAGAGCTAAAGGATATAAATACTTAGGAATTTCCCAGCAGTTGGGTTGACACCTGTCTGCTGAACACATTAAAGGGGGAAAAGGGTGAGTTGTATTCCATTTAAGAAGGCTGTAGCTATCTAAGTAACTCTGAATAACATTTCTGACACTGTCAAGGGAAAATTTCCCATAGCAGTCTCAATACAGATTCAGCAATAAGGTCTTTTCTCCCTGACACAGCTAGAGATTGAAAGGATGTTAACAAAGACAGAGTAGTGGGAAGGGAGTGATGGCACTGAAGGAAGTTTACAGTGCTCTGAAGATGATGCTTCTTTCCATAAGACAAGTCATGAGAGAGCTAAGGCCTCTATATATGCAATCAAAGTGAGCATTTGGCAAACAGCTGTCAATCTCTGTATAAATTTATCACTTCCTTGGTTAATGTTTATACCTGGCATTGTAACAGTTAGTTAATAAATAGCTCATTTGCGTGAAGAACTGGAGATGGTAAAAACCAAAAAAATGTCTGTAACAAACACTCATGCAAATGCCCCACCTGCGTTTCTTTTTGTGAAACACCTGTTGAACTGATTGCAAAGCTATTCTGTGGCATGACATCATTCAGTTCTACGAAATGACTACCAATGGGTCTGCTCACAGCATCTATAATTAGCTCCTTACCTCTAAGTTTCAGTGATTTGAGCAGCACACTGATGTAAATGTTTTAAATCAGCTCCTGGGGATGCCTTTGAAACCAAGCAACACCTAACATGGGCATCAACACTACATATGTATGTCAGGCTTTCTCCTGCAGCTTAACCTGGGCCTTACAATTATGGAAAATACTTGGAGAAAACTCCTGAATGTTCTATCTGTAAACACATAGCTGTGGATCTCAAGGGATCCTGGAGAGGATGAAAGCTCTGCTTGCCCTAGGTTTACTACCCCCGAATTACCTCATAGCACCATTGAGCACTTTTGTAGAGATTTGCACCTGAAGATAAAAACCAGGAATGGTCTCTCATGGGGAGGGGGAGTCATTCAGGAATTGGTAAGGCTTTAATGTCCTCTGCTCCTGGGTCTGACAGCAGAACTGCTGGAGATGGTGCAGGAAAGGGGCACAGACGCCTTCTGCTGCATGCAGAACCACCCTGCACAGCCTGACCAGGAGTGGTTGGTAACACCAGACCGTACAGACATACATGAAGCAAAATATTTTGTATAGTTTCTAAATCTCTAGGCTGAGTTTCCTGTTCTGGGGGGACAATGTAGTCCCCAGTCGCAAATTCTAGAGGGAAATCCTGAAGTAGAAGTTCAAAAAAGACCACTTGCTTAAAAAACAGGTAACTTAATTTCAGTGCTAGTGTTTCACAGAGCCCATTTCCTTTCTTCCCTTGGATCAATCTTGTCTGACATTTGTTTAGCAGTCTTGTAAAATTCAAAAGAAAAAATAAGAGTTCAGTGTGTGGGTTTTTATTATGGTCCTTTTAGACATAGGGGAAATACATACACACCCACCCCACCCCTGACCTGATCTTGTACTTTAATGCTTTTTGCAAACTAGTCAATATTTTCTAATTTTGATTTAATAATTACAGCTAATGCTCCAAATTTCCAAACAGTTGCCACAAATCAATTAGGCTTTCAAATCAGAGATAGTTTGGAGCTTACAATTGTTTTGTGTACAATATGTGCATGTGAATGAGAAACCTAGATATTTATGTGCATTTGTAGTCACATGTCTTGGTTGCTAGATTTTTGATATGATAGTTCGAGAACTATCAGCAGTCTGACTTGCAAATTTAAATGCCATTTCTTCCAGTGATGGCAAGATCAAAGTGAGCAGAGTTAGAGGCATATGCCTGACTGAGGAGTTTAACAGAACTTCTAAGTATCTCATTTTGGTTGTTACCTAAATTATTCCACATACCTGAGAAGCCATTCCAATTTGCTTTTCATTACCAAGAGAGAAGCATAGGGATATTTACATCCATTGTTTAGGTGTCAGTAGTACTTTTCAAGGAATCTGACAAAGCATCAGGTTGTGTGAAAGTAGAAGAAGAAATTCAAGAATATCTGCAGTTTTTTAGTGGGTTGCACCCGGCCCACCTGATAGGCAAATTTTTGCAAGCTCAGTGACGTAAAATGCAAAATTTGATAAGCCTATTTTTCGAAATACATGCTTAAAAGTAACATTCTCTAAAACCAACCTACCCCTGTGAGTCACACTGGTAGCCCCAGTCACATTAAAGGAAGTGTTACCTGTTATTGTTCTCAGCCTTTCATCTACCTGGAGCCTTCTCTTCTCCAGGCTGAACAAGCCCAGCTCTCTCCAAAGGAAGGGAAAAGTTGGTGGATTTTTTTTCAGGAGATATTGGTGGAATGGGAACTCTGGGACATGTCAGGAAGATTTTGGGAGCCACGAAGGGAACTGACAACCGGTTAAGGGATAACAGTGCTTTTTTCAGTGTATTTCCGAAACAACCCACTTTTATTTCCTCTGCATTGACATGGATGGGGAGGCAGGCAGCTTGTCAGCTCCCAGGAACCTCTGCACATTTCCCCTGTAGCACTGAAATTCCCTGTGAATGAGTATGTGTTATCCAGGAGTGTATCCTTCATTTACATTTATTACAAAGTAATGCAACACTTTTTGCGGTGCAGATTTGATCCTGCAAGTAACTCCTGTTCACATGAGCAGTCTCATTACATGCAAACCTCATTAAACACAAACACAAGGCTCATGGGCAGCTACAACAACACAGAAAATCCAATACACTTGAACACAGTTGCAAACCAGAAGTCAGCTGGTATGCTGCTGACTTAAGATGGGTTGAGCAGTGCAGACCAGGGCAAAGTGCTGTATGTGATGCCCCTACCCTTCACATGAGGGACACTGGCATTTCTGAAAGTAGTCAAGGTCATCATGGAAGTCCTCTGACCCAGTCACAGTGCAGATCCAGCTTGCCATACAAGTCCTTCAATTTTTGCTCAAGCTATGCAGAAACCTTGTTTATGCCCTTGGACAAGACAACAGTATCAGACTGAGATTAGTAAATGTTTTGAATGTGAGCACAGCCCATGCCACAGAATCTGGGCCTGGACAAAAGCGTTTCAAATGATTTTATGTCTTGTGGAAAGCAACCAGAAATGCTCTTACCAGCAAAGCCAGCCACTGACAGCAGTTTTGACTGGCTGTAGTAGGTATGCAAATGCAGACATACTTGTTTGCGTAGGCCAAAGGGGAGTAGCATATTGCAAAATATTTTAAGAACCAAAAAAAGAGACACTGAGCTGAAGTGCATTTTTAAACCTCTTGAGAATGAACAATATGCCTTTTTAATAAAGCAGTTGTGCATAGAGATCAATGCACACAATTAAAAGACTAATCCTGCTGTAAGTTCACCTCAAGTATTTCATGAATTTCACATGATCCACCCACTTTTTTTCTGTACCTCTGCAATTACCATATCAGCAGCAATAATTCTCTGTTGTTCAAATGCCAGATACAACATGGCTCTCACATTCCTGAACGTGGCATATTGTGCTGTTCTGTTTGTTTGTTGTTTCAGAACAAAATTAAATTTTACTCACTTGCACACCTCACTGAACTTTAACCCACTCTTTGTCATCCTCTTAATCAGTGATTTGTTTATCTTGATCCTTGGCTCTCAGTTTCTTATATTTAGTTTAAATTTTGGATGAAATCCATGTTATTCAAATGACTTTTTAAACCATTTCTAGTTTTCCCCTCCGATCATATTTGGAACTACCAATCATATGTGTGAGGCATAGGATCATCTGACTTCTTTTTCTCCCTTCCACAAACCAGAAAATGAAGTATCTCCTTTCCAACTGCAGCATAAACATTTTCATGCAATATTTTAATTTACAGATACTCTTCAGCAATATAAAAGCATCTTGAGCAGTCTCAAGATTTTGTTTATGTGGGAAAGTTAGTTTGTCTAGATAAAGCAGTAACTTTTCTGCCTGTGTGTATGCACAGGACAAGAGCTGATTATTCCAAATTATCTTATTTCGAGCCCATTTTATTTGAGAAGTACATTTGCAATAGCTAAACAGGAAGGACTGTCCTTGTAGATGTGACTTCACACATTTGCAACTACAGAAGGCGCTCATCTTGTCACAAAGTAGAATTTAGCTAATATTAGAGTAACCCCCTTATCAGCATTTAATTATACAGTGTATAGGAAGTAGTTGCAGATCAGGCTTCCAACGTGCTGTGCTTTGTTCAAACGCTGATTAGGTTTTAAAAACCAGCTTTCAAAGAACATTTGTTTTAAACAGAATTTTCTTTTAATCATACCAATGAGGTGATCAATCCCTGTACTTGTAGGCATGTGCTGTTCATGTGTTTACATTTCTCTAATGTAAGAAAAAAATACAAACCAACAACAAACTGGTATATTTTTATCCTAGTTATATAAACAACAATAAGATATAGAATATTAGATAAATAAACTTTTTTGTGGTCACTCCTCGGTGACAAATACTTTAACTGGTGGGTTTAAATGACAATTTCAAGGTGTTCTCTGTCTCAGTGTGAACAGTCTACAAATTGAAAAACAGAGAATTTCTTGTATTTCCAGAAACATTTCTTGGATATCATATTAAAGGATGCAGAAAAATGCAATTTCTCTATCAGTACCACAAAAAAACCCCAGACCCCAAGGGATTGAAAGAGGCTGTTCTTGCACGGTCTTTGCCCCATGGCAAATGTGTTAGCATCTCTGCTAAAGCAATTAACATCTCAGTACATTTGGAAAACAAACAAGAGAATATCCTGGCTTTATCTTTGCCTTCACATCCATAAATGAACTGATCTCAAAGGCTCTGAATCTCTAAAGACTCCACAAATGTACAGTGGAGCAATTTCTGCAAAATGCTTGATACCAAAAGATTGCAAGATTTATTCCTACTTCAGGCAGGATTTCAGAGGAACAGATTTTGAATTGCCTGAATTAACACATTTACAGATCTAGGGAGAATAAACACCCTGTTGGGATGTGTTGAAATAAGAGCACATGGTGCAGAATCACCCTGTGAGTTATATCTCTTTTTTAGTACACTGACATAAGCAGTGATTTTTTTAAGCTATTGCCTGATTGCTGAACTCACTTTATTTATCTTCCTCAAAGTCTCTCTGGATCTCAGAAGCACAATCCTTCTTTTAACAAATATTACTAATTTCATCAGGGACCTGCCAATAGTTATTGCACAAAACAATTTGTGACACTGGATGTAACACAAGGTAGGGTTTCCTTGGTGTACATCACTATGGTTTGAATGTTTAAACTATTAAAATCAGTTTAAAATGTCGTAATCTTATGCTCTCTCTATATGTGCATATATATATATAAAATACCCAGTTCCATTCACAATTGTTCTTTCTGACAGAATCCCACTCAACTCGCATGTCCGAATTCATCCAGGAGAACAGCAGAGCCAGAGTGGAAAAGCAGACTGAAATGCATCGTTTGAATTGTTCCCTGCTAACATACAGAAGCTCTTAAGTGCTGAGGCAGGGAACTTGTGCTTTATCCTGGTCTGAAGCAGGGAGCTCTGCTTCTTACGTGATATAAAGCAGGATGGGTAGTGTGGGGCAATCTAGTGGGAAGAAAAGGTGCAGCTATAACTTTAATTTACTGGTTAAAAGGATTCTGGCCTTTCTGAATCAGCACCAGAGCTCTGTCTAATCTCCTTCCTCCACTCATGTTGCAACAGAGAGTTGCCTAAGTGAGCTATGTTGGCTCTTTGCCACTCAATATTTCCCTTCACCGGGGAAACCCCCAGCTGGCTTTTAAAGCCAGCTTTATGGCCTCAGGACAGTGCCAAAGGCAGTATGAGGCGCCTAGCCACCTTCTGGAAGAATTTGAAGGCAAAGATGGGGGTGGGATCACAGGAGACAAGCTCATAGCAAGCAATTCCTTCCACTTTATTAGCTGATGCCTCTTGTTTAACACACCGATCATCCCTGCTTTTTTATTACTATTATTTCAACGGGGAGTTGCCAGAACTGATTCATTGTTTTTGGACAAGCAAATAGGAAGCAGTGTGCCAACTGCCTTCTCTTTGACAATTGAGAAGCATATAAGCTTATAGAGGGAAAAAAAAAAGCTGTCGAAAGTGCTTTGTCTTTGCCATCTAGCAAGCATATCCCTCCAAGAGGAAGGTGTGTGATTCAGGGGGAAAATCCCATGACAAAGCCTTCAGCCCTAACAATTGCATGTAAGAGAGATTAAGTCATGGGAAACTCCTGCAAATTGAGTTGCATGAATAAAAAGAAACATGCAGCAACATGAAACACGCCAAGCTTCAGGTTTCACCTCCAGCTTGAAACGTGGGCCTTGCTTAAGAGAATTGTATACTGGGGTACCTGTGTCTTTCCAGCAAGCACAGGCCTCATTCCAAGGCACAGACACAGGACGATGGCCTGGCTTTACATCAAGCATTCAATATTAGATCTGTGCCATGTGTCCACATGAAAACGGGAGGGAACTGGGTATTCTCAAAGGGTTACAGGGAGTGCTTCTCCAGGCTTGGGGGAGCTCAGCAGTGTCCAGGTGGCATGGAAAATTCGGCTCTGTCTTCAGGAACTCTTAGGGCAAAGCAAGGCACAAAACAGCAGGAAACTTAATTTGTTGGGGGTTTTTTTGTTGTTGTTTTTTGGTGGTTTTGTTTTGGGTTTGGTTTTTTTTGGTTTTGTTTGTTTGTTTGTTTAAATCTAGATCGAGACAGCCCGTGCGTAGGGTCAGAGCCGGCAGCCCTGGCCCCACCAGTCCCTGGTCATCTTTCTGGAGCCATTGGGGTTGCAGCAGAGCAGTCGTGGAATGGCGCGAGCGTTGGAGAAAACACAAACAAACAAACAAACAAACAAACAACCAACCCCAAACCAAAACAACAAATTCAGTAGTTGCGGCGAGGCGGGGGAGCGCCCGCAGTCTCCTGGGAAATGTAGTTCGCCGGGCCGGCGAGGCGAGGCCCAATCGCCGCTCCTCTCCTTTGCTGAGCCTACCGGGAGTTGTAGTTTTTCCTGTCCCCATCAGGGCGGCGGCTAATGACGACGGGGCCGAACAAGACTATACTTCCCAGCGTGCACCGCTCTGCCGGGGCTGCCGCGTCCCTCGGCTGTATACAAACATGGCGGCGGGTGATGGTGGTGGCCGCGGGCGGCCCTGAGACTCTGTGAGCGCCGGTGTCCGCCGGGGCTGCGGGCGGGCGGCTCCGCCTGCTCCTCGTTCAGGGGCTGCGGCGAGGCCGATCGGGGCTGGCGGCACACATGGATGACAGCAAGGTAAGGGGCTGCGGGGCCCACCCCGGAGCTGGAGCCGAGGGCAGCCGGTGAGGCTCTTGGTGCAGGGAATTTTCTGAAATCTGCTCTTGGAGGGGCTCTACGTGCTGCAGCCACCAGGAAGGAAGGGTTGCTACCTTAGTTCTTTCTTGCTGCGCTTCGGTGCTGCTTCTGGCGTTTCCTTAAAGCTCCAGGCATGGGCCTAAGGCTGGATACCACCAGTGGTGTGCTGCAGTGGCTCATGCTCCCAAACAGCACCCTGAATTTATTAGATAAAGAGCAGCTGTGCGCACATAGTGAGGTACGAGTGCAGCAGCGTGGGTGACAGCCTTGTACTGGGTGCTGGAGCCTGAATTCTTCCAGCATTGGGAGAATCTCATGAGAACAGCACAGTGGCATCCCTGAAGGTGCAGGGCTTCCACCTGAGCAGAGCCGACCATGAGAAGATGCCCAAGGAACGCATCTTCCTCTTGCTTGTTCCCCTAAGGCAGGGTCTGCAGGGACAGCTGCTGTGTCTGCTTAGTGCAGCGTTTTGTAGCTCAAACTCTCAGCTGAGTTTGGGTATTTCAGCTCCCTGGAGTGCTGGTTATGGGTTATCCTGGGGGTCGTGCTGGAGACACCGCTGGAATTTTACCAGAACAAAATTACACAGCCTATGACGATCTGCCCTAACTCAAAGGGAGGAAAAATACTTGACACAATTTCTTATGGAATAAAGAAATTTAGAAGCGATCGGTGATTTGGCAATCCACAATCCACAGAATGGATTGTAAGGCTGTGAAAGGTTTATGGTGATCTGCTGTTTTAACAGGTACACCATTTCATTTTATGAAGTCTTGTCCGAAAGCTGTGAAGGAGGTTGGGGAAATCTGCATCACTGGTGTCTCACAACTCTGGGAACTGCATGAAAGTTTGTGTAATTGGGGCAGTAATTTAGAAGATCCAGAAGGTTTAGTTCTGGAAGCGTATATAGTTCATGGGCATTTTCTGATTTTTATTTCTTTTTGTGTTCTTCTCTATGAGACTTAGGCTATTTGTACTACCTACCTTCCAGATTTTCAGTTAAAAATAATTTTTGGTCTACCATTGTGTCATGAAAAACAACAGAGTGGAATATTCACTCTTCTTGCTATCTTCACTCCCAAGTACAGTTTTTATGTAGTTCATGAGGCTGCAGGTCACCCTGAGGGTTTGGTGACTCTGCTCAAGAGATGCCATTTCCCTTGGGAGGGCTCTTCCCATTGCAGGTTGCTGTGTCAGGATGAGGCAAGCACTATTTATACCTTGTTTTATCCCACTATGGTTACAACTGGTGCCAGCATGTCCTTGAAATCTCCTAAAAATTCCACTGAGTCATGCTTTCCTCCTTGCTGAGGGGATTGGCCTGGGAAAGGACTTTCCCTGCAAAAACCTCAATCAACTAAATTGTGTTGGTAGTGCAGTGACCATTCTAGAACTGCCTGCAGCCAAGTTCAGTGTTTGCCTTCATCTTCGTGAACAAAGAATTTAGAGTTGAGCTTGCAGGCTGCAAAGTTTTCCCTAATTAATAACACACTTTAATTAAGCCTTATCTGGTTTAAGAGAGCATTTAGAAGAATGGTTCTTGTTAACACATTCCTCAAAATTGGAAGGAAATAGCAAGAAATAAAGAGAGAGGTAGTGTATCTTAACATCAGATCTAGAAAAATTTAATGTTTCATTTCAGGAGGATGTTCTTAAATTATTCACATGCACAAAAAACCCCCAAACCAACCCAAAAGATGACCTCCTTTTCTTCTGTAGAACTGCTTTTAAATGAGGGGTTATTCAGGTACTGGCCTCACTTCTTGCTGGGGTTTGAGCTATTGGGTGCGGAAGGGCAAGAGTTTAGTGATGCAGCTGTTAGTCAGCATCAAAATACAGTTTTATACAGCTGACTGCAGTCGTTTGTATTAATTACAGAGGTTTTTGTAGGGGCCACTGACAAGACTTACTTGGGTAGTTAGCTTTTCAATTTACAGCTAGAAATGAGACACAAAAGTTTGTAACATTATCAGATCGCTTTTGTTATTCCAGTGGAGTTAAATCAAGTGAACAAAAACCAGACCGCCACCAAAAAAGGTTGGGGTTGCTCTGTTTTTATTACAAATATTCTTATCTTGCACAGAAAAATTACTGTCTTACTATTTCTGTGGATCCAACAACTGTTGATGTCTTGCTCTGGTGTTCATATAGCTTTCCTTTTCAAGGGAACACTTGGTGGTAGAGCAGAGGAAGGCTCTCAGCAAAGGGCTACACCCAAGGAGCTGGGGTTGCTTTCCACACAGCCTGGCTGTGAGACATCCAAGACTCAGTCCTGTGTGGTCCTGAGTTATAATTACAGGGATGCAGGTGTCCCTTGGAGGGAGTGTGGGAGCAAGCCAGGTGTGAAATCTTGTGTTTCAAATAGTGAGCTGGAGGGGTCTTTGGCCATGAGCTGCCTTGTAGCTTGTGACCCTCGCTGGTGGGCATGACTGGGATCATCCCAGGCAGTCCTGGAGTCAGCTCTGGGTAATGCCCTGAATGCCACAGCAGGGACAGAGCTACAGTGGAGATGACCTCAGTTGTTAAGGAGGTGGGCTGCTATGTTTTCACCCTTGAGGGCTTTTTCAGAGTATGCACTTTCTCAATGTGATGCAGAAGTCTTCCACCCAGGATCATGTCCATTCTCATTACTGCTTGCTTGGAAATACAAAACCTTAACAGTTTTGGGGATAATTTGATATGAGCAATCTCAACTCATTAAATGTTTTAAGAAGCTCCTTCTCAGCATTGCTCAGATGACATGTCTGCTCATATTTGCAAGGAGTGAGTGAAATGGAGATTAAGGCCTGCAAACCAGCTAGAATAGTTTTATTTCATTGTTGCAGTGGGCTGGGAGGATACACATGGTAGAGTTAGCTGACCATCTCTGAGCCCGAGTTCTAACAGAGACTGGTTTAGAAAAGTGCCTGGTTTCTGTTAGTGTGAACTGAGAGAATGTGTAGGGCACAGTGGTGGACATAATTCCTGTGTGAGGCTGTAAGTCCTTCCTCAGGGAAGAGCAAGGCTGTCACCTGTGGAGTGACAGGGTGGCATCTGAGTGACTGCTGCCCTGAACTTTAGCACTTACTCTTCTGGGTGCCTGCATGACACTTCATGAAAACTTGATATTTAGTGCTAGCTCATGCTTTTGTAAAAACAGACATTGCAGCAAATACAGACAGTGTTCTTTATGCATCTGTGCTGAACATGGCATTCTTAGGACATGAAGCACTTTGTATGGTGAGAGTTTTAGGATTAATTTCTGTTGACATGTCTGCTTAAGACTTAGATTGTGTTTGCTCACTAAATAGTATCTTACATTTTTGGATCATTATCGGATGCATTTTGTCTGCCAATGAAAGCAAAATAATTGTGTTGGGCGTATAAAATGTCATGAAATGGAGGAATAACAAGCATGCTCTCTAGTTGGGTGTTGTACTGCTACTGTGAGTGGTATGCTTTGAATTGGAAGATCAGAAAACTTCATCTTTATTAGGAGGCTTGTGACTGGCTTCATTTGCTTTCTGGTTTTGTAAAACTGTTTGCAAGTGGGAATAGGTTCTTTGCCCCTCTGCTGTAACACAGCACTTAGGGTTTATTTCTTACTAATCTTTTTTATAGTTTTATATAAATTCTGTAGATGATCACCAGTTCCATACTGCATTAAGTTCTGCAGGGCTATACCTTCAGCTGCCAATGCAGTGAAGAGTCTGCTTAAGATGGATCTCAATACTGGTTGATGGAGCTGCTTGTTTATTGGTAAATGAACTCAGAGCTTCTGGAAGATGCTGACCTGGTCAATGTGATCAGCACTGCTGGTCAGTGGTGCTGAGCAGTGCCTGGGATAGTGTGGCTTTAATCTGCTAAATTGATTCAAACTTGCAGATGTCATGATGAGGCCAACTTTATCCCAGTCTTTATCTGAGGGGCTCAGCTCCTCAGTGCTGTGAGTGCTGGTAGCTGTATTATCTGTGCATTTCCTTCCTGAGAAGGACCTCTCTGCTGTGCATTCTGCAAGGATTTTGGAGAGATCTGCTGCACGCTTCTAATAAAAAAATCCAGAAGTCTGAGGAATTTTCTGTATCAGGTCAAGTAAGTGCAGCTATTTCCAATTCCAGGTCAAATAACTTTGTGCCTGAAGACTGATGAGAGGCAAGAATGAGTTTATGATCTAAGTAGGGTATTAAAAGGAAATTGTGGAATCACAGAATAGGCTGAGTTGGAAGGGACCCATCAGGATCATTGAGTCCAACTCTGACCCCATGCAGGACACCCCAAGAATCACACAATGTGCCTGAGAAAAGAGTTATGTTCTTCTGTTCTGTGAAGTCTGAGTGAACTGAAATGGGAGCTTGGTCACGTCTGTAACTAATGCATGCCTTTATTAATATTTCTGTGAAAAGTTTTATGATTAATGTTGTTCTGAGTCTTGATTGCGTACGACTCCCTGAAAAAAAGCCAAATCTCCACTGCTGAATGCTAATAGATCACATCTCTTTATGAACTCCAGAGGAATACAAAGGGACAAAAAATGTTTGCTTGGTCTGATGCCATGTTCAACATCAACTATCACTTGTGCTTTGTCTTCTTTCTGTCACATCAGCATAGCAACTGAGCAGGCAAACAGGACTAGAAGCCAGGGAGATATGGTAATGCTGGATGGGGGCAAAGGATTTCTCAGGCCTTTTTTTTTTTTCCCTGCTGGGTTGCTTAAGGTTACAGCAGGAGCTTCTAAATATTGGTGAGGAAAAACTGGCGAGGATGCAGGATTTGATTAAATTGCTTGCCATTGCTGCCTGTGCAGGGTGATGTGTAATTGTGTGGTGAACTCCAGGAGCCATGAAGACAGCATGAGTCTTTGGGAATGGTGTGGAGGCAGATTATTAGGGTGTTAGTGCTTAGAGTCAAAAGGGAAGGAAGCTTTTCTTCATCTCCATAGTCCTGATGGTCAGAGCTTTGGCAAGTAACCATGGTTGAATGGTTGGAGAGGTACAAGCCTTTTTCCTGCCCTAAGGGAGCTTGTGTGCAGGGCTGCTGCAGTGGTAAAAGATCTTGGGGGGAGAGCAGTTGGCACACCTATTTGTAGAAAGCTCTCTGGAGTGACCAAAGGGAAAGCAGCTTATGGATAATGGTGGATCCAGGATGCATTTGCCATGTGCTAAGCAGTCTTTAACTTGCTGATTATGAGAAATGGTGTGGTGGGAACCATTCACCCAGCTGAGACTTTGGGGAGAGGGCATGGCTGTCAGTGCTCCTGTGCAGGATTAGGACTCGAGGTGCTGTTTTGTTCACACAGCAGTGTGGGGTGTGCTGGGGCCCCAGCCTTGAGTGCCAGCTCCCTCTAGTTCTAGAGGGTCAGAACCCAGAGTGGCCAAGGCTTTTTAAGACAGCTGCAGTGTATGTCTCTGCAAGACCTTATCTAGCTCTTGAATTCAAAGATTTACTTTGAACTACCTTGTATTAGCACAGAAAAGCCTCAGGTGCTAAAAGTCTTTGAGAACTGAGTACTTTGGCTGTAGTGTGTATAATGTAATATCCATCAATCTTCCAAGTGAAGTAACAGCAGATAGCAAATGGTGAGTGCCTACAAGCCCACCTGGGAAGATTCTGTGTAGTTCTACCTTCTGCTGAGCTGGGAGTATGGATCACACCATCCATAGCCAGGAGTGTGTTCCCATGAGAGGACAGACCTTGTCCTGTCTGAAAGAGGACAGTCACTTCCCTTTCTTTAGAGCTCCTGCCCCCTGCCTTGGCCACATCTGGTTAGCTTTATTTTACTTTGAACTACATTAGATTTTCCGAACTAGAAAATCTTAAGGGGAGCACCTTGATGAAGTAAAGAATTATTTAAACTGTATTCAGCAGTTCAAGTGTTAAAGAACTTCATTTTTTTCCCCTTTGCTCTTCTGAATATGTTGTGTTTGTTTCATAATCATAGATGTCCATTAAGTACTTTGTGTTCTTTCATTTGCTTATGGTAGGCAGCTACTCCTGAATAAATCAGGAGGGACAATACAGAGAGGGTAGGATTATGTTGGCATGTGATTGTTGACTCAATTTCCAAAGAAAGAATAGGCTCAATTGTATAATCCTTTTTTTTTCCTCTTCATTTTGGCACATCAATTCACTATGTTATTGTTTTTATTGCAGCTTGCTAAGTTTGCAGAACAAGTGACTTCTTTGACTGTTAAAAATGACTTATTTTGTAGCTTTTCACAGTAAAAGTGCCTTTTTTAAAATGATGAACTCTGATTTTTTGAACACTGCCTGTTAGAAAAAGTTTGTCTGTATCCAGGATGGTGAAATACTAAGGCAGCAGTGAAATTCTTGTATGCAGGTGTGTGTGTTAGGTGTATTTCTCCACACTCCCTCCAGTCAAACAGTGTGGTCAGAATGCAAATAAAGTGAAATCCTCACTTCAGAGGGGAGCTGGGGTGTGTGGCTGATGTAATGCTTACTGGGTGATACTGCCCAATGACCAGTGAACTAAGCTTCAGACCGTATTTAAGGCTCTCTTGTGCCATGCCCTCATGTTAAGAGTAAAATATTTGACTGGGGAAACACAGAGTAAACACAGAGGAGAGTGGTTTTTTTTAGTTAGTTGGTTGGTTGTTTTGGTTGGTGGTTTTTTTGGTGTTGTTGTTGTTGTTGTTTTTTGTAGCAGGAGAAGCTCTCAGACCTGTAAAAAAAGGAACCACAAAGAAGAGGGGAAAGTGATTGCAAAACCTGCGTTCCATAGGGCAAGAAACTAGGGAGTTACATTTTTGCAAGGGGGATCTACATTAGCAACAGGGAGAGTTCAGCACTGACAGAATGTGTGAGGAGACTCACCAGGCTGTGGAGTAATATTTTTAACGTGGACATGGCCAGAGTGGTGATGTACTACTGGAGCAGAGGCAACAGAGATAGGACTCAGTGTGACTGAGGTCCCTGTTCAGTAAAACTCCACAAGATTCCTTTGAAAGAAATCTAGCCCAAGGAAGCTCAGATAGTTAGTGAATAGTTCAGAATTCGCTGTAGGCTGAAACTGTTGACTGCAGCAAAACTAAGTTTTGCATCATATTGAAAGAAACAAATACTTTTTTTCTAAATTGTAGTGTTAATCTCTATAATACAGTATTTCCAGACCTGCTAGAGCAGGGGCTGTTGGTGATATGAAAGCAATTTCACTACAAGCTGATTATGCCTCCTCAATACCCAGATACCCTCACAGATACCTGAAGTATTGTGTTCAGTTCTGGGCTCTCCAGTATTAGAGACAAATAGAGCCACTGGAGGGAGTCCTGAAAACTCCAGAGTTCAGCATTCTTATTTCCTGTGTTGCTCCAGAATGTATATGCAAGATTTTATACATGAGACTCCTACAAGTTACGGTCCCACGGTTCCAGTGTTACCTTTGCAGAACAGGATCTTTATTGTGCCCTTCCTTTCCAGGTGGTTGGAGGCAAGGTAAAGAAACCAGGCAAACGAGGTCGTAAACCAGCCAAAATAGATTTGAAGGCAAAACTTGAAAGAAGTCGTCAGAGTGCAAGAGAGTGCAGAGCCAGGAAGAAGCTGAGGTACCAGTACCTGGAAGAGCTGGTTTCAAGCAGAGAGCGAGCCATCTGTGCTCTCAGGGAAGAGCTTGAAATGGTAAGGAACTACCATTTAACCTAACCCTCAGTATTGCCTGGGACCTGTCCTTGTGAACACTTGATCTCGGGACTGCAGTGACTGACAGTGGCATTTGGCTGGCCGGGAGGTACTAAAACATCAGATGCATCCAGCTGTTTGCCTGCTTTGGTGTGTAGAATACGAATTCACCTCACAAGTTATCTGCTGGTTCTGAACTGGAAGCAAGCAAAAAAAAGTGCCATCATATTTGAGTCTGTTGTCTTTGAAATGTTTGGTTTTGAAAAGCCTTTGACAGAGGTAGATTGTGGGAAGAGGTGTTGAAATATCAAAAGGCAAATGTATATCCACAGGGTGCCATTGATTCTCTGTTGGGGAGGTGGATTCTTGCAGCATGCTCTCTGTGTAGGTGGTTCTAGGATGTGTAAGATGGGGGTCTTGCCTGAATAAGCAGCATTAACCAAAGAGAATGTTTCATCTGGAAATACAGACACAGCAGTGTCACTGAAATGTCACCAGCGCTGAGGACACTGCCTTGACCTGGCTTTAGGTTTGTTTGAATGGGCAGGGCTAATCACAACAAGTCAGCAGGTTTACGATCAGGAGAAAAGCCAGCCAGCTGTCCACAGGTTTTTGATGTGCTTCAGGGTTTGGAAATGAAAGATTTAAGATGAGGGATGTAGGAATAAGGCATGTGTGCTTCCACTGTGCCTTGTGCAATGGGAAAGGACCTCTTAATAGTCCATCAGCCCCAGAGTCATGTGAAATATTTGTTTGTAATAGGCCATGAAGTGGAACGGTATTCTTGCATGCCAGCAGCGAGAAATTGCACAGAGTGTTCCATGTTGTTTAATAATTACAGTATTCTGTCTAGTGCTGCCTCTGAGTAGCAGTTTATTGACTGAAAGAGGCTTTGCTGAGGCCAGGTATGCAGCCGTGGCCACGTGCTCAGCTCATTAGGGCTCTGCAGTTTCGTAAGAGGCTTCAGCTCAGTACATTCAGACCTTAAATGAATATAGCGGAAGGTAAAGATTACAGCCCCGTTTTGTCTGCTGATGTGATCCTGGCAGTTTGCTAAGGCCTAATGTGTTTGCATGTTTCAGTACAAGCAGTGGTGCATGGCCATGGACCAAGGGAAAATCCCCTCAGAAATAAAAGCCCTGCTAACTGGAGAGGAGCAAGGCAAAGCACAGCAGAACTCAACCAAACTTGCCAAGGCTGTGAAGACAGAGGCAAACAGCAGCAATCCCTGTAAGTATCCAGCCTGTGATTAATTCCTGTTTTGTTACATCTTTTGTGGTGTGGGAGGATGGCTGTGGTGTAGGAAGAAACATAAGGATGTGCTTTTGGGCACAAATAGTTGATTGAAGCAAAGAGCTTAGTGGGTGGTACAAAGACTCTGTGTAATGTTTACATGGACAACACAGAAATTCCACTATAGAGGAAGCTGGGCACTTATTTTAAAAGAAGACTCTTTGTGTTTCACCAAAGCCTGTGGAGACCTGTGAAGACCTTAATTTCTTACAGCATTTTCTGGTTTTTTAATGCAAGCTAAATGGAGCACATCAAAACATAATTGAACTTTAAAAACTTTACCAAGAAAACATTGTTGTAGCTGCAAGCACTCCAAGAGAGAAATGCTGGACATGGTGTTTCCTATGGAGTCTCCTTTCTGACTCCTTTGTGCTTGTGCAGGGAATTGAATAGGTTTCTTCTGGGAATTGGAAAATGAAAAGACCATGTGATATGAAGTCATATTGCTGGTATGTATATGCAAAGGGAGAGAGTTAAGGTGTAGCATGAGCAATTCTGTATCTTTTAATTTTGTAATAGTTTGTGCTACAGTCTAAATTACACTTCACTGATTTTTTTTTTTAAATAGGAGTTTCTAGCTTTATGTTTTTAAGAATGAACATAATAACCACTTTTTCAACCATAACAATCTTCCCACCCTGGTGCACCATTCTCAGGAGGCCGATGCAGAATCTTCCGTGCTGCAGCAGAGGTGGCTCAGGAGCTGGCAGGAGGAAGAATGCTGTTTTGAAGAGTGGATGCATCCCCAGGTGCAGGGGAAAGGATCCCAGTCTGTTCTCTTCTCTTTGCTCCTCCCCACATGAAATTCTCTGATTATGGTGTTCCTAAGGCTTTGTGGGGTGGGGCTGCAGCCGATGTTGGTGGAAGTGGAGCCTTGTTCTTCCTTCCGCTACACTGCTCTCCCCAAATACAGCTGTGGCAGCTTTGGGGAGTCCCCAGCACAAGAGTGGGGCTGCTTTTATATCAGAGCCCAGAATTAGGCTGGCTTTGTGTTTGGTGGTTGTGTGGTTGTTAACTGTTGTGGGAATCTGGGAGGTTCTGTAAAAGAAAAGCAAGAGAAGGATCTTGTAACAGCTTTGCTAAAGTCAAACCCAGTACTGTAAGTTGAGGAAAAGGAGCTGGATCAAAAGCTTTCAGTAAAAAGATTTATAGCAATGTCATTTGTAACCTAAATGCAGATGTTGCTCCTGGCATCCATCTGTAATGCAGCATGTCTTTTGTGTGACTGGGATTCTTAAAGAGGTACTAGATACATTTCCTGCTTCTGCCCATACTTCTTCCACCGGGTGCATTTTCCACCCACTGTGCTCCCGGGAAGACAGTCAAGGCATGTCCCTGCGGCCTGCTTCCAGCAGGGGGGCACCAGCCATTCCCTCTCACCCCCTGGGCCCTGATACCTTTCCATAGCTGCCTACATTTTGGGCCCTAGTGCCTCTCTGGACAGCAACTTACTGCAAATTCTGCAATGCTGTCCTGTTTTCCCAGCCAAAGACAATGCCAGGAACTGGTAGCAAGGAAAGCAAGTTGCATCCGTTTGATTTTGTAGTAAGAAAGGTGATGGCAAAACTCTTGTGGGCTGATGTACTCATCCCAGTTAATGACAGATAACTTGCCACTTTCCTCAGACTGCTCTTTCTCCTGGATATGCTTTTTGTATTCATATGATGCAATGTGGAGAGTGGAGCTCTCAGGATTTGCAGAGGGGGTTTGGCTTGCTTATTCTGTTTTGTTTATGACAATGTCTTTCTCTGTATTTTATGAAATGCATGGAACATTTTTTAATCTTATGTTTTCAGCATTGTTTCATAGAATAAATATTATAACAAATGACTTTCCTGACTAAGTGTTGCCTTTTTTAATTGAACTAATTGGGNATACTTTAAGCTTTCCTGCAGATCTCAGTCACTTCCAAGGCAGGTAGCAGGCAGAAGTCTGCCCAGAAAATGAGCTCAGATGGAGGGATGGCTCACACTGAAAGGTGCAGTGTTTTAGTGTCCAAACACACTGTCTGCTGAGCATCACAGTGCAGTGTCCCTTGGACAACAGCTGCTAGCTCCTGATATTTGCCATGGCACTTCTAATGTCCAGATAGCTCCAAAAGTGCATTGACTGCTTCACTGATTGCTTAGTGTCCTTGCAAATAAAATAAATCCTAATGTTGATGGTCAGGATGAGATCTAAAAAGGCTTCAGGAAGTTAAGAAATCCACACCCAGTGTTATGGCCCTGCAGCCGAGATAAATTTCCTCATCCAAGATGTGAATATCCCAGCACTTGGGAGAGGAATTTTCACTTCGGAGTCATTGTGTAAGGGAGACATGACAAGGACTTATCCCACCTGCAGGATTCGCCTCTTATCAGCTTCTTCCTTTATCTGAAAAGCCAGGCTGAAGCATCAGGTGTGCATACCCTTCTGCACCTAGGAGGTACCTCCCTGCATCACTGGAGAAGCACCCAGTGTTTGTTCAAGCCATGAGCACCAACAGTCTGGTCTCTTACAGCACCTGGGAGGTTCCAGTGATGTTCGAGTGCTTGAATGTTTAAGAAGTGTGCACTGCTGGAGCAATTAGGTTTTCTTGGTTTAGGAACATAGTTTCTGCTGCACGCTTCTGTACAAAAGCCTGGGATCAAACCTCATTGGTTTATCGCCATGATGTATTTTGGAAAAAATCCAGTCTGGGTTTCCCCCATTCTGTATTCAACTAAAATCCAATCTGTGTTTTCCTCCATTCTGAACTCCAGGAAAAATCCAGTCTGTTTTTTTCCCCATTTTGGACTCTGGCTGAAATCTGNGGGCACAAATAGTTGATTGAAGCAAAGAGCTTAGTGGGTGGTACAAAGACTCTGTGTAATGTTTACATGGACAACACAGAAATTCCACTATAGAGGAAGCTGGGCACTTATTTTAAAAGAAGACTCTTTGTGTTTCACCAAAGCCTGTGGAGACCTGTGAAGACCTTAATTTCTTACAGCATTTTCTGGTTTTTTAATGCAAGCTAAATGGAGCACATCAAAACATAATTGAACTTTAAAAACTTTACCAAGAAAACATTGTTGTAGCTGCAAGCACTCCAAGAGAGAAATGCTGGACATGGTGTTTCCTAAGGAGTCTCCTTTCTGACTCCTTTGTGCTTGTTCAGGGAATTGAATAGGTTTCTTCTGGGAATTGGAAAATGAAAAGACCATGTGATATGAAGTCATATTGCTGGTATGTATATGCAAAGGGAGAGAGTTAAGGTGTAGCATGAGCAATTCTCTATCTTCTAATTTTGTAATAGTTTGTGCTACAGTCTAAATTACACTTCACTGAATTTTTTTAAAAATAGGAGTTTCTAGCTTTATGTTTTTAAGAATGAACATGATAACCACTTTTTCAACCATAACAATCTTCCCACCCTGGTGCACCATTCTCAGGAGGCCGATGCAGAATCTTCCGTGCTGCAGCAGAGGTGGCTCAGGAGCTGGCAGGAGGAAGAATGCTGTTTTGAAGAGTGGATGCATCCCCAGGTGCAGGGGAAAGGATCCCAGTCTGTTCTCTTCTCTTTGCTCCTCCCCACATGAAATTCTCTGATTATGGTGTTCCTAAGGCTTTGTGGGGTGGGGCTGCAGCCGATGTTGGTGGAAGTGGAGCCTTGTTCTTCCTTCCGCTACACTGCTCTCCCCAAATACAGCTGTGGCAGCTTTGGGGAGTTCCCAGCACAAGAGTGGGGCTGCTTTTATATCAGAGCCCAGAATTAGGCTGGCTTTGTGTTTGGTGGTTGTGTGGTTGTTAACTGTTGTGGGAATCTGGGAGGTTCTGTAAAAGAAAAGCAAGAGAAGGATCTTGTAACAGCTTTGCTAAAGTCAAACCCAGTACTGTAAGTTGAGGAAAAGGAGCTGGATCAAAAGCTTTCAGTAAAAAGATTTATAGCAATGTCATTTGTAACCTAAATGCAGATGTTGCTCCTGGCATCCATCTGTAATGCAGCATGTCTTTTGTGTGACTGGGATTCTTAAAGAGGTACTAGATACATTTCCTGCTTCTGCCCATACTTTTTCCACCGGGTGCATTTTCCACCCACCGTGCTCCCGGGAAGACAGTCAAGGCATGTCCCTGCGGCCTGCTTCCAGCAGGGGGGCACCAGCCATTCCCTCTCACCCCCTGGGCCCTGATACCTTTCCATAGCTGCCTCCATTTTGGGCCCTAGTGCCTCTCTGGACAGCAACTTACTGCGAATTCTGCAATGCTGTCCTGTTTTCCCAGCCAAAGACAGTGCCAGGAACTGGTAGCAAGGAAAGCAAGTTGCATCCGTTTGATTTTGTAGTAAGAAAGGTGATGGCAAAACTCTTGTGGGCTGATGTACTCATCCCAGTTAATGACAGATAACTTGCCACTTTCCTCAGACTGCTCTTTCTCCTGGATATGCTTTTTGTATTCATATGATGCAATGTGGAGAGTGGAGCTCTCAGGATTTGCAGAGGGGGTTTGGCTTGCTTATTCTGTTTTGTTTATGACAATGTCTTTCTCTGTATTTTATGAAATGCATGGAACATTTTTTAATCTTATGTTTTCAGCATTGTTTCATAGAATAAATATTATAATGAATAACTTTACTGACTGAGTGTTGCCTTTTTTAATTGAACTAATTGTGTCTGTTTAGCATTGTCTCAATTCAGAATGGGGTGAAAGGACTGAAAATAATCAAGTACCATATTTCAGTGTACAGCACAATTGTTTTCAAACTTCAGTTCTAAGCACCAACGTATTGAACGTTAACACATGGTTTTACGTTTGTTCTTTAGACCCTGCAACCAGGTATTTAGTTAGCAATTGCTAAAAATGTTGCACAGACACACAAAACTGTTAGGAGAGATTAAGTCACACTGAAGTAGAGATGGGGGGAATATGAGGGTTCATTTTGTGTTGTCTGTGTCCTACCCTGCCACCCCCATCCCCATCATCCACCCTCTGTGCAGACCTTCAGACACAGAGTTTTTGCTCCAACTGACTCCATTCCAGACTCCAGGAAAAATCCGGTCTGGGTTTTCACTCCAACTGACTCCATTCCAGATTCTGGGAAAAAATCCGGTCTGAGTTTCCCCCCCCCCCCCCCCCCACCTGAGTACAATCTGGATTCCAGCCAGAATCTGGTCTGGGTTTTCCCCCCAANTCCTTGCAAATAAAATAAATCCTAATGTTGATGGTCAGGATGAGATCTAAAAAGGCTTCAGGAAGTTAAGAAATCCACACCCAGTGTTATGGCCCTGCAGCCGAGATAAATTTCCTCATCCAAGATGTGAATATCCCAGCACTTGGGAGAGGAATTTTCACTTCGGAGTCATTGTGTAAGGGAGACATGACAAGGACTTATCCCACCTGCAGGATTCGCCTCTTATCAGCTTCTTCCTTTATCTGAAAAGCCAGGCTGAAGCATCAGGTGTGCATACCCTTCTGCACCTAGGAGGTACCTCCCTGCATCACTGGAGAAGCACCCAGTGTTTGTTCAAGCCATGAGCACCAACAGTCTGGTCTCTTACAGCACCTGGGAGGTTCCAGTGATGTTCGAGTGCTTGAATGTTTAAGAAGTGTGCACTGCTGGAGCAATTAGGTTTTCTTGGTTTAGGAACATAGTTTCTGCTGCACGCTTCTGTACAAAAGCCTGGGATCAAACCTCATTGGTTTATCGCCATGATGTATTTTGGAAAAAATCCAGTCTGGGTTTCCCCCATTCTGTATTCAACTAAAATCCAATCTGTGTTTTCCTCCATTCTGAACTCCAGGAAAAATCCAGTCTGTTTTTTTCCCCATTTTGGACTCTGGCTGAAATCTGGTCTGGGTTTTCGCTCCAACTGACTCCATTCCAGACNAGAGGTTAAACAGGAACTAGATCTGCCAGATGGTAGTTAGTGAGTTAGTGGAGCAGTGTGCAGCTGAAACAGCTTTTGGTAATGACCACTGTGAGAGCCTGGGCACTCATTTAGGAGGAGTAGTACATCTTAAGAATACTTTAAGCTTTCCTGCAGAACTCAGTCACTTCCAAGGCAGGTAGCAGGCAGAAGTCTGCCCAGAAAATGAGCTCAGATGGAGGGATGGCTCACACTGAAAGGTGCAGTGTTTTAGTGTCCAAACANGGGTTTCCCCCTTCCCCCCCCACCTGACTTTTCCAGATTCCGGGAAAACAATCCTGTCTGAGTTTTTGCTCCAACCGGCTCCATTCCGGATTCCAGGAAAAATCTGGTCCGGGTTTTCCCTCCAACTGACTCAATTCCGGACTCCAGCCGGAATCCGGTCCGGTTTTTGCTCCAATCAACTCCATTCCAGTCTCTGGGAAAAGTCTGATCCGGGTTTTCATTCCAACCAACTCCAGTCCAGATTCCAGCAGAAATCTGCTACAGGTTTTCCAGCATGCCACATCCCGGCCCATCAGGGTAACTTCACAGCCGTGCCCCTGTAATCCAGATCGATTCTCATTTTCTTCATTTTTCAGCTTCAGCTGTAATGTGAAAAGCAGCAAGGTTTGCTTGCCTTGTTGGGTGAGACTCAGAGTGGGATTTAGTGAAATTCCTGCATAAATCAGTGTCCAGGGGTGGTCAGTGAGAGTGAGGAGGGGTGGGGCAGCCCCAGGTGTGGTCAGTGAGGGTAAGGAGGGGTGAAGCAGCCCAAGGTGTGGTGGCAGCTATTTTCAGAAGCTGTCAAGGGCTCCTTTTCCAGAGGACTGTGTATGAGTAACCATGAGTTACTCCGCTGTCTGTGCCTCTGCACACCCACCAACTCACCCCTTCTGCATTTCACGTTCTGTGACATCAGTGTAAACACCCCTTCTGCACTGTCCTTAATAATGGCATCACCCTTTGTAGCTCAGGACCCTCTTGTTTCTCAGCCTAGCCCAAGCAGTGCTGGTACTGGCTCACCCCAGAGTGGTTTTGGCTTGCTCAAGCATTCTGATGAGCTCTGTGGTCAGGAGGAAAGTGACAGCATTAGCAGACAGCAGTGATGTTGTTCCGTAGATGCTGGACGTATATTTAAACAGTTCTGCAAAGTGTAATTCTTCTTTCACTTGAAACGCTGGGATTTAGATGATTCTGTTACTTGTATTTCTCTACAATTCTAGGCTGCCCAGCATTTTCAGCAGTGGTTTCAAGTGAAAGGGCAACACAGGTTTCAGTTGACATGTCTGAAACAGCCTGTGGAGTTAAGGGAGGGATTAATTTAAAAAATTTTGGCCCAAAGTAATTTATCTCATGAGCATAGCTCAGAAAAGGTTTCATCAAAGTAAGTACAGTAATAGTGTTAGTTTTCCATTTAAATCTGGAATCATATCTGGGATCTAAGATAGTGAAAGGGGAAGGAGGTATTTCCTGGCTTTCTAATTAGCTAATTACTCTTGTGACAAGTCTGTGTGCAAACCTTCCCAAGGTGATGGTGCTGCAGGGATCTCTTGATGAGAACAGTGTTACTATTCTCACTTCAGCAAGCTGCAGTTTTTCATTACTTTATTTTAGGGTTCCTCACTTTCTGTAATAAAATAGTAATTAGGTTTTTAATTACTGGTACACCAGTGGAGCCAATATTGCTTGCTGTGGGTGTTTGAGAAACAGCCAGTTAACTGTTTCAGGGTTTTTTGGGTTTATGTAGTCTTTTTTTTTTTTCTTTTTTTTTTTCAGTATCCACTTAATGTCGTCATTTCAGTCCAATGCCACTAAATGAGTGGCATTGTTAATGGAAATGATATTGTCCACACATGCTGGCAGATAAAAAAGGCTGACTGACAGCTGGAGAACAATTATAAAGGTTGTCTGATTTAATTCCTCTGCCCTGAGCTACTTGTGGAATGAGCACAGTTGCAGTTCTGTGAATGTATTCATAAAAAAATGTAGGCAGAATGATGAATGGCCTCTTGTGATTGCTTGCATTCACCTTGCATTTTTTTTCTCAATCATTTCCTTTGCATGAAATAGGGCATTTAAAAAAACCCAAATGTGCCTGTTACTAATACAGCTTAGCACTGGTCTGTCAGAAATAGTACCACCAGCTGTAACTTTAAATATCACCTATTGGCATGTATTAAAATTATTTTCTTTATTACTCTAAAATTTCTTTTCCCCTTTCTTTTATTAGCATATAACTGTTTTCAGATATCAGTGAGAATTTTATAAAGTAACAATTTCAAGTTAATTATAAAGGATGGAGAGAAGTGCAGGGATTGACCAGGATGCTTCTAAGTGCTAATTTCTTCCCTGTGTGCTGTTTTTCTGCCATGCTTGATTGGAAGATCTACACAGAGGTGGTAAGGGTAGAGGATCGACGCTGGTGCACTCCAGTTTTGTTTCTGATGTCAGGAGCCTTCCAAGCAGGACTGAGGGCCTTTGAGGACACAATTTTACCATAGCAAGGAACAGGGAAAGCTTAGCTAGTAATGTTTCTCCTGCAGTGATCAGGCTAAAAGAAAGAGCCAAGTGTGGGGGCCAGTGCTTGGCAGCAATTGTTTCTCCTGGATAAAGTGACGTTTGGAAGCCTGGCCCCCTGCAAACTCCTCTTCTGCCCTTCACAGAAAAATGGAACTTGAGTTGCTTTTCATTAAATATTTCCCTTAAAGACTGTTCTCCAGTGATTTGTTATGTGGTTAGGAATTTCTTCTGGCAGTTAATGTGATCAACATGGAGGGAGTGATCTTTGAAGATGCAGTTGTGCTGAGGGCCACATCCTCAGCATCCCTCTTCTTACAGAAAAAAAATAAAAAATCCAAGCCCAAGAATGAAGATTCTGACAAAGATGCCCTGAATGAGTGTGAAAGACCAAGTCAGTAATGTGGTAAGAGCTGTTTCAGAGTCTGCAAAAAGCCAGAGGGCAGATGAGCTCTCTAAAGTGACTCAGGGCTACTCTTGCTGCATTTACAGCTAGCTAGTGACTAATTGAAATCTTGCTAACTCTAGATATTTCTTAATCATTTTCCTTCCTGTTTTTGGTTCAATATGGGGAGGGACTCTGTGGAGTATGTGTAGAAGTGGAGATGGTAAATCTCCACTTCTACACAAAAGGGCTGAAGAGAAGAGCTGTAGTGCCTTTGGAAACAAAGTGGGTAATTACATCCACCCGTATGTGGCTTCTGCTGCCTATTTCTACATGGCCTCAAAAAAATTCAAGTCCTTGATCAGTCCCTCTTCTCCAAACCATCTCTTCCTTTTACTGGTGCATGCAGAGAAAAACTCTGTGTCTGCCCAGGCATGAGACAAGAACAAATTTAATTATTTAGTGATGTAATATTCTTTTCTTTTTCTATTCCCTGGCAAACATAGGGCCAAATTGAGAGCTGGTGTAAAATGGCTGAGATGCTGCACACAAAGGAATGACTGCCATCTTTGTCACTTCTGAATATTATCCAGGGACCAGTTTCATGAAACAAATTAAAGACTTTGTGTGCATTAGCAGTAGTGTAGGAAAAAATCTGTGGTTTAGTCCAGACTGCTCATCAGGAGGTGACATTTATACAACAATCTTCCAGTAGGTGTGTTATGTTTTACTAGAAGCCAGTTCAAATAAAGCTTCTGTAATTTATAATGGCCTATTCCACAACACTTGCTAAGCTGAAAAGAGCCAACTAATAAAGACATACTAACTTACAGAATCACTTAGGGAGTTAATAACCCTTCCTTTGAGTATATGGGTCTGGCTTTAATAAACTTCAAATCTGCTTTTTGTTCTTTTAAACAGGAAGGATCTGATATTGAGAAGGGCTGAGCGCTCAGAATTTCAGCTGCCATTGATGGCGTGTGTTCAGCACCTTGGAAAACCAACTCCTAAATCAACGTCAGTTAAATCTGAATTTAAATGGGTTGAGCTGAGGAGCTGAATAAACTCTAGGGATTCTTTAGTGGGCATATGGAAACCCTTAAGTCCAATTATTAGTGAGAGCCACTTTGGTGTCAACTCCATGAGGCTGGTGGAAAAATAGGCATAAGTGATGTGAGTCTCTGCTTCTCACTAGTCCCAACCCCTCAACTGAAAATTTTTAAAACATACTTAAATGAAAATCCAACTTTCTGCTGAAATAAAAAGGAAGGGACATAATTTGACAATTTGTAATAGGAGTTCCCAAGGGCAAGCCACTTAATACCAAGTATAAACGGCAGTGATGGAATTTTTACTTAACATGTGTCTGCTTAATGGAAAAAAAAAATCTAATGGTTGGCCCTGTATCATGTTCTTACGCAGGAAACATTTAAAACTAAGGGTTGAATGGGCAAGAGACCCAGGAGTGCTTTCTCCCAGAACTTCTCCTTTGCAGGTGGGGTTCAGATGTGTTTGTGAACTGGGAGTTTATTCTGTTTGTTTTGTGTCTATATTGATCAGGCAAATCCTACAGAATATTCCATTTCTTTCTTAGATAATCCATGATCTGCCTTCTGTCTCTGGCACTTCTGGGGCCTTGGCAAACCAGGGGATACCTGGCAGTGGGGCTACCAAACCCCCCTGTCCTAAACCCGTCTGTCCATCTGTCCATCATCTGTCCTAAAACGATGGAAAGAGTGAGAAAGCTTTCTCCTTGCTCTTGTGTTTTTACCAGTGTAGTCTGGGTTAAAAGAAGCCAGGGCAAGCAGACCCATGCTCACTCTGATACAAGTGTGATTGGGATCCCACTGATGTGGAAACGTGGTTTAAGAGACTCAGCCTCCAGACTTCACTCATGGTTGCAGGGCTGGTTAGAAGCCATGATGTCAGCACAGAACTACCAGCTCTTTCAGCCTGGGGACATTGTGTCCCTAGTTGTTGTGTCATGCCAATCCTGTACTTTTCCTGGCCACCTTCTGTAGTGAAAAACCTTTTGAAAGGTGGGGAAACACTTGAAGAAACAAGTGTCCTGTGTGCCTCTGGACTCTGACCTAGCAGGAGGTGAGTAACCATGACCCTGAGGTCCTCTGTGACTTCAGGGCTCATTCTGTTCAGTTCCTTCTCTTTAATAAAACTACTAACCAAAAGAGCAACTGTTGTGTTTCAATCTCCAATCCAAAGTTAAAAATAATGTTGTGAAGTTGATCTGGCTTGCTTAGTCTAGATCTGATTTTACTGTGTCAGAGGCAATTAAATGGCAAAAACCCCCTAAGCATATGGTGGTGTTTCAGCAAGAAACAACGAGGTCAGAACATGAACCAGACAGAAAATACTGGTCTTGTCTCACTTTCAAGGTCCTCTAATCTCCCAGTTCATGGGAATTTTTGCTAGTGGCTTTAATGAAAAATATCAGATCCTTATTTGATGGGGATTTCTGAATTTGTGAAATACATACTGGAAGAGTTCCTGTGGTCAGTGAGGGTTCTTCCAACGCGACTTTGTGTCATAGAGGAGGAGGAAGGAAATTTTTTTACCAGACATGTGGGATTATTTCTCAGCAAAAGGGATTCTCCGTTCCCACGTTGCCAGCAGAGATTCTCCTCAGAGGATGTCAGCTCAGGGCTCCAACACACGTGTGCTCCTGCTCCCTGCTGATGGCAGAGGGAGACACTCAGCCCTGTTTATTACACCCTGAAGCACCTGCTGCTCTTGTTCTACTCACTTTCACTGCTGCAGCACTTCCAGGCTCCAGGCATGAACAGGAACCTAAGTGTGCCACATTTGCTCTGAAAGCAGAAAAAAAAGAGAATCTTTCTCTGAGGGGGTTGTGACTAGGGATGTCTCTTGCCAGCAGACAGCAGGGAGCTGGAGATTTTGAAACATAAATATGAGGAAGGATCGCTGACACCTGCACACTGTCTTCCATTGCCTGCTTTAAGACCTGGGATCAAAGTGTCCACAATACTTTTAGGATGCCTTGAATGTGGAGTGCTTCTGGTAGCCTGGACTCAAGGATGTTTGGCCATGCTCTGAGGAGAGGCTGGTCTGGAGCCAGTCCTGTGCAAAAAATGAAAAAGTTGGATAAAGAAATAACTGAGAATTTGTGACAGAGGTTTACAAACCCAAGACTGGCCCAGAAAGAGTGGATGAGGACCAGCTATTCACCAGGTACTGACTTTGTCAGAGCTAGTTGAGAAGAAGATATAAAATAGGAAGAAAGTACTTGAGATCCTCAACTGAAAAATGGTCAAATCCTTGGTTCTCAGGCAAAATGCTCCTGAAATCTGCTCAGATGGGCTCTGAGCAAGCAGAGTGAGGCTGTTTGTCCTTGTCCTTGTGACTAGGTCATTCTGGACCTCCTCTGGATTTACAGAACTGCACCACTGTTTGGCAGCTACTCTGTGAAGGGTGTTCATTCCTCCCAGTGACAGCTGGAGGCTGGGAGGATGTGTCAAGAGTCCTTTTTCTTCTCTGCTTGCTCTGCCCTATCCTCTTGTAACCAAGGCTACAGTAGAAAATGGGTACTGGAACACTTGTTGAAGGAAGACCTCCACTCTGAACCCTACAGTACTCTCCTGTCAATTTTGTAAGAATTCAAAAAAGGAAATCTTTGCAGGCAAGAGGTGTGGCAGCCTAGGCTGGACCTTCCATGTGCCACATTTATCCAGCAGAGTTAGGGGAATTCACCAGCAGGATGCTAGTGCTGCCCTAAGTTAGAGGATAGTTACCTGTGTTTTCTGAGGGTGTGCTGCTGTACTTTTGGGCAATGCTATGAGAATTGAGAAAATAAATCAATATTCCACACATAGACTCAATCCAATTCTTATTAATGAGATTGATAACTGGAGGAAAGAAAAAAAGGAAAAACAATGCTCTCTGTTTTGGGAAGTATAGATGATTTTGGGTGAAGAAATTTTCATTCAGAAGGTCAATTTTAAATGAGAATGGCTTGGCTGACAGTCACTTCTTCCTCCTCTTCCTTTCATTAGGTTCTCTTATTTACCTGCCAGACCCTTGCTGTCCTTCCTCCTGCTTTCCACCCCTTCCACAGACATTGCCCTGCCTGAGCACTGACCACACACAGCCTTCATGGGTAGAGAACATCAGCAAACTGGTGAGCACAAGGCAAGAAAAGGGGTTGGAGTGGTGTTGACAGGACAGGATGGGTCTGTGAGCTGCCAACCAGCTCTCTGTCAGATAGATATAGCTGAGCTTGGGAACCCCGGGGTTTCCAAGCAGCACAAAGTGGTCATCACACATGGTGAGAGTCCAGCACACGTTCTCTCATTGCTGACTACACCACCCCCTGAACAATAACACAATCAATAATCCATCTGCTTCTTAGATTATGTTTTTCCTGCCTGGATGCTCAAGGCACCTCTGTATTTCTGAGTTAGCACTGAAACAGAGCTTCTGGGACCTAGCCACGTTGTTACCTCCTCCAAGTGATACAAGTGGACCTACGTCCCCAAGGGAGGAAGCCCAGTTTGCCTCCAGGGCACATCCTTCAAGAGCAGGACCCAAGGTGTCCATGCCCACAGACCCTTGTCCCCCATGCACAGTGCCTGTTTCCCATGAGCTCATTATTAACATTGAGGGGGGGACAGGGGGCTGCAAAGAAGCTCCTGCCCCTCCCCTGGTCTCCACTGTCATTCCCTGTCCCAGCAGGACTGAAGGCCCAGCCATTCCCACTGCGTTGTTTTCTCGCTGTGCTGGCAGAGATAGAGCAGCAGGAGTTGGCTCCACCTGCAGCCACAGGTCCCTTGGAGGTCGTGTCCTCTGGGACACCTGCTAGGGATCTCTTCAAACGTGCCCAAACAGTGGAAGATGCTGCCAGGCCAGCATGGGACATGTTTGGAAGAGGTCACTCTTTGCTGCAGGTGCCACAGCTGTGCCTCAGCAGAAAGGACACAGGGCAGGAGACACAGCCCACTTCAGATGTGAGGAGGCCCTGGGTGCCCAGCACAGGTGTGGCCCCTTTTGCTCAGCAGCTCTTCTTCTCAGCTGTGCCACCTCTGGGTGGGTGCACCAGGCTGGGGGTAGAAGGAGCCAGAGAAGGTGAGACCAAGGCAGTTTTCCTGGGCAGTTTAGACCATGAGAACTCCGGAGAGGTGCAAGGACAAAGATGCAGAAGCGTCCAGTGCTGAGCCTGCTGGACCAGTGGGAATTTTGTGACTGATAAGGCTCAGGCTGAAGCCAACAGGGCCCCCATATGGACATCTTACCTGTGGGGTCTCAACAGGATGGACAACCCCAGCCCAACTGTATTTGCAGAAGAAAGCCTAGATGGCTTTGGGTGGATTTAGGCATTTATGCACCGTGGCCCATCCTGTAAAGGGATTAAAACAAGCAGTTTTCCTTTCTTTCTTTCCCTTTTCTCCATACAGACAGAGAGTGTAAGGACTCTTGTTTTACAGATAAGCACTGCTTGTGATTCTGGGAGAAGAGTTTCCCAAAGCAGAATGTAGTAACCAAAATGAAATAGAACGAATGCATCAAACCTAAGGTATTTAATAAAATAAAACATCTCCCCCCACCCCCCCCTTGGCCCACTAAAAGCTGGCTTAAAAATATGTAGCTATACATTGGTTCAAAACGAGACAAAACTCCTTCTTCTGAGGGTACAGAGTAACTTTTCAAAACAATGAAGCCCACTAGACAAACGTATTTGGGGGATTGGACGGAATAGGCCAGGCAAGTTTTCTTTCCTTGGCTTCTCTGTTAAAAGCATCATAGGTGGAGTCTTTGGTGACACTTTTGGCTGTAGCTGGGATATCTGCAATACCAACATGATTTTTTTTTGCTATCCTGGAACTGGTAGTGATGGTGTATGCATTGCTTCTGTAGCATTTCATGGCAGACATGCAAAAAGTTTCTTTCATCCCTCTTCTGAAGTTTGCATTATAGATGGAGTAGAGGGTTGGCTTAGAGGCTGAGGAACTGAAAGAGATCCAGGTGATGGCCAGGAAGAGCAAGGAGCTGTTTCTGTAGTCTGTTTCCTGTGGGTGCCACAACTGTACCATGAAGAAAGGCAGCCAGGACAGGAGAAACATCGAGTTTAACATTAAGAACATCTTGATGGTTTTCACTTTTGTTCTTGGAACAATATTTGTTGTTCTCCTGACAGTCATTCCATCCGTGCCTATTCTCCAAATGTACTTAATGACTTTCTGGTAAAAAAGGATAATGAGGAGGGATGGGATCAAAAACACCAAGAGAAGGTGGGTGATACTGTAGGCAGATCCTTGCCAAGAACTGGGGAGAAAAAAGTTGCAATGGTGGTCACTGNGCTGTGTAAGAAAAGCCCATCTTAACCTACAAAAGAATATTCTCAGTAGTAGAAATATATACTGTGACTTCTGTATTTCTGGGCTAACACTGAAATACAGCTTCTGTGTTCCACTGTAGCTGGTGGCATGACAGGCTGTGTTGGGAGGCCTTTCATGCCCTTTCACACCCTTTCACTTTTATTCCTCACAGCCCCATTCCACATCTGTGCCCTGTGCACCATAACCCCAACCCTGCTTTTGTGGGGAGGATGAGAAGGGCAGGACCCCTTGGTCAATACAGAGGGTCCCCAGGTAATAAGAGGCCTCAGTTCTGAGAAATTTCTGGGCCATTATTATGTATGTCCACAAGCCCTGACCAGACCAGGTTATAGCTCCCTTTTTTTTGTGTGGTTTTCCTTGGAGCAGGGTGTCTGTGGTGGGAAGCCCTTCCCTTGGGACTTGGGTACTGCCAAAGGAGACTTCCTGGGATTGAGCACCCTCCCCACCAGCCCCACACCTCTGGAAGAATGACTGTTTTGATCCTGAGTGATCCTTAGACCCTTGTGGATGAAGTGAGNGGCCAAAATCATTTTTTTGGCTTTTCCCCTGGACACTTTGAAGCTCAGGGGGTAGACGATGGTGTAGAAGCGATCGACGCTGATGGCGAGGAGCACGTAGATCTGGACCCCGGGCGTGAGGTACTGCAGGTACCTGACCAGCCGGCACACGCCGCCGCCCAGCATCCACCGCCCCGAGCTCAGCTGCAGCAGCAGGAAGGGCGCGCTGCCCACGCTGCTCACCAGGTCTGCACAGGCCATGGACACCACAAAGTAGTTGGTGGTGGACTGTGTCCTCCTGCTCCTGTGGATCACTAAGCACACGAGGAAGTTTCCCAGGACGGAGATCAGCCACAGCGCTCCCCACGCCACGGCGGCAGCGGCGATTTCCCCCGGCCTCAGCCCGTACTCCACCAGAGAGTGGTTCCTGCTGGAGCCGCCTCCTGGGGGGGGAGGTTCTGCCATCTCGTAGCCAGCAGGGCTGGAGGCTTTGGGGCTGCTCATGTTCTGCAGCAGCAAGGTAAGGAGAAGAACAGGACCACTGCTGTTATCCATGCTGTGAGCAAACTCAGCCACGTCTTCTGCTCAGGCTGCAGAGAGAGAGGAGAGAAAAGGTTTTGTTGAACAGCTGTGTAAGAAAAGCCCATCTTAACCTACAAAAGAATATTCTCAGTAGTAGAAATATATACTGTGACTTCTGTATTTCTGGGCTAACACTGAAATACAGCTTCTGTGTTCCACTGTAGCTGGTGGCATGACAGGCTGTGTTGGGAGGCCTTTCATGCCCTTTCACACCCTTTCACTTTTATTCCTCACAGCCCCATTCCACATCTGTGCCCTGTGCACCATAACCCCAACCCTGCTTTTGTGGGGAGGATGAGAAGGGCAGGACCCCTTGGTCAATACAGAGGGTCCCCAGGTAATAAGAGGCCTCAGTTCTGAGAAATTTCTGGGCCATTATTATGTATGTCCACAAGCCCTGACCAGACCAGGTTATAGCTCCCTTTTTTTTGTGTGGTTTTCCTTGGAGCAGGGTGTCTGTGGTGGGAAGCCCTTCCCTTGGGACTTGGGTACTGCCAAAGGAGACTTCCTGGGATTGAGCACCCTCCCCACCAGCCCCACACCTCTGGAAGAATGACTGTTTTGATCCTGAGTGATCCTTAGACCCTTGTGGATGAAGTGAGCTGAATTTCTGGGAGCCCTTCAGTGAGAGGCCTTTGGGGTGTGCACTTTGGGCCATTTTTCTTGTCTGTGGGATAACAATGTCCCCGACTGGTGACACCAAACCTATCACCTGTCAGATGTCACTGCCTGTGAATAACAATTTGTCTGGGGGTGTTGCCTGTGTGAAATTGTTCTCCGGCACCCTCCTGGCAGACACACCACACAGAATGTGACGGGTGTGGTCTCCTGTTCTATGCCTATATTGCTAGATAGTTTCCACTGTTGGGTTTAGCCAGATGGTTGGGTTGGTCTTAGCCTGTCACAGGGATAAAATGGAAAAATAGCTAATTTTAGTGGCTATACATATGCAAACACCCTGTTGCTGTCTGATGTCCTTTCAGTCATCATCTTGACATGCAAAGCCTTTTACTCACTTGACATGCAAAGTATTTTCTACGGGTCTGTTGTGAGAATGGTGAACTCCTTGCCTTGATAATGTGCAAGATAAATCAGGATTCAGTCATGAGCAGAAGATCAAAAAGTTCATCCTAGAAGCCAAATAAACAAGCTCAAAAAGCCACCACCATCCTCCTCAGCTTTCCAAGTGATCCAAACTCCCAGCTTTGCTTTCTGATGGGCTTTTTTCAATGCTTCACTGATGCTTTTTGCTGTGCCTACTCTGGCTCTGCCTCTACCACCTATTATTTCCTCCTTGTCTGCCTACTCAGAGTGAAGCCTGAAAGCACAGAGCCACTGGATGAATTTGAGATCCCACCCTTTGTGCTGTTCTGCATGTCCCCTTAATAATGCAGTGCAAAAAATCGTCAGATGTGGAAGAAGAAAAGCTGTATTAATTGCTTGATGTGGTTATAGGATATTTTTTCCTCTAGCTTTTTTGAGCCTGTACTTAGTGTGACACCGTTTGTGCCATGTGAAGGGGCACTGTCAGCAGGTCATACATTGTCCCTTGTCCCCTCCTCTGCTGGAGAGATGTGGGTGCTGCCCAGCTTGGCCTTGGCTTCCCCCCCATCCTTGGTTGTCTTCCCTCATCATTTTTTTAGTGGCTTTGCCTGGCAGATGATTCCTGATTTCTCAGAGGGCTCCTGCTTGTCTTTCCCCACCCTCCTTTGGATGGATCTACTCCCTGGAGGAATCCTGCTGTCACCAGCTGTTGGTAGGGCATTTGGGCTGCTGTGTCTGGCAGAGTGGCAGGATACATTGTCAGTGCAACCTGCTAAATTACCTGTTAGAATTATCTGTAATAAAATAATACATGTGGAGCCTATTAACTAGACAGAAAGGAACATTACGGGATAATTTGCTTCCTTAATTTCCCTTCTTGCCCTTCTTGCAGAAGTATGTGCCATTTAAAAATAGCCAGCTGCACAAATTAAGCTTCAGAGAATAATAATCAGATAAAATGTCTTGACCAGTACTGAAGAGCAGTGGAAGTCAGGCACAAGAATGAAATGGCCTTTCTGGGCTGTTAAGACAGGCAGACTTGCTAACACTGTTCTCACTGTGTTTCTCCTTGTGAGCCAGATCTGCTCTCCGTGTCTGCTCAGACCTGACACATTTAGTTTTGCAGGTGGGCAGACCCCAAAATCGTTACAGGGTTGTAGTGCCCAGATAGTACCTTTTTGGCTTTTTTTTTTTTTCTGATGCATCTTGCCTAAGAATCAGCCCAGCCACTGCTCATGGGAGAGCTTGGGTTGCCTGCAAACACGGCTTGGAGAAGACAGGAATTGAGCAGCCCTGGGCAGTGTGTGACTCCAACGGAGAGCAACCAGTGGGTGTCCAAAGGAAGGAGAATTCCAGATTAATCCAGCTGCCTTGTGCTGGAGCTTTGCTGGCAGAGGAAGCAGCATGAGGGTGGTAAGAGCTGCCCATGCCCAGCACAGATGGTTCTGTGTGGTGCTGGTCTCCTCGCTATGAGTGGAACAGGAGAGGCACCGAACAGAGGGACAACTAATGCTGAATTTTTTGATTCTTCTTTGGAAAACTCCCAGGTCATTTAGCACACAGCCCATGAGGTACAGGTGAAAATACAGGTGCAATTCTAGGGAGTTTAACTAACTTGAGCCTAGGATTTCACTGGTTGTACAGAAATTACTTATTTTTCAAAAAAGTAAAATGCCATCTGATTAACCACTGTACTCTGAGATTCCTGCATTCCTAGTCATAGGTATTTTTTCCTTCAAATGGACCAGAAACTGATTTTTTTTTTGTTTTAAATGATCTCTATTCAAGCCTACTTTCCTTATGTGGCACTGAGATCAGCATCATGCCCTGATTTAGTACTAAGAACCTGAGTGTCTATGGCACAGCACATATTTTTCTTCAGTGAACAATTTTGGTTTTTAGGATTCTGTTTTTTATAGTGGAGACTTGAACTTCTGCATTATGAGTAAAGCTCCAAAAGGAAACATGACCATTAAAAGCTCAGCATAGGCACAACTCTTTATGGGTCTGAGATGCAAATAACTGGAGATACCATGACTTGCTACATCATTTATCTCCAATTCCCAGGTCTATGGTTGCTGCACTGTTTGCTGAAATACGGTTTAAGTGTTAGTGAACCATTCAACTTGCAAATATCAGATCCATAAAAACCAGTGATGAGTTCTGCCAACTCCCTCTGCCCTGAAGGTCCATAAGCAAAAAATTTAGAAGCACAAGTAAAATTTATGTATAGCAAGTAGGCAAGGTCTAGTTACGTTTTTAGTTAACAAAAATGCTTGTATTAATTTTCCCTTTAAACTGATATAATGCTGACCTGAATGGCTCCTTTCCAGTAATTACGAGTCTGCATGAATTCAGCAGTGCCAAAAGTCTCACTTTGTCTTTCAAGCATTTAAGAGTGGGAATCCTTTTAAAACTGCTATGAGGCCTTTCTGCATTTCTGTTTTAAAACCTACTTTTTTGTGCATCAGCTTTGGAAAAGACAGAGCACACGAGATGACTCATATTCATTGAAGAGGGATTTCCTGGTGCCACAGTTCCATTTTACTGACCTTAATTTGCAGTTTGGAAACCAAAAAGCTCCATTTTGAGCTGATAGCTCTCCAAAACAGATCTGTTACTTAGAGATTAACTATTTGATCTACAAGCACTTTATGAAATCACTGCCACATACACTTGGCTGTTGCACAAAGCCCATACAGCATAGTCACTGTGTGTTTACATGTTCATTGTCCTGTCTAAAAATGCAGCGCCCATTGCAATTTGGAAGAGCAAAAGTTAATAAGACTTACAAAGAAATGCAGTAAATGGGGTTTTTTTAATGTTTAATCAAAAGAAAAAAGCAATTTGTTTCCCAACTAGTGTTTTTCAAGATTAGAAATGCAGCTAAGTAAGAAGATCATTGTACATTACTTTGTCCATTACTTTTTGACCTAAGCACTAGCAGAGGGGTTTTTTATTCAACATATTTATCTCTCTGTATCATAGCTGCAAAACACCAGGCGAGCACTGGCCCAGCAAATTATTTCAAAAGCATTAAGCTGGTCATTTACTCCATAAACTTCCCTCTCTGGAGAGTATCTGGAAAAGCTGCCAGACTGGAAGAGAAATACTTCATCTAACTGAGTGTAATCAACATTAGGAGTGCGAGTAAATTGAATCAGAGTGGGGGAGGAGGGCTTTTGTCTGGCTGTGAGATGCTGGAAGGCGACACCCACCCTGCCTAAATTCAAATGAGCTGCCCTGTGCGTGCATTGTGCAGAAATCCCTTTGTGGGAGAGCGTTTTAGCCTCTCTCTGTCCCTTGCTGTGCAGCGATGACTGCTGTGCATATCGAGGCCGTTTAGTCCTCCTGCTTCCAGTGGAGGAATTTGGATGCACATGCTTCTGAAAGCACACAGTTTCCCTGCCAGTCCTTTTCTCTGCTCTGGTGCTCATAAAAAATGCTCAGCTCTTTGCCCTGCTCCTCTTACAAAGGTGTTTCTATTCTCTGGGCAGCTTTTCTGAGCAAAGGCTGAAGATCTCTCGAGGTGAAGTGTGTTCCTCCTCACTCTCTGCATTCCAGTGTGTGGGGATAGGAAACATCTGCCCCTATTTCGTGATTGTGATCACATGAATGATGTGATTTGAGTGCAGTGAAGCCTTTGAGATCTGTACCCACACCTCACGTGCTGCTGCCTGCTCTCTAGCTTCACCCAGCTGGTGGAGATCCCTGTCCTGCAGCGTGGATAGCCAAGGCTGACATGACTGTAAGCATGGATTGGCTCATGGATGGAGCTCTCAGTGCTGGTGTGGACATGGCTCAGCTGAGGGCAAAAGCTTCTGAGCTGAACTCATTGAGTGAGCTGATCTGTGTTTTTGCATCCTACATCAGGATCTGAGGGCCTGGCCTGTACTGAGGGGTGAGGTCATGGGAGCAGGAAATATGGATGGAATCAAATAAAAGGAGATGTTCCAATTTTCAGCACATCTAAAGAATATCTGCTGTATACTGGAGGAAATTCAGGGCACCCAGGCAGACTCTTAGCCATCAGCCTTCTTTGATTCTTCAAGTTCTTTTCTGACTGTTTTAACAAGGCATTAAAACTGAGGACAAGGATATAATACTGCAACAGCTGCTGGGATTGGAATCAATTTTTATTTCTTGTACTGTCTGCTTGAGGAAGATTCCTTTTCCAGCTTCATCCTTCTAACTGAGCTTAGCAAGGAGGGAGACATGCAGTAGCTAACTGGGACAAGAACAGGGTCCATCTATTCCTTCTGGGTCTGTCAGCTCACACCTGGAGTAACTACTGTGACCTGGAGCACTGGGTGAAGGGCAATTCCACAAGGGATGAATCTGAAGAGCAAGCAGGATCCAAACCTGCACACAAGTCACAAGTCACTGCATTTTGGCTGAGTCTCCTCAATAGATGTTGCCATCTCCTGAAGTTCATTGTGGTTTTTTATAAAATCTTCTGGGAGCAATGGCTTTTCCCTGCATCTGGAGAATTTTTCTCATGCATTTACAGGGGGCTAAGACTGACCTAGAGGAAGTCACTGTAGGCCTGTTAACCTGGGGTAAGTTGCTAAAACCAGCAATTATCCATGCACCTAAACCTTGAGATGTTTATTCTCTGTTGGCACTGAGAAGGAGCCCTTACTGTAACTGCAGAGTCCACTTACACCCAACACCCTGCTCTGGTCCAGGTCCAGGCAGTGGTAAAATGAGAGTCAGATTTGTGCTCAATGTTATCCAGATAGATACCCTCACCTCCTCAGAGAGCACCACACTGTTTACAAACAGGTACACAATAGTTGCAAGTCTCTTCTTAGAGATGTAACTCTTGCCCCTAAAGGACAGCCCTGCAAGTTTAAATGTTTGAGGGCTTTGTTTTATCCTCCTGCTGCTGGGATTAGTATGCAAAACTCCAGATTAGCCCTAAATGTCTAAAAGTGATTATCTAAAAATGGTGGCAGAACCCAGATCTGTGCTCATTGTGACTGTGGGGGCACGACAAAGTGGGAGCAAGCAGAAGAAGGACTGACCTAATTTCCAACTCTGCTGTCACAACAGCTTCCACCTACTGGAATTGTCCAAGAAGAGTGTAGAGAAGCTTGAAATACAGCTTTGGAGGCTTTTTGTCCTCCCTAATGGGGATTGAATCTGTCCTTGGGCACAGCTAGGCTGTGCCCTTTCCTGATTCAGAGGTAAAAATATAGATGCTCTCTCCCACGGGCTTGCATTAATTTTTGGCAACACCAGGCCCTGCCCACAGCACAGCACATTGCTGGATATGAGGAACACGATGCTCACCAGGGCTGCTTTGCCATGGTGGGTGTTGACAGATGAGGGGTGGTGAATCTCATGCCTGGCTGGTTTCTCTGCCCATCTCTTGGAAATTCTCACCCTCTCCCCCACAGGGAAAATGCACCAGCATTACAGCTCACCAGCAGGGAGCACGAGTTTTCCCACTAGGGGAACCTGAGGGATTTATTTTTTTTTACTGTTGGTTTTGTGTGAGAAGGTTATGTAGAAAGGAATCCTTGACAGGAAATCTTGTGGAAAGTGCTCTCTTGTCATACAGGGCGTTAATGTGGCAACAGGATTTTGGCACTGGTGAGAACATTGGTGCTGGGATGAGAGAGTTCTGTCATGTGGCTCTTGACCCTTCTTGGTAACATGGACCTGGTGTTCACAGGGCCAGACATGGTGACAGAGAGTGGGGTGGGAGTGGTGGCTTATAACCAGAGATGCCTGAGATGCTTCCAGGAGGAATTATCTGGTAGGAGTAAGAGGAGCAGAGCTGCACAAGCAGTAGAAAAACATTCACACAGACTTCTGCCAGGGGATACAGCCATTAGTGAGAGCATTTCAGTCATCCCACAGCAGCTTGGCTGGAGAAGCTGGGAGGGCTGAAGGCCATGCACAGCCCAAAGTTGGGTTGGAAGTGCCTGATGTGGAGATGATTGTGGGAAGGGAGTCTCTCTGCTGGGCAAGGCTCAGGGAGGATAAAAGCAGCCTAGGAGAAGCCACTGAGGCAAGGTGCCAGCCTGCTGATAGCCCCTGATCTGGAGATGCCTTTGTGGACGGGGTGCCAGTTGCGAGAACTGTGTTTGCTGCCTGCCAGAGGGGAAGTCTAGGGAAAGATGGAAGCTGCTGGAATGCAGAAATCCCAAACACACAAGGTTTTGGTGCTGGGAGAACTGGTGGGGAGGGTGAGCCGACTCCACCTGAAGACGTTAGGGGTTTGTTCTGCATGGTCTGACTGAAATTTCTCTCTGTTAAACACCTGAGAGAGGGTGCCCAGTGGGGCTGCAAAGGAAAATGAAGGAGGAGGTCGTGTGATGTGACCCAGGAGTGGGAATTGCAGGGCACAGCTCTGCAAACAGAGGCCTCACAGGAGAGCTGCGGGGGAGTGAGAGTCTGCAAGCTCTTACTTTGAGACAAGGAGCACAGCTCCCCAAATGTGTCTAAGGTGTAGAGATTCCTCCCCTTACTGACTCATCTGAGACCAGAAGGCTTAAAATAAATCAGAAATCAAGCCTCTTCATAAATCAATTTTCAAAAAAAATCCACATTTAGACACCCAAATAAGCTTTTAAGAATGCCTCTGGGTTGGCAACCAGTTTTTCTGCAAACCAAACCACTTGTTTAAGCAGTTAAGAGTGACTTTAACAACAAACCTTCGAGAACCACATCTGAGAGCCTTTGCCAGAAAGAACCAGCTCTGAATCCTGCCTCATACACACAAACGGCCTTTTGAAAGCAGAAGGCAGCTTGACTTCCCCGTTTCTCCGTGGAGCCAACATACTGTTTGACATGCTGGAAGCCAGCTGGATAAATGAGAAATATTGCTATGCATTCTTAGAGAGTGTGTGCCTGAATTAGCTAAAGCAGAACAGCCCTCTTGCCTGTGCTGGCTATGGGTAAGCAACAATTTCTCTGCCTGTGGGGTTTCCCTGAGTAGCTGCACCAAGGCACCCACACGGAAAAGGGGAGACTTCAGAGCTTTCAGAAAGGATGATTTCAAATTGATGACTGAAAAATGCAAAAGCAGCTGTTCTATAGCAATAACATGAGGAAGGAAGGAGCTGTTTGAATGTATTTAGAGGCAGAACAACCAGATGAGCAGATCAGTCTGCTCCATTGCTGTAAAGTAATTTTCTGTTTTCACTGGACTGATGATGTCAGGAGGTTGTTTCAAACAAATAAGTAACATAATTGAAAGATAATGAATATAGACAGAGAGAATGTAGGTTTGTCCAGAAAATACGGGGAGTTATTCTGCAGTAATTCTACACACCCCTCTGCTTTCAGCAGAATAAGCTTAAAATTCAAGCCCCACAGAACATTTGCTCCTCAGGAATGAGTCCTCCTGGCTAATCCCCACGTGATTTAGATGCCCATAAGTAAATACACGCAAGATAAATTACTGGAAAAGATCATGTCATTTGCCTCCGCAGGGAGAATTCCCCCTTTAGCTACAGCACAGCCCCTTTGCATCCACATACCTGCTCCAGAGCATAATCCCAGAGGCGCCGGTCTCCTCCTTGCCCTGCTGGTTATCCCAAGTGAAGCCACGTCTGGGAAGGTCCCGCTCATACTGAGAACCACCTCCAGCTCTGCAGCTGCCTCTGCCCGGCTGTTTGCAAAGCTGCCCGAGGGGAGTCACGGGGTATTCCACCCCTCTTCTTCACCAGAGATTACANCTCCCACCATGGTCGCCATGGGACCCCGCCGATTGAAAGGAACGGAGCGAATGAATAAGGGGAGAGAGGTGGAGAGAATATTTAACTAGTTTCCTCCGGGAATTTGTGCTTTTTTTTTTT
>VXBB01016734.1:103820-130097 GCA_013399915.1 Illadopsis cleaveri
AAAAAAAAAAAGAAAAAAAAAAGACGTTCGGCTGGGATGGCCGCTGCCCAGCTCCTCTCCGTGTCATGTGGGACGCGGATCATGCGGCCGCCCCCCGGCAGGTCCCGGGCGCTCCTCTCGCCCCGTCGGGGCCATCAGCACCGCGGACAGCGCCGGGCNCTCAGTCAGCCCGGCCCCCGTCCCCCTGCTTTGCCCTCGGTTTAAAATTCGGCAGCTTTTTTATTTCATGAGGAATGGCACCAACACCATTTCCTTATGTTCTCTGCCACATACACTTTATTAAGCAAGTGGGAATGATAACGACCCTCCCCAATTCTCAGTCATCTCTCACAAACATTTTCCCCACAGAATTATAACTCCATAAACTGTATTGCACTCCAAGTTTAAAGAAGGAAGGGATCTTTTTAGTCCTGACAAACTTTATGCCTGTGAACTAAGCAAGAAATTTGTTTGGAGTATGTATTTCTATTATTTCAGGATTTCTGACTTGAAATGCATTGGTAAACTGAACCAACAAAGGCTGGGTGTTTTCCTTTGTTTTCCCTCATTTTTCAGTGGAGAACTCCAGGCATATTTTTATAATTTTTTTTACTAGATGTCTTTAGTGGAGAAAAAGCACAGTTTTTTATTGAAAAATACTCTCAAGGAAGAAATAATCAATGTGGTTTTCTCCCCCCTAATTGCCGTGGTGTAATTCAGTTTCCTATATTTTACACTTTTAAGTTACATTACTGACAGTGGAGTAGGCACCCTGTGAATCAGGTCAGAAATATAGAATAATAGACTAGGCTAGAAATAGATAAGGTGTGGGCAGATTTTTTTTACTGAATGACATGGAGAGTGTCAACAGGAATTGTCTGTTCATCTTCCAGTGGAAGAACTTGGAAGGGAGCATCAGATGAAGGAACCTGGTTCAGAATATAAAGAAGAGGAGTAAAGGGGAGTTCCTCAAAGTGTGGGTGCAACCTCCAAGGTTTGGGTTCCTTGCCAAAGGATGGAGTGGGTGCAGAATTTCATGTGAAATTGAGGAGAGGCTGAACAAATGCTAGGAAAAATGCTAAATAGAACTCTAATCTCTAAACTAATAAAACACATTGGTTTCAGAAAATCATCTGAGCTAAATGCATTGGAGGCTGGGAAAACTCCTGGAGAAAGGATTGTACTGAGGTTCAGTGAAAGTTATTTTTATAAACACATCAATGATTTTATGAAGTTTGGGATGGGAGTGTGACTTTCTAAATACACCTACAATATGCCTTTGCCCTGTTAGAGAATGGCAATAGTGGTGGCAGCTTGGCCATCATCAGCTTCATTGCCAGATACTTCACACAGTGTTTTTCAAAGTTTGCTAGGTTTTTTCCCAGAAAGTTGGGGTTTATGGTTTTTGGGAGGTTTTTTCTTTTTTTTTTTTTTTTTTTTTTTTTTTTAAATTTACTGTTTTCCCCCCTGTGATTGTCAGTGTTAGAGGAAGACAATTTTTTGCCTGCTTTCCAGCTTGGTTTTCCTGACTGTGCAGCAGGGTGAAGGAAAGTTGCCTGACATCTGTGTTAAGGAAGTGTTGCCTAGGGAGATGGAAACTGCTCAACCTCACACCTCAGGGGTGGAACCTTTGGCAGTTGTAAATGCACCATGTTTTGAAAGAAAGCATAAAACCCTGAGAGTTGTTTTGGGGTTCACTTTCTGCTTCTCACCCCACAGACATAAGGATGAGGACTCGACGTATTTAGTGATAGTTGTTTTCCCATGAGCTTTGCTCACATTGTTTTCTCCAGTGGCTGCTGGATTGCTCAAGCCTTCATAAAATCCGAGCACATCATTTTGGGATTGATAAACTGGAAGAGGGTGAGGATGGAGACCTCACCTCTCCTATCCAGAGAGCCTGAGACATCAGTCATTATTGCTTGGAGACTTGTTTCTCTGACAAGACCTAAGCAATTTTCTCATGTTTTTCCCAAACCACCCCTGTTATTCCAAATCTGATGTCAGTTGTTGCCAGAGCCACAGCTGCTGACGATTATTTTGAAACTGCTTTTGCAGGGCAAAGTAATTTTCATTCAGCATCGATCTGATTTTGTTGTGTGGGGTTTTTTTGACCAAATCTGGCAGTAAATCTCAGATTTTTTTTTTTATTTTATTTTTTTTTTAACACCTGTCATGTTCCTGGTATTAAGGAAGCTTTTATTCCTTCCAATAAATCCAGAGACAAACCCCAGACAGAGATGACAACCACCCCAACTGACACTTGACAAGTGACAAAATGGTTCACCACCAGAAAGTTTGGGGAAGGGGAGCAGAGAAATAATCCTATGAAGGATGAGAGATAATAGGTGCAAATCAAAATATACAGAGTGTTGTGCCTTCTGTGTATTGGGATCATTATTGCTGAGTTACTCCCTGGGGTGCAACTCCACCTGGAGTCTGTGTTTGCAGGGGCAGGAAGGGGGAAATAATTGGCATTTTTGCACAGGGTTAAACTCTGGTCTGGCCTTAATAGTCCTTATGGGTCCCTTCTAACTTAGGATATTCTGTCATCCTGAATTTTCTGTGTTGTTCAGGGGGATCAGGCTCTGGGGCTCAGTACACAAAGGTCACCAGCCCCGGGGGGCTGGAGGCAGCTCTGGGGTTGCACCAGGAAAAGTCTGTCTTAAATTCCTGCCTCTGTTGGTGCCTCAGAGGTGCAGTTCATTGTCATTGTCATTGTTTAACATCTCTGGGCCAAAGTCTGCTCAGGGGGAATCAGCACTGGGTTGAAGTGAAGCTGCTGTGCACTGAAGCCCCATGGCAAAGCCCAGCCTGTTACTGGTTAAACATGTCTCCACTGGTGGTCCTGGGGCTGAATTTGGCTCAGGGCCTTGAGAACGTGGACCAGTGCATGAATGGCTCCAGGCTCTCTAAGAACACTGCATTTCAGCCTGGTTTTCTCTCAGGCATGGACAAGGATCCCTCAGTGTGAGTTGTGCCACTAAAGGGTAGCCCACCAAGAGCAGGGCTTTTGGTTTGTCCTGTTTGTTGTTTTCACCTGTTCAAATCCCAACAGTGGTTCAGAGAGTAGTGAGAAATGCCTCACAGCTGAGCTAAAACTGTATCTTTTCTTAGCTGTGAAAAGGTCTGACCTTGCCCTGCTGGGGTCTGAGCACAGACATGTGATAAGAAAGTGAAATTCTGGGATGACAAGGTCTGAGAACACCTTGTATGAGTCTGGTGTGAAAAATAGCAACTTGCCTGGAGGAAGTATGACTCACTCGCACTGGTGTTTGGGAATGTGGGGGGATGTCTATGTTTCTGTTCAATTAAAGCTTGTTATGAACTCGCTTACTTTGCCTTCTCCCCAAGCATTGCATGCAAAGCAGGAGTCACTGGCCCTTGGAGTGAATATATTGTACTGTGCATCCTAATGGATATCATTCCATGTGACCTGCATGCACACAGAGCAGCTGGGATGAGTCAGATCCCTGTGGCTGCTACAGCTCCTGCATTCTTGAATTAATGCATATGTTTGAAACAGAGCAGGACTGATGCAGAGCCATTCATTGAGAAGCAGCAGCAAGATCTGCAGCAGCCTTAAAGAGGAACTCATTCCCTGGAGACATTGATCCCTTGCCTCTTACTCAGAGAGAGTTTCCAGTTGTGTGGTGACCTCAAAGTCAGGTCAAGAGGCTGAGGACAGAAAGGATTTGTGGCAATGCCAGTCAGGGAATCCTAAACAGGGAGGGAGCTATGGCATCAGAAGGAGCTGTGGCAAGCACATGAAACAGGAATAATCCAATGCTAAGGAAAACAGAGTCACAATTTATTATTTCGGTCTGCACACACTCTTGGCTGAACATGACTGATTTGATTGTTGGGGTGGCTGCCTCCTGCTCAGCAGAACTAAATCTGTTTTACTTTCCTGATAGGGCCAGATAACTCCGGATGGCTCAGATGTGGTCAGTGCAGTTTGGGGGACTTGTATAGAGCAGAACTGGGGATGTGAGCTCACCTTAAACCAAACCAAAGCAAAACAACCCCCACCAACCCCCAAATTTATGAACTGCTCTCCCCTACCTACCTTCAGATAAGAAGCCTGGATCCCTGCAGGCTTCCATGGCTCTCCTTGGAAGAGCTCACCCCACCAGAAGTTTAACATGCTTATCAATAGGCAGGATTAGTTCCCCACAGTGCCAACCCTGCCTCACAGCACTTCACCTGAGGGGCTGCAGAGATGGGAACTGGCTCTACATCCACACTGCCAAAGGTGATACTCTTCCCAAGAGCAGATCTGCTTTCCCAGGGACATGGAGGGTGAGAGGAGTTGGGTTTTAGCTGCTGTGTTACATACCCTTGGTCAGGTCAGGGTCATGCCCAGCCCTGAGTGTGTGCTCCAGCTTGGCCCAGCAGCTCAGGGGTCAGCCTGGCTCGGGCAGGAGCCTCAAAAAGACAGGTATTTAAACACATAATCTTACCCCAAAGCTGTCTCTTGTACCACACAGACCTGCTGCAGCCATAAAGGCATCCTGCCACATCCTGCCAGACAGCAGCCCTTAGTCCTCAGCCTCTTTCACCCAGCTAAGATTTTTACATAAAATTTTACCCTGTGAGCCAAAAATGAAATAAGCATTGAAGAGACCAAGCCTTCCTTGCAGTAGAGGTAATTAGTCTCTTTGGTGCTGAAGCGTCTCCTGAAAATAGAATGAGATGCTTGTTGTGTTGACGAGTCAAATGGTAAAACAGATTGCCAGAATCTGGGCTAAATTCTGATGAGCTCTGTCTTATGCTTGAGGAAACAGAAGGAAAAGGAGGTGAAATGGTAGAACTGTGAATTGAGCCCTTATCACCCAGGCCAGTGTAGAGAACGTGCTTCTCACTTGGCCTAGGGAAATTAGGAAATAGAAATATCCTTGAAATTCTGAATTTTTACTCTTTTGAATAATCACCAAGATTTTGCATATAAAAATTCCCATAAATGTTTTTACATGTTCACATTTAATGCATTGGATATTTTCAGATACTTTTCAGAAAATCCTTGCCTTGTCTCATCTTTGGTGAAGGAGAGTGAGGAGTTCCCATAACTCTCTCATCTTATGTACTTTCCTTTCTCATGCTGCCTTTTTAAACACAGAGACACTTGCCTATGCTGTGATGGAGTCTTTTTAGCAAATCTGGCATTGAGCTTGGGAATTCCACGTGCTCCAGCTGTCCTTGTTCACACTCCTCTGGTCAAGGCTGGCTGCTGCTGCTGATGACTGAAAAACCAGGTCCACCTGTTCCCTCCAAAAGATGCAACAGAGTGGCTTTACAAAGAAAACACACCCAAGAAGTGCTGCAGGTGTGTTTGCTTTGAGCCTGGTGGCAGTCTCATTAAATCCATTAAAAAGGCTCCCCCTGACTTCAGGAGGGAGGTAATTTCCTCCTCTGGAGTTGTCTGGTTGAGTTATGCAAAGGAAACAAGGTCAGGCTTTATCCTAAAGTTGTTTACTTTAGGATAAATGAACTTATTGCAGGGTTAACAACTGATGAGTCAATTCTTGCAGAGCCCCAGAGGTCAAGGGGTTGTTTATGACAACTGATAAAGCACCCCTGAGTGATGCCCTCCCAGCATCTCTGACAATGCTGCTGATAGACAAATCATGCTTATCCTCAGCCTTTTATGGGCTAGTTATAAATGCCACATCACTGTGAATCTCAACTGGCAGAACAAACAAGTCCTGTGTCAGAAAGTCACACAAAAAGTTTGGAAGTTAACTGGAGTAATTTACAGAACACTTGGTTGGGGGATTGAATGTTGTGAAATGTATTTTTGGGAGAATATGAGAGATGCTCCAGCCACACAAGGCTTGCTAATGTGCCATTAGAAAGCCAACTTATTTTCTGGCTTAACATTGCCATAGTGGGGGAAAAAAAAAAAAAAAGAGTGAGGAGGAGGACAGGGATGAAACAACTTACTTATCTTATACAAAAATACAACAAATAATAACAAGCCCTGAGAATGGACACCAGGCTTTGCCACATATTGGCTGTTTTTCCCCCTCACCTCTGGGTTTGCTTTAAAAAATGACTGTAAGGCCATTATACATGTCTGTTACAAAAAGAGCCATCATCTGTCACTCACTGGGGACACCAGATTTTCTTTCTTGAGGAGACATGGTAATTTCTATCCTCCTCCTGCACAGAGAACTGAAGTTATGTGTGAAGCACTCCAGCCCTTAGTTTGAATCCTGTCTGGGAGCAGCCTAAATGGAGTCACCCTTTGCAGTGCCAACAGTGGAACTGTTGGACTGGGACCTTCTGTCCTCCCTGGGTGAAGCAGTGGCTGCACACCCAGTTCCAGTTCCAGAGAAAGGATGGGATGGGGCAGGAGGGGTGGGGGTGGCTGTGGGGACATTGCTCTCCCCCTGAGGCAAGCCTGGGGGGGCAGTGGGGCTTTGGCAGGGGGTGATCCCAGAGTGACCTCGCAGAGCAGGGACATTTAGGGTGGTGACACCTGTGTCGGGATAGAAATTCCTCTCTGAGCATCAGCTGAGCACCCAGGTCATTATTCCTTTCTGGGACAGGTTCAGGTTTTACTGCTCGAGCTGGGAGAGCTCACAGACATCTGTGGCTCTTAGGAGCAGCTCCAGCAGGCCCCGGGCAGCTCTCAGCTTGCCTGGGGGAAGGACAGAGAAGGATGCACATCACAGGGGACTCTACCCTATCTTCCCAACGGGTTTTCACAATCGTGGCAGAGAAAATCCTCACATGAATAAGACTGTACAAGAGAGAAATGTATTATTCTAAAGAGACAGAGAAAACACTGGGCACAGGTGGTTATTGTCATTTACTGTCTATAGACAGCTTGCTTTTTGGGAAGACGATGTTCAAAGGGACCTGTTCCTTTTCCCCACCTCCTGGCCAGGAAGGCTCCACCGGCAGGAATTTGACCCGAAGGGTTTATAAACCAGAAGCGAGACGCAGCAAAAATCGGCCAAGGCTGCACTTACGCTTCCTTGAGTGGCAGGCCACTGTGACTTTTCACACATTCACCCAGACAAAAACCCTCAGCAGCTCCGCATGGACCGTCTTTACCAAGCTCCCTGCATGAAGAACGAAGTTCCCTGAGCTGCCCCGCGTTTCGGATCGCAAATCGCTGCTGCCCTCCCGCGGCCCCGGCTCTGCGCGCCCGGAGGATGCTCCGCCGGTCCCGCCGCATCCCCGCACGGATCCTCGGCTCCGCAGGGACCAGGGAGAGCCCCCAGACACGGGGATCTCCACACCGGGGCTTTCCACACCTCCTCCCGCTCGGACACCTGAGTTTGAAGCCTCATTTTTTTAAAAATCAAAGAGCGGTGACAGCTTAACTGGGTTGGTCATTGCCCTTTGGAGGAGGATGCCTCTCTCCTTGAGAGGGTGATGAAGTCAAGATTGTCAATGCAGTCATTGGATCCGTGCAATGACAGTGGCAACCACCACCAGGTTTCCCCGAAACCCATTTTCCCCCTACATTTGCCTATTAGGCCTTCCCAGTTGGAGGAGGTGGTGACTCTTCAAGAGGCTGTGTTGTCTCATTTCTCTTCCCTATCTCACACATTTACACTCATTTCTTGCAGCACCAAGGGTCAGAGATGCCTGCACTGCTACAGTGAGTCTTCAGGAGAGGAGAATTATTATTGAAGGACTGTCAAGACAACAGCAGTTGCAGATTAAACAAATGTACTGAGCTGGGTGACAGCTGGGGAGCAAGAGATGTGTTAAATGGGGCTAAATTCTGTACTAAGTTTAAGTCTGAAGTAACCAGCCCAAAATAAGTAAAGTAGCTTTGGTCTGACTCCAGTGTATTGGGGAGCAAAATTGGCCTTGCAATTTTGTGAAAAAGTGCAGCAGATGAAGAGCTTCAGAAAAAGCTCAGTCAAGAGAGGGTTGGTCAAAGATGATGCATTTCATTCTGTCTTCTCTTTTCTGGTGGCATTTCTGGGTCTGCCTTCTCATACCACATTTCTTTATTCTTGAGGGATTTTTGGATTTGCTTTTATAAAAGAGGCCTGGATTCTGCTCTCACTTACACTGTCATATGCCTGCCTATTTCAGTGTAGTTCAGCTCTACTTGAGCTTTCATAAGCAAGAACAAAAAAATCACAATTGGTCTTACTGTTGCTGTGCAGCAGGTGAGTCATGACTGGCTCAAGACACCTTGAGTGCTGTGAACAGAAAGACTTGGGGCTGATTTCTGTCCTCAAACAGAAACCCTGCTGACATCAACATGTGAGGGTAAAATCTGGCATCCCTTGCCTCTGCTTTTATAGTTGGCATTGGCTTTGAGAACAGAGGACTAATCTCACTGCTGGCCACTTTGTGCTGGAGCCATGGCATAAATTACCTGTCCCACCTCACCTTTTCCTCCAGGCCCTACATGTTCTGATGGAATTCAGCATGATGACGGTGCTATTTCTCTTCTTCCAAACCAGCACCATGCAGAAACACCTCTGCTGGCACCAGTCTTTGTTTGCAAATGAACCCAGGTTTCTCCCAAGTCGGTGGTGCTGTGCTGGTTTGTGCAGCTGGTGCTCTGGAGCACTGAAGTGATGGGAATTTCAGAATTCTCAGGGTAGGAAAATGGAGGCGGATGTCTCCCCTGTTGTTAATACTGTCTGACCTTTTTTCCTGTACATTCTCCAGTGTATCATTTAGCATGTGAGCACTTCAGGGAAGAGGAAGGAAGTATCCTTAGTGGGCTCTTTTGTGAAATGAGGTAGATTTGGTGGTTGTTTTTTTTTTTTAATCCCATGGACAGCTGTAGATTTAACACTGTGGACTTTACTCTTTCAAAGTGTTCAGCCCTCCCGTATACTGTGAACTTGGCTTAGAAAAGATTGTAGTGCTTACACCTGAGTGAGATTAAATCCTACCTTTTCACTTGTAATGGATGGTATATTATTTTAGGCAATATGGCTGAAATCTGTGTAGAGGCACATGGCCTGTCAGGTATGAGTCTCTGTAGATGGAAGTGATGGATAATCTTCTTGGAAGGGATTGAAAATGATTTTTCCTTGGAGCTTCTGAACTAGATTGGTCCCCAAGACACTGCAGTGTTGTTCCACCCAACATTAATGCATTGTCTATATTCTTATTCTCCTTGGACTGACCTGCAGCCACTTTGCCAGCTTGGAAAGACAGCTGATGAGTGTATTTAGGGGGCAATGCTGCTTTTCCAAACAAGCTGTGCAGCCCATGGTGAGTATCTTTCAAGATCTAGACTAAGTAATTGAATGGGTGCAGGTATAATCAGGTTGCCCTGCTCTGGGCTGGCAGGGGCTGCCAGCAGCAGGCTGATGGATGGGATTCACTTGAGCAAGCCCTGCTTCTGAAGTGGTGAGCTAATGAAATGTCAGTGGCAGTGATGGACTGAGTTAGAGGCAGATGGGATTTTGAATCTGCTCCTGCCAGTGCTCTCCTGTTATCTGCAGTGAATCATGTTATCTGCAGCCGTGGCTGCTGGAAGATGAGCTCCAGGGTCTGGGCTAAAAAAGGAGCAATGAGGAGTTCTCAACTCCTGCTCTTCAGGCAAGAGAAAATTTTCTTTATATGGTGAGTGAGATATGTTGCCTTGTGCTAAGTTAGTCAGAGAAAGGAACAGAATAAAAGTTTTACTTATTTTTAATGACTCTTTGCAGGGAGCCAAAGGCTGGCAGCCTAGGAACAGGAGGTCTAAACGCTCCTTCAGTCTTCCAAATCACAGAAATATAAGTCTCTTACAGATGCCTCAGTAGGTGGTTTAACTATAACCTTTAATCCTCATGTGCCTCAGCTCCCTCTTTTTTAAGATACAGATATACTTTGCAGCCATGCTGGCAGTATAAATATTTCAGGGACTGTGATATCTTCTGCTATCTTGTTTCTGTGGTGGCAAAATATAGAGGCAGGGCATTATTCTTTATTGTTAAATTTCCAGAGCCGGCATTTTAATCTTGTGTGTATTTTGGAAACAGTGTGAGGGAGGGCTAGAGACAGAGGGGACTTGCTCAGCCTGGGCAAGGAATGGGCAAAAAGGCTGCTCCCAATCTTCCCCTCTGGTTATGGGGATGTGCTGATGGATTTTGAGGGGAAAACCTGTGGGGCTTCCAGGCAGTCTGCTGCTGCAGCACTGAGTGAGCTCAGAGGGTCTGGAGCTGAGGAACAGAGGTGTCAGAAAGCTTGTCAAAAACCACAGAGAATCTGCTCAAATAGCCTTCCTAAAATAATAAAAGATGCACCTTGACATTTCTGAGCATGAGGGATGAGAGGACGCCACAAAAATTGGGGTCCTGCAGCAATGCCCTTGCAGGCCAGCAGTATTTTGGAATTTTACTGTTTTGTGCTGTACCCTATAGAAGGTGTGTGATGAATCCACTTTATTGTAGGTACCAAATGCTTGACTTAAGGAGAGAAAGGATCTAATATGGAGCTTAACACCTCAAGCCTAGGCATGGGATTTTCCTTACCGAGATTAGTTAGATTGCGTGGTAGAAATGGAAATCAGAAGACCTGGCCATGGTTAAAGGAGAAAAAAAAGAAGAGATTGTGTAACTTCAGGTTTTTCTATGGGCTACAAGAAGATAAGAATCTATTTTGGGAAGTGGAAGGCCCTTTTTTTAGTGATGGGAAAGAACTGTATTTTGAAAAGCCATGATATGAGAGGGATGGATAATGGGGGATGTGTAGAAATAAAATGCTCTGAGACCAGGAGAGTTCATTTATGAAGTGTAGCCAAGTGAGGAAAAATATAACAATGAGTAAGAAAAGAGCTCAGCACCTACAGCAGCTCATTCTTATTTTCTTTAACATTTTCCTGGTATAAAATGGAAGAATCACAAAATAAAATTGTCACTTCATGCTGTGTTTCAGCTGCTATCTGGGACAACACTCGCTCTGCTTCTGATACAAAAGCCTCCAAAATCTGCTTTGAAATTCAGGAGTCATTTAATCCCTGTGTCGGTAACAGCATCTCTGCAGGTGACCAGAGGGGTGTTTGAGCAGTTCCACAGCCTGGGCAGGGAGGCAGACTGAGCCTCACCCTCCAGTGGAACTGCACCAGTGGTCTTGAACAAGAATTTGGAGATGTGCAGGTGTTCACAGCACAGTTCATGCACACATGCACACGCGTTTATCCGGGTAGAATGACCCCCAGCCCTGGCCTTGTCCTGTTCCACACCTCCAGCTCTTTCTCCCCTGATGGAGGAGGAGGAGGAGGGTGAGAGGTCCTCCTGCGGCTGCTGCCTGCCGGGAGGGTGAGGTGAAGGTTTTGGAAGCCCTCGGTGTGCCGGGCGCTGCAGACATCAGTTGTGCGGCAGACTCAGCAGAGGGAGCCCCGCGCCCAGTCCTGGCGCTGAGGAGGGCGCGGACAGACCCGGTGTATCTCGGAGAAGAAGGTCTCCTTCCTTTTCTTCGCTCCCCGAGGGGCCTGAGCTCGCCGCTGGAGTGGGAATGCCTCAGCAGGATCGCTCGGTTCCCCGTGTGTTTTGTGCTGCCCGTGCAGTTTTTTTTGAAGCCCCTGTGGTGATGCTGTGCTACCAAACTCAGCTCTCCCACCCCAACCCTGGGGCAGCTGTCATTCTGCTGGAAAAAGTGATGGAGGAGGAGGAGAACTCTGTACAGAATTGGTCTGCATTGTCCAAACTTGCTATTCAGTGGAGTTCTTTTACTCTGAAACTGCCCAAACATCCTGCTGCCTGGCACTGGCTCTGCCACAGAAGACCTGGTGTGGGGAGGGAAGTGTTTCTCTTGCGTGGCAGCTCCTGAACAGCCTCCCTGCGTTAAATATTAACCTATTGCTGCTGATCTGCCAGGCCATTTTACTCTACCCCCAGTTCTCTTGACACACAAGGAGAATATTTGGAGTGTAACTTGAATTTTCTATGCCTGGCTGCTTCACTGTTAATTTTTTTGATTGAAAAATGAGGCTTTCAGCTAAATGAATATTTTTAAGAAAACGACTTATTACTCATAAAATATTTTTGGTCAAAACCTAACATGTTTTAACTTTCATCTCCAAGGCCTTCATATTTGTGACAGTCATTGTGTGAAAGCATTTGCTTCTAATGTTAACCAATTTTTTCCCCCCAACAACAATTAGGACTTTATTTTGGAAACTTCCTGTTTTCCCAAGAGTTTTCTGTTTGAACAGCCCGTGTGCCCAGCCCTGGTTCAACAAAAAGCTGCTCATATTCCAGGCCAAAAGGCAGAGGAGAGGATGGGCAGCAGTGGTGTTTTTGTGGCTGTGCATTGTTCAGGACAGCAATAGTTAAGAAAAGATGACTCTAAAAGAAAACAAGCAAAGAACCAACCTTGGTGACGTATGTAATGAAAACCATTTCCTGCTTCTTTATCCCAGAACGTGAAGGTCTGGGACATTTTCAGGTGGGTCTGTTTTGTTTGTTTACACATCCATGACTGACCTGAGCTGAAGGAGTTGCTGTGTCACTGGCGGGCAGGAGGTGAATCCCCAGCCCAAGGCATCAGACATGAGGTTCCTGTGGGCTCACTTTTTGTTTTCCTCACTTCTTGCCTCTCTTTTCTCTTTGCAGTGAGGGAAGAGCCTGTCCTCTCTGGGGTCCCAAACTGAGTTTTGCCACAGTCACCCTGCAACTTGAGCTGAAACTGGTTTGCCTGTTCCAGCGGGTAAGAGTGAAGAAAACAAGCCCTAGCAGAAAATGCATTGGTCTGCCTGTGATTTTAAACACAATTTGGCATGTAATTTGATTCCCTTTAAAACAGGCCAGCTGGTAAAAGTCTAGCTCTAACAGGCACTTGAGAGGAATCTCAGCAAGTTAACATGCTTTTAACACACCCTGCTCCTTCATTCATAAAGACCTGCTGGAGAGCAGGCAATTGTGCTCTCTAATGGGGCTGTCTGCTCTGCTGGAGCACAGGAGGCACTTTCCAGCCTCTACCACCACCCTCTCGTCTGAAACAGAGAGAAATAAACCAGAGGAACAGCTTGTGAGCCTCTGTCTCACGTTCAGTTATGATCTGGCTGAGCAGGAGAGTTTCCATCCTTAAGTGACAGCATCCATACAAGTGTGGCTGCTTTGATAGATGGATCTCCCTGCAGAGGTTCCACCCTTGGTCAGAGCAAGTCAGTCACAACCATTGTGGGCAATTGCTATCCTGGGAGGACAGTAAGGACTCCAAAATGCTGGTGGGAGAAAAGAGGGATCTTTAATCCTCTCTGGACTAATACAATTTGATTTTCCCTGCAAGCACACCAGATCTCAGGGGACCACAGAACCTCTCTTAAGTTGAACTGGCTGAGCCCATGGGGGATAAAATCCTCATGGGCACTCCTGCCTGGACTGGCAGGCAGCTCACCCCTCAGAGAGTAACAGCATCATGGCATTCCTTGCTGGATGTGGAGAACTAGCACGGGTTTCCCCCACAGAACAGGCCAAGTGGGAACACTGAGGTGGGCTGTATGGGAAACAGAGGGAATACAGAGGGGCTGCTTGGATAAACAGGAGGGAGCAGCCTTTTTTCCCCGTGCCCTGCAGGTGCTGTGCTCCCTTGGCAGAGGGGCTGGCTGAGGCAGGACTTCTCTGCCAGCCCTTCACCACCTGCTCTTCTGCTCTCCCACCAACCAGCCAACATGCAGTGCAAGGATGCCTTTGAATTTCACCCATGCCAGTCCAAAAATCAAATTAAAGCTCTGTAGGGCTGACTTGCCCCCTTGACTCAACCCCCATGCCCTACATATCCCCTGCACAGATGGGCAGACCCCCAGACACTGCTGGCAGCCCCCCAGCTGTTTGGCTTTGGGGTGAAGAGCACAGAAACCCCCAAGGTGAAGGAGACCAAACCACTCTCTGGGTCCAGGAAAATGTGAAGATGTGACCAATAATTCCAGAAGGAAGATGGGAGCATTTCAAAGTGAACAGCAGTGCATACCACCAGCCCAAATGGCTTTTCTCAGCCAGGCTGAGTACAAAGGGTGAAGAGGATGGGCTTGACCCAGGGAAACCAATCTCCTGAGCTGCCTGCAGCCAGAGCAGCCCTGCTGGGCACCCCGAGGCTGGCAGGGCTGCTTCCCAGCTCTCTGCCTCTCAGGACAGTGCCTGCTGCTCTTGCTCCAGGGGTGCTGGGTGGGCAGCCCAGCTGGCTGAGGCCCCAGCACGGTGTGGGAGGATTTCGTGGCACCTGCAAGGGAAAAGGGAAACAACTGTGGGGCCAGTGCCACCTCTGAGGAGGCTGAGACACGCTGAGGGTGTTTGGCCCAGAGCCTGGTGGCTGCATTAAGTGTAGCCACTGGGAGGTCATTTATCATATCCTGTGCAACCAGCCGCCCTTCAGCAGCAATTACTGCTCCGTAACAGCTTCCAAACAATGCTCCCTGCAAGCTGTGCTTGCTGTCAGAACCTAAAAAACAGAGGGTGAAAAATCCCAAACCTAACCAAACAAAAACACAGCTTTGCAGGGGTTTTTGTGCTTGTCTTTTAAACTCAACAGGTGTTCCTGGTCACCCTGCAAAACCACAGGGAAAATATCTGCATGCCACTGAAATGAAGCAACTCCAAACCAAACTCTGTGAAGATAATCCCATCTTTTGCTTTTGTTTGGTAGAAATGAATGGGGAGGGGGAAAAAAAGTAAAAAGCTTCAACTCTGGGTTTTTATAATGATAGAGTGGGAGCTTTCACCACCATCCCAGTTTTGGACTGCATCTGATGCAGGCTCATGGAGACAGGGGACTGTTATTAGAGCTGCGTGAATAATCTACAGCAAGTAACTGAATGGAAGTGTTTGGCCTTTTATCTGTTTTCAAACTATCTGTGAGCCTGCCTGGATGTTCTTGAATGTGTTTGTTGTTTGAGATAATGCTGCCCGTAATTTCTGTGAATAATCATTTATTTGTGGCCTGCCTACGAGCATTTAGATAGTCAAAATGTCATTTTTGTTCCATGATTACATGAGTGCAACCCTGAGACTTCCACCAAGATCACTCCCAGGCAGGAGTGGTAAATTCACTTTCTGTAAAACCCTTTTGAAATCTTCTTGGGAAATGCAATCTCATCTGCAAATATTTATGGGGGGGAAAAAGGGAGAAAAACGCAGTTAAATAACAGGGAGGGATTGGTAAAGTGTTAAAAGGAATTTCCAGGAGATTCCCTTGTGTCCCTGCAGCCCATGGAGGTCCATGGGGATGCAGAGATCCACTTGCAGCTCCTGGAGGAGCCCACACTGGAGCAGGGGGATGCCCACAGGAGGATGTGAACCCCTGGGAAGTCTGTGCTGGGACCAATATAGAGAGGAGCCCACACTGGAGCAGGTTTGTTGACAGTACTTGTGACCCTGGGGGTCCCAGGCTGGAGCAGCCTGTTCCTGAGGGACTGCCCCTGTGGAAGAGTGATCCTGTGCAGGGCTGAGATGGACTCACACTGCAGGAGCTCATGGAGAACTGTCTCCCGTGGGAGGGTTCCCGTGGGGGAGCAGAGGAAGGACTCCTNATGTGAACCCCTGGGAAGTCTGTGCTGGGACCAATATAGAGAGGAGCCCACACTGGAGCAGGTTTGTTGACAGTACTTGTGACCCTGGAGGTCCCAGGCTGGAGCAGCCGGTTCCTGAGGGACTGCCCCTGTGGAAGAGTGATCCTGTGCAGGGCTGAGATGGACTCACACTGCAGGAGCTCATGGAGAACTGTCTCCCGTGGGAGGGTTCCCGTGGGGGAGCAGAGGAAGGACTCCTCTCCCTGAGCAGCAGCAGGAACACTGTGGGATGAAATGACTGGAACACCCATTCCCTGTCTCCCTGCAATGCTGGGGGAGGAGGCAGGGAGAAGGTAATTTTTAAGCTTTTATTTTACTTCTCTACTGACCTTGTCAGGAGTGAAGTCAGTTAATGTCTCTAATTCCAGCCTGTTTTGCCCATGATGGTGTTTGGTGAGTGACCTCTCTCTGCCCTTCCCTCAGCCCACGAACCCTCAGTTATATTTCCTCTCCCCTGTTTTCCCTGTGCTCACAGGGCTAAGGCAAAGACACAGCAAACATTTCACCCATGCTCCATGAGCCACCAGGGCTGCACAGCAGAGGGCTTTTATAACCATCTTGTCCTCCAAAAAACTGGTGCAAACTCCACGCCTGGAGCACTCTGGGCCCTGTCATGTTGTGACAACTCATTCAGGAGCATCCCAGCCAGGTCCTCAACAGTCACCAAACTCTGTCAGCAGCTTGGAGAGGAGTTTCTTTGGCAGCAGTGCAGGCAGGACCAAGAGAACTTTGCAGGAGCACCTCTCGTGTTTCTCTTCATCCACAGTTCATCAGGTACCCTGCGTGGATGGATGGTTTTGGGATAAGAACACCTTGAGGGATAAATTGCATTGGGGTATTAAGGAAAAAATAGTCAATACTATAGGCAGGCTAAGTACTTGCATCACAAATGGAGATTTATTTTCAAGGGAAAACCAATATTTTGCAAACAAAACAGGGCATGAGTTCATTTGGGGTGTCAGTAAAACTTTCTTCTTCAATTCCTTCAACAGAAGCTTGTTGTTTATCCATTGCATTTTGAAAGCAATGTACTACAGAAAATTATTTCTTCTGCAATTATTTCCCAGCTCCTGAATCCTTTGTTTCCAAACAGCTTTTCTCTGAACTATTGTATGTGGGCAGGCATTTCTAACACATTAGATCTCTTCTGGCTCCCCAAAGAGCAGTGTGGCCTCCACTTTTGTGTTACCTTGAAAGCTGATGGACAGCACATCAGTGACAGTAAAATCTAAAGTGGTGTGGGCTTGGGTTTGGGAGATGAAACAGGCTGTGACCTCATGCAATTCTACTCTCTTTCCTTTCCCAGGCTTTGTCTTCACCACTTAAAACCATGAACATGTGGGGTTTTCTACAACAGATGAGGAGAAGAAAATTAAACTTTCTGTAATGGAAGAGGGAGAAAAAAATAACACTGTTCTTTCTTTCACCCTTCCTGCTCTCTCTCTGTGTCATTTTGCTAGGGACCTTCATCCTCTTTTCTTCTGTTCTACCCTCACTGTGACTCATTTATTGTCCCTCTTCCTTGTCTTATTCTTTCTTCCCCAGGCAGATTTTAGTGGAGGGGAGTCATTTGAGGGAGTAAATATCTGCCCATCCAGCCTGGGACTAGTACAGACTGAAATGAGAGTTGCACTGAAGATGAGGCTTTTTTAGTGGAAAATGAAAACAACAATAACTTTTTCTCATATTATTGACATTTTTCAGAGGGTATCGTCATTGGTAGAGTGAACTAGAGCCAGAATTTAGGCTTTGGCTATTGAAATGTTTACACGAAAATTTGCCAAACTCCTAATTTATTTTTCCAATTCTCCAATTAAAGAAAAAACCCCCCACGGTTATTTAAAGAATCTTGCCCACACAGCTCCCTCCTTCCCCTGCCTTTATTTTTTTTTCCATTTTGGTCAAAAAACCAATTTTCCACTCGCACTAATTCAATACACTCATTTTGTTTCAGCAGCCACATTTCAGTAATGCTGAGAAAGGGGTCCAGAACCAGCTGATTTAATGCTTTGCTCATGGTAGTTCATACCCTTTTTACTTCAATTTACCTGTTTTTGAGCTGCATTTGGTGGGGAATGTATTATATGCTCAAGTACAGAGCACTCTGCAATCCTGCTTTAATGCTGAGCTGTATCACCTGAGCTGTGGCTGCAGGGGTGCAACGTGAGGTCACCCCATTTCTCAGCCAGCTGGCAGCTGATGGTGGAGGTTCATGCATGCATGACCCGTAGTTTTTCCACCTTTGAAGGAGGAAAAATATCCTTTAAAATTGTCCTCAATGAGTTAGGCTGAAAGACAGTCTGTCATTTTGGGCTCTACATGATGTGCATGTGTGTATGATGGAGGGTTGTGATTGATTGGGACCTGACAAAAAATACTGTGAAAGGTTGGTAGTGAAGTCATGGAGCTCCAGACCTGTAATTAAGTTGTGTGAAGGCTTCACCCTTTCCTCTCCTGCAGAGGAAATTAATTAATGTAATTTACTTTGAAAATCTCAGGTTCTGTTTTTTTAAGTGATAAAAGGCCTTGGGGTCATGTTTAGAAGTGAGTTCTGTGAAGGGATGTGGTGATGGGATCCAAAGATGTTGTAAAGGACTGCAGAGGATCCTTGGACACAGCATTTCCACGTGGGGGGGTGATGACAGAGATTTATTTAAAATCAGTACTGACTTGCACCTCAGACATGCTGCTGGTGTGCAGCCTGTCTGTCCTTGCCTTGCTCCAGCACATCACCAGCCCACAGCACCCAGCCTGGTTCCAGACTCTGTGCTCTGCCTCAGCCTTAAAGCACAGGCATTGATGCCCATTCCTCAAGCAAGATAAAGGATGCTGGTTCTGGGGAAGGTGGGATGCTCCTTTCTTGGCTGTAACCCTGAGGGATTTGGGAAGGGAGCCCTGAAGTGGAGCACAGCCTGAGTGCAGAAGTGTGGGGAGGCAGCAAGGGGGGAGCAGGGGCTCACTGCCAGAATGTCCTTAACAACTGTTGATATTTAACAATATATTGGGCTGAACCATCCCCAGGACAAATCTTTTAGCCCCAGTGGGTTGGGAACAGTGCTTGAATGGGGCTGCAGTGAGGTTACAGAGCTTTGGCCAGGTCCTAAGGCATTAAGTCAGCTCCATTTCCAGCTAGGACAATGATGCCAGTGTCATTTTGCAAAGGAAGGAAGGAGCTGGCTGGTTGGCTTTTGTGCCCCTTGTTTGTGGGGATGCCATGATCAGGTGACCAGGAAGGTTAAATTCCATTTGTTAGGCATGACAGAGACTTGGCCCAAGATGCCTGTGGGGCCTGGCAGTGCCCAGGACAAGGAGTTAAGGATGGAGCTGTCAAAGTGGGTGTCTGGCTGCTTCCTTGTCATTAACTAGGGACACTTGGTCACAGCAGGGCAGCTCTGGCCAGGCCAGGAGAATTAGCTATGGAAAAAGGTTGGACTCTAACCCCTGCTAAGCATAACTGTGTTTCTTTCACAGGGGATATGCAAGACTGAAGCAGATTTTGCATGAAAATTGTTCTTCTACTTTGTAACCTTAGGGATTTGTGGCACAATCTGGAAATGCAACAAGGAGAGGCTCTGGGTGCCTCTGTGTTCCTGTGACTATGAAGCAGTATTTAAACCCTGCCCAATTCCTGACTCTTGCAACACCATAAATTTTCTTAATATGAATCTAAATATCACAAACTTCTGTCTTAAGTTGCCACTGATTAGTTAAAGACACAGTCCTGGAGCAGAGTGGGAACATATGGACAGGATGGTCAAGGCCAAGATATTCAATAGTCCTTGTGGTTCTGTCTCCAAACTTCCTCCTCACAGCCTGTCCCAGCATGGGCATTCTGTAAGTGGTCACTTAGGATGTGCCCAGGATGGGGAGAGTCTGGAATTATTATTCATGTCGCAATTTTACCACCAGATGATTTGTCCACCTGGACAACAAGCTTTGTTATCCTTCTGGTCACTGTCTAGGTGAGGCTCTGCAGACAAGATTTGTGTGCTTGCAGCTGTGTCTCCCAGGCCTTCAGTTTTCAGCTGCAAAGACAAAAATCAGTGGCTGAAATGCTCCTCCTGAAGACTTGATGGATCTTTTGTGTTGGCACTTTATCATCCTAGAAACACTGTCAAGCTTAGCAGGACTGGCCTAGAACCAGCAGTGCCTCAGACCAGGATGGAAGTTTGCTGACCAAACAATGTGGGAGAACACTTGACTTTGCTTTAATTTACTGTCTTGCACTGCTAGCAAAGCTAGGTGCATAAATCATAGTGATTAATAAATCTGTTATGTCCTCCTTTATTTCCTATTTGCAAACTGCCCCAGCAATTTTCTCAACTGCATTTGTTATTCAGAATTTTTCACTGAGTAATTTCTGGAGATAATTCTTGTGTTTTTATCTTGTCTGGGAAGTTGTGCTGAGTCTGACATTGGAGCTGTTTTCATTAGAGACATAAATCTTTCTTTTGTTGTTTCAAAATCACATTTCCCATGCTACCATTTGTAATTACAGATATGAAACTTGCTTTCTTTGACTGCTCTTCAACATCCATTTATCACTGGCTGCTTCAGCTGCTGTTGAAATGCTGGTAAACTGTATCACCCTCACATTTGGGACCAAACACTGTACACAGAAGCATGAATTTATTTGCACAGAGGTTGAAAAGGGTGAATGAGCATCTGTGAAATTTTGGGGATGGGGTGCTGGCTAAAGAAAAAATAAAGTGAAGTGAACATGGACTACTACTTTATTCTGTACTTTAAAATAAAGTGTTGGCTACCATGGCCTTTTGGAGGGAGGAGAATCCTGAAAATACACCCTGAGAATGGTTTCTAGGTCAGGAGTTTCAGGGTAAAGCAGAGGAGAAATGTTTTGTTCCTTGCTCATAACTCGGCTTTAGGCACTAACCTGCTCAGAGAACTTTGGGAAGTCAGAAATGGAGACCACTTGTTTCTGGGATCAGGATTTAGCTAAGAAAAAGGTTCTCCAAAACAATTTTTGTAACTGGGTACCCAAATTCCTCTGAGGTCTTACTGGCTACAGCCTCTTTGACCTTGTCTGCTGTAAGTGTAAGGCTTTGGGGCACATAGCTGTGAAAGGAGAGGCTGGGACAGAAAAGCTGCAGGAATACTCCTTAGTGGAGGAATTTTATTGTTGCATCTTTTAGTGGGGTAGTACAGGGGAAATTTCCTGACAAGCTTGAATTCTAGGGCATTCACTTCAATTAAGCAAAAGGTGGCAGTGGCAGTTGGTAGAACAAGAGTCTCTGAACTCAAAGGCAAGCCAATGCATGCATGCAAAAACATTTGCAATTGTTTAGTGGAACAACGACAGCCTTAATAGTACAGCATTAGGCAGAGGGCCAGGAGGCAAAAATATTTGTAAATAGGGTTTGCTAATTTTTTCCACTGGCAAACATAGCAAAAGAAGGAGGGGGGAGTCAGTGCTCTGAAGAGACAGTCAGACTGGGAGCACAGGTCCCTCTAGGCTTTTGAACAGAATCCCTCTGCAATCCATGTCCCAAATGTAAATAAGAAGTTTATCTCTGGGTGTTGGTGTTTGTGTGTGTGTGTGTGTGTAGCAGGGGGATGTAAAGAAGATGTGGTAAGGAGACATTCCTCCAGCTCAGAAACAGGAGCTGAAGGGTAGCAAGAAATACAGAAGGAACTTTCCTTTCCCTAAAAGGATGTCAAGGACTAACTGAGAAGCAGTCAGTGCTGGATATTTCATCCTGGAGACCTGTTCTTTGGAAGGCTTCCTCATGTGTTGGTGGTGGGGAGCTGATGGGGTGGCTGTGTCCCTGCCCCATCTCCCCTCCCTCCCCTCCATGGCTCCCTCCTGGCTGTGGCTGTGCAAGGAATTCTCATCCTAGAGAGACTCTCTGGAGCACACTGAGATTTGGGGATTTGGGACATGGGCAGCAGAACCCCTCAGCACCTGGGCCTGGGGAGTGTTTGCTGTCTCCCCCTGACACGGGGCACAGAGATGTCTCTTCCACAACCCCTTTTCATTTAGAGAGAAAATCCCCTGTGCAGGTTCTGTCTGTTCTGTGGCTGCTGCTGCTGCTCACACCTGAGTGGTGAACCCGAGCTGTGTGCTGTGGGCAAGGAAACACATGGAAATCATCATCAGGGGTGTCACTTCTGTAGAAACCAAGAGACTGAGTACTCAGCCTTTAAAGAGTAGAAGCTAACAGAGCTCTTCCAGTTCGTTTGTTTGGTTGCAAATAGAAGGGCTTTTCACAGGAATATCAAAGTATGGGCTGAAATTCTGTGAGAGCATTCATTTCCATTCTGACACTTGCTCATCAGATGTACTTTTGCACCCGCCTGTGTTGCTCCTTGCCACAGCAAGAACAGGCTTGACTGAGACACAACTTTACTGCAGACAAGAACAGGCTATAAAGATTTTTTTAAAAATTGACTAATCTTCTCGAATTCAACATCCTGCTGTTAATGTTTCTTCTTGACCTTGAAGCACAATAATTCATCTCTTTGATGTGCACACATTTCAGTATCCAAACAGGTGATACTTGTATCTTAACTGGACAAACTGAAGCCTTTTGAGGTTCCCTTTTGAGGTGGAGCTTATCTGAAGACTGAAATCAGTTTGGCTTCAGATTAGACAAAACTCAAGCTGTGAATAATTTGTATCCAAACAGTGAAAAAAGGAATCTTGCAACACACACTGTTCATGTGAATTATATAAACTCTTACAAAAACCCAAAGGTGGTTAATGATAAACCTCCATTTAACATTTACCTAAAAAAAAAAAAGAAAAAAAGAAAAAGGACATCTTAAAGGTGATGAGAAGGAACAAATGGGGTGATGAGAGGAAACAAATGTTTTACACAAACAATGCCAGTAGTTCAGCAGGACTCTCTAAATCCAGACCTGCCATTCTCCCTTCCTCTGAAACAGTCTGACCGTGTGCAAATGAAAAAAAGAAAAAGGAAGAAGAGTCCAAGGGAGGGCTTGCAAATGTAGCACCACTTTCAGAGGGGACTGGGAGCAGAGGAAAACCAAAATGTGTTATGCTAAAATCATCACATGATGGCTAACAATGTACTGCTGGCATATTTAGGTTTTCTATAAGATATTTTGCACCACAAAGTCCTTATTTACACAAGAGCTAAGAAAATGTGTGACTGTGGAAGAGCTTTGGGTGTCCCTCCCTTTTAAAACGAGACACTGTGCTGCATCCTCGATGGTGAATGGAAGTGAGGAGTGGGTTCTTGGGGCAGTCAGACAGTTTGGTGGAGGTCCAAGCACAGGTTTTTACATCTCCTTTTCCACTTCTCTGCTGCATGCCTGAAGACTTCATGCTTTACCCATCTGGTTGTGGGAGGATGAGCCAAACTCCCTCTCCAGTTCACTGATGTTGCACTAATCAGGTGAGCATGCAGCACCTTTGCACCTTCCTGATTTGGGAGGGGATGTGGGAGCCCCACAGGAACGAGGCAAGGTAGCTGAAACACCTTTGGCCTCCAGCAGAGCTCTCCTGTTCCTCCAGTTTGGTCTGGGCGCTCTGCCACTCATGTTTGCCTCCAGACTTGGGGCTGCAGAAGCCTAGAGTTCTAAATCCTGTGAGTTCAAGTTGTGCTTATTTAATAATGCATTTAATAAATACTGAAAGAGGAAAAGGTCATGGGCTGACCCTGATGTGAAGGTTTTGCTCTTTTCAGAGAGTACAGAAAGTTGCTTACAGGGAGATTGAGAAGTAAACCCCCAGCTCACTGCTTTTGTGGCTTGTGACGGAATCCCACTAAAAACAACTTGTGATTTATTTCAGCTGCATAATAATATTACAAAGTAATAAAAATAAAGGCATATTTAATGATGTCCTTCCATTAAATGGTATGCCCTGGCTGTCTACCAATGGCTCTACAGACCTACTGGCGCCTGTGTCAAGACTCTTTTCTTTCAGCATGAGGAGAGACATTAAATACCATGATAGAGTCCTATGTACCACCAGGTTATGCTGCACAATTCATTTCCATTAGGCAAGTCATTTTTTCCTTTCCTTGGCCATTGCTACTTTGTTATGCTAATAAATATGCCTGTGCAGTGGGACCCAATTTAAACAAAGACTTGACAGTAACTTTGCTGGCTGGACATGGCCAGAATGGGACATCTGGGTCTCATCACAGCCAAAGGTCTCTTCCCTCACCCTCTCATCTTCACAGCATATCAGTGCTCTCAAGCACAGCTCTCTTCAAGTCTCCAGAATGCATTTGTTATTTTCATTATTAGCTGGAAAAAAATCAGGCCATCCCTGTTCAGAAGAGGGCAGGAAGAAGGATTTTCAATTGTAAAGAAAACTGGAGAAGAAAACGAGGAGAGGAATTGCTATAGTGGGATAGAAATAATTTGTTGACATCCTCCTCCTGAAAGTTTTCAGAAGCATTTTATAAAGTGCATCAGATCATTTCTCCAAAATACAAAATGCTGCTATCTCTTGGGCAAGAGCACAGGGGCTGTGCTTGCTGTCCTGGTATACAATGAGATGCGTGAGGTGGATCCTACCCCACACAGCAGTTCAGCAGGGGAGGGCTGAGCAGGCAGGATTACAGCTCACCAAAGGTTCAGAGTATCAAAACTCAGTTTCTGGGGAGAGTGCACTTGCATGTGCTTGTTGGAATCTCCATTTTCTGTCTTTTCTGGGCTTTTTGGGTAAGGCTGGAAGTTTCTCTCCAGCGGTCAGAGTGAGATGAGCAGCTTGCACTCCCATGTGCTGACTGCTGGCTGCAGAAAGAAATGGAGTTGTGTGTTCTCACATGTTGTGCAGGGTGAGGTTAAAACTACTGCCAGGAATGGCAGTGCCATGAAGGTCCTTTCTGCCATGGAAAGAGCTGTGTTCATCTCTGGCTCAGGGCTGGTTTCCCACAGAGTTACCAGAACCACTTTGGTAGTGTTTGTGCTTTCCTTGAAGGTTTCCCATCCAAGTATCCAGCAATTTTGACCTTGGTTAATCATTCCTAGAGGGAGCCTACATACACAGCATCCTCCCACATGGAACTGCTCTGCCAGATGAATCCCAACCTGTTCCAGAGGAGGAGAACAAGGAGCCTGGGGGCAGAGAGAGCAGCTCTGCCCACTTGCTGCATCTTGGCTTTCCCCATTCTTAAGCCAGACTTTGAGCTGCCCATGCTTTTAGGCTGAAGAAGCAAGTTTGGCACCTGTCACTTTTCCATTTACAAATTAGTAGCCAACACTGAATGTGTTTTATTCATTTTTATCCTCTTCTCCTAAGATATTGCTTGTTTAGTCAGAGGAACAAAGCATAAATGATTGCAACAAGGTTTCTGCCAAGCAATTTTGGTGCACTCCAGAGAGAGCCCCTTCTCATGATAATTGTATCCAGTTATCTGTAGTGGAGACCTTTCTGAGAGGGGCAAAAAGATGAATTTTTCAAAGAGTCTTCTGGCTCTTCAAGTCCTCAGCAGTAGATGAGGAGGAGGAGGCAGAGGAGGAGAAGGAGAAAGGGAAAGGGAAGGAGGAGTGAAGAAGGAGAAAGGGAAAAAGAGAAGGGGTAGGAGAAGGAGGAAGACAGAAGGGGGAAAGAAGAGAAGGAGAAGAAAAAGTGAAAAAGAAGGAGAAGGAGGAGAAGNCTCTGGGCTGGGTTCATGTACAAATACTCAAGGCAGAGCTGTCTGCTCATTTGCACTTAGCATGAAACCCTGAGTTTGATTTTTTTCTTCTTNAAGGAGAAGAAAAAGTGAAAAAGAAGGAGAAGGAGGAGAAGGAGGAGAAGGAGGAGGAGCAGGAGAAGAAGAAAGAAGAAGAAGGAGAAGGGAGAGCTCAGCATTTTTCCCTTCCCACTTTGCATGTTAGTGAAATTGCAGGTCTGCCCTTTGATAAAAACACAGGATCCCGAGCAGGGGGTGTGTGACTCGGGGAGGTTGGCTGGCCTGGTGCAGGGCCTAACCTTTAATCTGCCTTGATCACTCCTCCACGACCTCTTTCAAAAGCTCCTTTTCTGCACTGTAATGTTCTGCCAATCATAATTTGCATTTCTGAACGCATGAAAGGACTGTTTCCTGTCTCTGGTGGAAAAAGGGAGGGGGGAGGGAAAACAAGTATTTAAAGTCAAACTGAGATTTTTTTTCTTTTGAAGCCTACTACGGGAAAACAAAAGGCGTTTCCATTCCGGGCACAGCTCTGGAAGCTGTCGCGGCCGGGAGGTGTTAACAAGCCGTGTGCGCGGGGTTACGCTCCTGATCCCGCTCTGCCAGCTCTGGGATCGGGATCGGTGATCCCTGGCTGAGCACATCGCACAGGATGGCCACTCCATCCATCCATCCATCCATCCATCCATCCATCCATCCATCCATCCATCCATCCATCCATCCATCCATCCATCCATACCGGGCCGGCCCCGCCGGTCAATCCTTGCCGGGGAGGGCAGCGCAGACCCCCCGAGCCGGAGCGCTGGGAATTCTCCTCTCTCACCCCGGCACTTGAGCAGGTTCTGGGCGCCGGCGGGGAACAAAAGCCCCCGGAGGGCGCTGGGGATGTCGGGTCCCGGTGTGGAGGTGCCGGTGTGTGAGCAGCAGCTCCCCCCAGCACTCGGCTAATCTCTATTACATATCTACAGACAAAATAGCTACTTGGCATCGTGTGGCGGATGTCTGCAACTCCTGCCAGGACGCTGAACAGGGGCCAGGAACTTGGGTGGAGACAGGAGCCAGGAGGTCATCTGGGGTTGCTGCTCTTTGTTAGAACTGAATAACGTTGTGAATGTATTAAGCTGCTTTCCACGCACCGATTTTTTTTTTTTTTTCAATACCTTCAGTAGTCACTTTTTTTTTTCTTTTTTTTTTTCCTCT
>VXBB01016734.1:130194-184493 GCA_013399915.1 Illadopsis cleaveri
AGATGAAACCATGGATTTTTTTTTTTTTTTTTTTTTTTTTTTTTCAGAAAAATGAACCAACATACTACCTGCAAAGGTTTGCTCTGTGAGAACAACTTGGGTGCTTTGTCATTTCCTCACTTTTAGACACTGATCAGACAGTCACCTTCACAAAACTATCAGGTGATCTCATTATTGTTCCCTAAAAGACTAAGGGGCGGGTTTTTTTCCCTCTTTTTTTTCTTTTTTTTTTTTTTTTTTTATTTTTTATTTAATAAAGTTGAAAGTGGGCTGATGCAAATTGTGGCGCAAAGGTGCAGCTGGATCCCAAAACCCTGCTGAGCACAGGAACATTGCTGGAACCTGGGACTGAAAAATGGCAAGAATGAGATCTGCATTTTATACAACTGATGCTATTAAATGAGTTCTGTGGCTGCATGGACATATCTGCTTGTTCTGACCTGTTAGATGCCAGTATATATATACACACTATATATATATATGTATAAATTGAGTTGTTTGTGTGGATCTCCTCCTTAAAAGGAGTTTTCGCCTGCAGACGAAAGGAGGTTAACAGCTCAGCAATCCAAATTACAGTTTCTTCCTCTGTCAAATTACAGGAAAATGGTTATTTACATGGAAAGAGTAAACCATTTACTATCGAGAAAATCATGTTTTCTTTTGGACGCTCTGAGAAGTGCCTGGATGGGTGAACATGTGGAGTTCAGGGTTTCATGGCAAAGTCTCCACTGCTGAGATTGATGATGCTGTGGCTTCTTCCTTTTTTAGGTCAGGTATTCTTTTACCCAAACATGTGCTGTCTGTTGGATTTCACCTATCCCCTGCTGCCTTGCCTGAAGTTCACAGTCATGGGAGATGTGTTGTTAAGGTTGACATAACCAGGCTTTTTGGTGGTGGGCAGCAGCTCTATTCTTCTCCAGACTGGATAACATATGTGAACATCCCCATTTCTTTCTTCCTTCAGCCCCTGTGATTTTAACCAATCCTTTCCCTGACAGAGAGCACAGAGTAAGACAGAAAAGTCACGGGCCCTAAAACATCACAGGTGTTCTCTGCAGTCACCTCTGCCGAGCCTGGCATGATGTGTTTGGGTTGGGATGCAAAAAAAATCCCATAATGGATGTCCTTGGCAGTCCTGGGGGAGGCTGTAGCACATTTTCTGCAAGGCCCCTCTCTCAGGAAAAGCTTTGTGTTGCTTCCTGGTTATATAAAAGGCATCACAAACATTATGTGTCACCCACCTGCTGCTCCCGTTCACCCCTGGAACAGCATTGCTTTGTATCAGGCCAAAAAGTGCCTGAGTCTGAGATGCAAATACACTGTACCTCCATATGTTTACATAATGATATGAAACATCTTCTTATTTCTGAATTAATAAATATGTGTTTTTATAGGTTTTCCCCCCCCACCCCGGAGCCTTGCTGGATGAAATGTGTCGTTGCATAAAATATTTTATTTGTGTCTATGTTTATCCAGACTGTGACACCCTTTTCCAGAGACATTATCTAATTCTTGCATCTGAGAGAATCTTTGAATAAGATTTTGTGGTAACCACAAATAACAAAGGGAGGAAGATTGTGGAAAGGTAAGAAGGCTGATCTTGATTTGCAGCAAGTGAGCTAAAAATTCCCTGCAGTCCCTCAATCCTACATCCCAGTCTCTTTGTGCTGCTTTGCTCTTTAATAATGGCTTCTTTTTTTTTCNCTTCCTCTGTCAAATTACAGGAAAATGGTTATATACATGGAAAGAGTAAACCATTTACTATCGAGAAAATCATGTTTTCTTTTGGACGCTCTGAGAAGTGCCTGGATGGGTGAACATGTGGAGTTCAGGGTTTCATGACAAAGTCTCCACTGCTGAGAGTGATGATGCTGTGGCTTCTTCCTTTTTTAGGTCAGGTATTCTTTTACCCAAACATGTGCTGTCTGTTGGATTTCACCTATCCCCTGCTGCCTTGCCTGAAGTTCACAGTCATGGGAGATGTGTTGTTAAGGTTGACATAACCAGGCTTTTTGGTGGTGGGCAGCAGCTCTATTCTTCTCCAGACTGGATAACATATGTGAACATCCCCATTTCTTTCTTCCTTCAGCCCCTGTGATTTTAACCAATCCTTTCCCTGACAGAGAGCACAGAGTAAGACAGAAAAGTCACGGGCCCTAAAACATCACAGGTGTTCTCTGCAGTCACCTCTGCCGAGCCTGGCATGATGTGTTTGGGTTGGGATGCAAAAAAAATCCCATAATGGATGTCCTTGGCAGTCCTGGGGGAGGCTGTAGCACATTTTCTGCAAGGCCCCTCTCTCAGGAAAAGCTTTGTGTTGCTTCCTGGTTATATAAAAGGCATCACAAACATTATGTGTCACCCACCTGCTGCTCCCGTTCACCCCTGGAACAGCATTGCTTTGTATCAGGCCAAAAAGTGCCTGAGTCTGAGATGCAAATACACTGTACCTCCATATGTTTACATAATGATATGAAACATCTTCTTATTTCTGAATTAATAAATATGTGTTTTTATAGGTTTTCCCCCCCCACCCCGGAGCCTTGCTGGATGAAATGTGTCGTTGCATAAAATATTTTATTTGTGTCTATNTTTTATTTTGTTTTTTTTTTTTTTTTTTTTTTTTTTTTTTTTTTTTTTAAAGGACAAGACAAATTGTCTAGCCACAAGAATTTAAACAATGCTTTTAATCTGAGTGAAGAAATGTACTGCACTGCTTGGCTGCCTCTAAAGTTTACTATTGCAATATCTCAGCAAAAGGTGTATTCGTAGAAGGGAGAGCTGTAGCTTAATGTAGCTGCACCATAAAATTATTTATCTCTGCTCTGCTTGATCTACAATTCTCAATAACTTCCTTGCTATTTTTTTTTCTGCTAAGAAACCTTGAGGTGGAAGCAGAGGGTGATTCACTGCTTCTCACCCCTGGTGCTGCCTTTGCCCCTCAGCCAGACAAGCTGGTCGATGATTAATTTTAATTCTTCTTTAAATAGCCAGAGTTTTAAGAAAAGGGAAATTTCACTGCACCCTTTCAGTCTGAAATGCACTGAACAGCACAAATTTTTCTTGAATGGGAATAAACATTTTCACCCTAAGGGCTGGTTGGCATCTTGATGCTCTTTCAGCACAGATCAAGTGCCTGACATGGGCCTCTCCCCCCTTGGTCTCCAGCTCTGTCCTTCCTCCCTCAGCTCGAGACACTCTGCTTTACAGGGCCCCCACACCACTGATGGGATCTTGTGTGCTCATCTCTGTCAGGCCACAGGAGTGAGTTGTGGAGGAGATCCCATAAAACCATGCAAAAGGACAGGGACTCAGATCATCTCTCATTTCCCATCAGGGGAGGCAGTGCCAGATGCTGCTCTGGGACCCAACCCAGACCCCTGCCCTGACAGACTGGTGGGATCAAAAAGGGGATCAAAAAATGTTTCCCATTAATCCCTGGAGTCCTCAGTTTCCTTGATACACCAAGATGTGCATCTTGTGGTTCACAGCCTTATGAAGAACTTGATATATGGCTTGTAAGGTCAGAAAGTTTGGCTGTTCCTGGGTGCACACATTTCCTTATCACACATTTGGGAGGGTCTGTGCACTCCCTTAGTGAAAACAGCTCTGCACACAGATATAAATCCATGTGTTGGAAAGCAGGGAGACAGATGGCCTCTATTACCCCATGTAACCAAACACAGGATGCAGATGATCTGAAACAATTAGAATGGGAGTTTTCCTATCTGAGAGTTTTAAAGAGATTTCATTCATCATATGCTTAGTGGCATGGCTCCAGCTCCAAGGACATATCTGAAGCAGAGATTTTTAAATATTCATAATAAAGCTTTTCTGCTCACTGTAACCTTATGATTGTGAAGTGTTAGTTTGCATGAGCCCTTAACATCAAAAGCAACTGATATGCATCACCCCAAATCCTGTGAGTTTCCTCTTTTTCAGGGGAGTCATGAGAGTGTTTCCCCACTCCCTTCATGCCAAACTCACCTTAATTTTTAAGAACAGTGCAGCAAACACTTGTCTGGGACACTCTTTTCCAATGACCAGCTCACAGTGGCAATGGAGCAGGGGAAGGCTCCTGTTTTCAGGCCTAATAGTGTGGGAAGAGTTGGCCTGTTCCAAGCAAGCTGGGACAATGTTTGTTTGGCAGGTGCGTGTGTGCTGGCTTTACCCCACCCACGGAGGCTGCTCAGCACTCTGGAATGCTCCTTGCCTGCACCGAGGGGATTACTGGGCAGGGGGAAGGCTTTCATCCTATAAACACAGCTGAACACATGGAGCCACCACTTCTCAGCACCACCTTATAAGACAAAGGGATGAGCTGGGAAGAGATCATCTGAAAGAGGGACCTAGAGAATCACAATCCTTAAATCCATATTTAGTTCCTGAGATTTTTTTTTTTTTTGGTAAATGTCGCTTCTGAGTAACTCCTCCCATTCAGTAGAAGTCACTGTAAAAAGAAAACCAGTGTATGTGCATGCCATGTATCATAAATCACTTCATCACACACTGAAGCATGGCCAGTCCTGGGTGAAAACCAGGCAGATGTTTAACATGCCATGGCACAGCAGCTCCCCAGAGCAGAGTTCAGTGGGGCAGGAAGAACGCCATGAAATTGCAAAGAAAGATTGAGTTGGGCGAGACATAATTACCAAACCTGGACTATGTCCAGGACACTGGGGCAAACCCTCCTGCCTCTGCAAATTTGATTTTAACAACTTTAATTTTAAACACCTGATAGTCATATTTCTTGCCAAGTGAACAGATTGCTGAAAGTAAGAGAGGCAGCATTTCCTAAATAGAAAAAATACCTTAGAAAACTAAAGGAAAGAAAAAAACTAACACCAGTTTCCTCCTATAAGATTTGTGGCACCTCAGTGGGAAACCATGAAATATCCACTGCAAAAACACATTTTCTGGGTTGTAGGTCAGCTTAACTTATAGTACCCCACAGCTCAGGCCAGTATTTTGTGCGTGGAAGTGATGAATTGTAGAAAGTGGAACTGCACAAGGGCATCAGCAGAGGGAGTCCAGGTCAGAGCAGTACAGAAACAAAACAAGAAGAACCTGCCTAAAATAAGAAGAAAACTCATCTTATTTTGCTATTGAAACATATTTGTGCACCAGCATTTATTGATGACATTGCAAATATCCACCTCTGACAACCAAATGGTTGGACACACCAGGTTGCTTATGTGGAATTCAACTGTGTCCACAGCCCTGCAACAAAACAAGCAAAGCAAAATGAACACCTGAAAGAAAACCCTCTTGTATAACACAGACTCTCAGGATATCAGGGGGAACACTGCTGACCTTGGCTACCCCTGAGATTTGCCATGTGAGCAGAGCAAATCAGTTCTCACAGCAATTTGCAAGCTTTGGAATAAGCAAGTCCTGACCCTGCTTTAGCACAGGGGGATGGAGTAGGTGATTTGCTGGGTTCCCTTCCAGACAGAAATTTCTGTGATATTAAGGCCCACTCCCAAAGCCTACAAACCAGGTTCCAAAAGATAATGGTAAAGTAATAAAGCATCTACTACTGCAAGTTGTTAGGTGCTGCAGGAAGCCAAAGCTACCCTGCAGAAGGGTGCCCCAGAATAGTTTACAGAGGAGTGGCTTTAAGTAGAAGAAGCTGTACTTGCATCACCCTGAAGTAACTAGAAGCACATGGAGAATCTATTTTCCTGGCTTTTTCACCCAAGTGAAACCACCTTCTCCAGTTGCTGCTGAAAGGAATTTAATGAAACGATCTATAGGTGAGATTATTTCCATGTTTGCACAAAACATAAAACAAGTTTCAGGGACTTGCTCTGTCCCATTTTCAGGCTCTGGTTGTGTTGCATGTGGGACACATTTATCTCAGATGGAAAAAACCTGCAGCACTTATTTCCCTGGTGTATGTGCTGGTCACACCAGGGTGTTGGGTACCACTGTAAGAGAAGAGGCTGGGCTGTGGCTGCTGAGCACATGGCCCAGAGCCACACATGAGCTTCCATTCCCAAAGAGAGGAGGAGGGCTCAGGCAGGTGCAGCTCTGCCTGTGTGCCAGCATGCTGAGGATGCTGACTGCTGTGGGCCTCCTGAATCCTCACACCAGACCTTACATCAGCTCTGCCACCCTGTCCTCAATACCCCAAGTCTGAACACATGCATCATGAGAAAGTATCACTTTGGGGTTTGAGGGGTGCCCACAAAACCCTGCAGCCAACCAAAGCCAGGGGTCAGCCCTCAACAGCTTTGTTGTGGGGTTGAGCTTGGCATGTCCAAGGCAGTTGATGCCCAGGGAATGCAGCAGACCCAAGCTCTGGTGTATTGCATTTTTAATCAGCTCTACTGCCTCATTTCAAGAATGGGAGTGTTTATACTGACTATCTAAAAAAGTATTATTATTATTATTACAGCTTTGCTACACACTGGCATGTTCCCAGGTGCAAACTGTCAAACAAGAAAGTGCAATTCACAAGTTGAACAAAATAGCAAAATGTTCCATGCTTCACTGTTTCTCTGGCAGCCTGGGAACAAAACACAGATCTACTTTATCCACCCTGCTGGTGAGGAAGCTCAGACACTCCTCAGAGGTTTGTTGTTATTTTTAGCCGTGACACAGAGAAAACTATAGCAGAAACCATTTTTCTTTCCCTTTCAGAACCCCTGTATGTAAAGAGGAGGCAATGGCTTTACACAGCTATTTGTCCATTACACAGCTGCTTGTCCATTTTTTTTCTGAGCAGAGTAATGAAAAGGAGCAGAGCAAAACTTCAGCTTCAGTTCTCCCCTGGTGTAAATCAAGACAGTTTCACCACAGAGCAGTGGAGCTGTCAGTGCACACCAGGATAGGGTTAGGCCCTCTGATACAAGTGTAAGAGACCAATTGCAAACACTGGGATGAAAGCAGCCTTTCCCTCTTCTTTTGTGTTACCCTATATCCTCACCTCCGATATTCTGTCTCCTCTGGAATTAATAATGAGTAAATTTTTTAAATGCAAAAATGACTTCATGAACGGGCAAGCAGAAAGACATCACCTTCTCTAAGCAGCAGGAAACCCTTTTCTGCCCTAGCCCTGAGCTCTCAGTCACCACCACAGCTGAGGTTGTCTATAAACATGGACAGGCCCAGTGTCCAGCCATGCTCTGCACCTTTCTGTCCCAGAACAATGAAATTCCACCCTAAGCCCATGACCTGCATTGGTAAACACCTCTGTTATTGATAACTAAAACAATTGCTTTACTAATTCCTTTGATACTTCAGTGTTCTGATTTCAAAACATTTCAGGAGATAATTCCTTTTAAATATAGGTTTAACCACTGAGGGGTTTTGGAATTGATACGAGAAACAAAAATACCTTTCTTGGTTTTTTGGGACAGTAGTGCATTGAGTCATTATTTCTCCTAAATAAAGAGAAGCATCCCTTTTTCACTTAAGGACTTCATGATGACCTCTTGCATGGCTGACTTTAGGACTTTTATGCCCAGCTCATGTCACCCCAGTCAGAAAGTCACTCTGCAATTAACCCTGCTACAACCCCAAAAGGTGCACAGTGTCATTGGTCTGCTTTAAAATTGCAAACACATGGAGAAACAGTTGTGCAATTTTTCTTAATTAGAGAAAATGACCACAGTTAAAAAAAAAAAAAAATAGATTAGACTGTTCTAATCACAAGCAACATTTAAAAATTAATCCAAATATACAAAAAGCCCAGCCCCACACCTTCATGCTACATCCCAATAGTCTGAAAAGCTTGTCAGGCAGGTCTAGCCCACAAAATCTGTTCAGAAACAGACTGAAATCCCTGTCTTTTGCCATTTGGGGGAACCCAACAAACTCCTTTATTTATGTCTAAACACTCCTGACTTTTAATGGGAAAAAAAGAAACACAGTAAACCCTCGTGATGTTGCCTGTAATGTATTGCTTCCACCACTTCTCGTGCACACACCTGACACACACACACAGAAACATGGTAATTTTTACTGCTCAAGAGAAGCCTGAGTTTGTTTAGATTTGAGACAAAAAAGCAGCAGTTCATCACCTCGAGTTGTTCTAAAACCCTGACATTTACAGAGCTCTTTCCAAACCAGTTCATTAAACACTGCATGCATCTTAAGGCCATATGCAGCAGTATAATTTAGAGTGTATATTTTATAGGTTTCTTTTTCTGGTTTACCCGCTGATTATTATGTGCTGTAAAATTTCAATTATCCCAACCAGTCAGGGGAATAAAAAAGGGAAATAAAAAGTAGGTGATGGAAAAAAGTGTGTTAACAAATGCCATAGAGAAGAAGCCAATGCAACACCCAGATTTCAGTGTTATTAATGCCCTTTTCTCACAGACAGATTAGCAGTATGAATAAAAACCACAAAACAACAACTAAATCATCTCCCTCATTCTTACATGCAGCAGATATTTCAAACCACTGTGGACAAATCCATGGGTGAAATTTGTCTTAGCTTTCCCTGTGCAAACTCACAGACCTGGGAGAAACAGCCCAGCCCAAATTAAGGGCTGAATTTGGCCCAGCTAGTAAAAGGGAATACTTGAAGGAGACAGGAATATGCCTGCAAATTTCCCACATAACGTGTAAATTAAACAACCCAATTCTTGAGTGTGGGGCAGATGTACAGGGCTAAAATGGCTGCTGATATAAAGGGAGATGTTTCCCAATTATTTCACCTTTGTCCATTTACATCATTTACATTGACACCCAATACCCTTAAAAGCTGTGAACACAAAACACTGTACCTGAAAAAACAAAAAACCAAAAAAATCACAGAAAAGGCTGGGAACTTTTTTTTTCATTGTGCCAAACCTGTAAAGTTGGGATGGTGAAACTGAGTAAGTTGTCCTTGCTAAACCCAAAAATGAGGGTCTGTAAGTATGTGACAATATGAAAGGCCCCAGCTGTACAGTTGACTTGTCCAAGCACATTATTACACATATACAGTTGTTTTAACTGTGTACCACTTTCTCATGGACAGTGATTTTTAATGCACGTTCACCTGGTAGTCTCAGCCAATTCCTGTAGTGTCCAAACTTGTTAAGGCAAACAATTTGTCACCAAAGAGATTCCAGCTGATTAGGCCTGACCTCATTCCAACGTGTGTCTTTTCTGTTGTCACTGCTGCTGTCAGGATCACACCTCTGTGGGATGCCCCCAAGTACCCACAGCCTGCACACCCAATTTTTGAAGGCTGGGGAAGCTTGGCAGATGTTTCCAATCTCTTCTTGCTTTCAAGAAGTTGACTTCTTTGCAGCAGCTTGCATATTCATTCTGACTTGCTTCTTTGCTGACTGGTAACCTGGAAAATGCACAAACAGAATTAGGGTATGACACTGAAAACAGCTGCTTTCCAAGAAATCTCTCAAATCTCGTTTTTGTGTCAAATGAAGAAATCATTTCTACTTCTCTACAGCACCTGAATGAACCAAATGAATACCTTTATCATGTCCCACATAAAGTTATGTAATTCCAAGCAAAAACAAAGGAAATGTGCTGGCCTTGATCCAGTTGAGATCAAAAGCCTGTGGACACTCTTATGCAAGATGAGCAATGCAACATTTCACTCCATGTTGAGATCCACTGCTGCAGTGCTTTCCTGGCAGAAATGGGGCTGGGGTTTTTTCCCTTCTTAAAAGTGACAAAAAAAAGTGCAGTAAAACAACATCAGAAGAACTATGTACATATGGCACTCCATTTCTGCTTATTAGGTCAAACTGTAAATTCAAGGGCTGCATAGAAGCTTGCACTGTCACTGAGTTATAAGTAATTCCTTGCTCACAGACTATGAACTGTGGCTCATGGGGAGAACATCCTTTGCATTTTCATCCATACGTGCAGCTGTGTCTTTGTTCCAGGTGCAAATTTAAGTCATCCTTAACTACAGAAATGTGATTATAACACAGGAGTTCCCCTATGAGTTCCTTCTCTGCTTCCCAGTCTTGCATAAAAAAACCCCCAAAAAAACAAAAAAAAACCAACCAAAAAACAAACACAACAAACCAACAACATACTTTTTTCAGGTCATAGGGCAGAACTAGCTGAAATGGAAGCTAGGTGAGTATTTATCTTCAGAGATCATGGGGTTTACCTGGTGTAAATTGTTTATATCACAGCAATGGATTTGCTTCAATTTCAGTTCAGGATTATATTTAAACCTGAGCTTTCTACACAGTCAAATTGGCAGCAGCTATCAGGTCCACTCAGCATGAAGTCTTGCATTAATTTCAAAGCAGAACATTACTGGCAGCATGACTGGAATTCTGTAGGTTTTAATTGCCAAGTTTGTACAGAGAGATTCCCGCAGCCAGCTTCCTTAAGGATGTGTCTGCAGGGCACAGTGTTACCTGAGATAGCCCTAAGTCAAATTTCTGGAGCAGGATGTGATCCCAAGGAGAATGTGCTGTTAACTCTGTTAACTTGGTAGAAAAGCTAATCCTGCTATTACCATAACCCTCTGTAGTCTCTCGGTGGAGCAGTAAGGAAAAAAAAAATCTAAATTACCTAATGTGATCCTTACTATTTATTTCTTCCATTTAAAAGCCTTCTCTATAGCTAACCTTAATTCTGCTTTGGAGAAGGAAATGCATTAGGAATTATGCTTAGCAGATGAAATCCAGAAAAGACTGGAAGAGTTGGCATTCCCATTTCGGCCTGTGAAGAATTTTAGCAAGGGCCCAATTGCTCAGGTGTCCACAGGATGAAGCCTGATTTCAAAACTGAGCAGCCAGGAGGATGGAGGTTCCCCAGAACCGTGTTTAGATGGTGTAGCCTCCATCTGAGATGCCACACAGAGCCCATGGGAATTGGCTGGTTTGCCTAAGAAACCCCAAAGAGTACTTGCACTGGCACAAATAAATGAGGGTGCTGGAGTCTGTCAGAAAAAAAAGCCTAGCTAGAGAGACCTGGGAGGGAAAGCTTTCTGTGGTACAAATAAACCTGCCCAAATAGCTGCTTTCCTTTCCTCCCCACTTTCTCCCCAGCCATCTTGCATGGACTCTCTGCTTCACAAGTAAGACAGCATAATGAAAACACAGGATTTTTACCAATTTTCTCTTTGACTTTTAGCAGAGGAGACAAGGATTTATGAATGTCTCCCAGGAGAGCCAAGGTCTAAATGTAACAGCCAGAGGCAAACCACAAATGTTGGAAGAGAAGAGCTGGCACAGAGCACCAACCTTGCCAGTGGCAGGGAGAAAAAAGGGAAAAAAAGGCAAAAACCCTGCACTGGACCTGCTTTTTGAATTTGAGACTCTCCCAGAAAACAGAGCACAACCATTCTGTGTCCACATCAAAAACGAGAGAATGGAGATGGAATATGTCTATACAAAAAGGTGTGGATGAGTATAAAGAAAAGCCTACTTTAGTACTGGTTGTCTCTCTGCATGGCTGAGGAGTCAAAAGCAGCAGTAAAAACTCTGCTTCTTCCATTCTGGAGGCTCCAATGTCCAAAAAAATGCCATGGTTGTGTTCTGATATATCAATATTTGTTTATTGCTGCCTTTGGAACCCTAAATTAAAAGCACATTGTTGGATCTCAGTGTAATGCATTAGAGTGTTCTTGTTGACCAGAGCAGAACACAGACACCCAGGATCAAATCCAGCCTCAGATCCTAATCCCAAAGTCACCTTCCCTTATGGGATGGCAGAAGGTGAGCAAAGGGTGAAAGCATGGGGTCAGTAGGTGTGACTTTCCCTGGCTCAGCTTTGCCTGAATTACTTCAGCCGTGCCCAGAGGGACACGGTGACACCAGAGGGAAACACCTCATGCCTCCTTCAGCTGGCAGTGAGAAAGATCTGTGTGTGAGAGAGAAGGATTGAGAGGCCTCCTCTCCAGGCCCCACCGAAAGAGAAGGCTGCAAACGATTTTCCTGGCCCATCTTGCACACCTACAGCCCTTGGGGACGAGGACTAGGTTGCTAGACTGAAGTGTTTCTCTTATGAAAACACATGTGCGAAAGTGTTAAACTGTGCAGTGTGGTATTTTGGTTTCCACATCCCCTGATGAAATGTTTCTTGCCTGGGGAAAACAAAAGGGAAGAAAAATATCCCCTGGAAATATCTGCATAATTTACTCCCACACACCTTGTGAGAGATTTACAATTGAACAGCAGTTCCCCTGAAACCATCACCACATTGTGCTCTGAATTACACTTTTGTACGCCTACCTGCAAATTATACTGTTAATTAGTTAATGGTTGTAAAGTGCTTCGGAGAAGAAAAGAGCACTCATTAAATACCATTGTTCTGCTCTCCAGTGTGCAATGTTCCACTCTTCATTAATCTCCAACCTCTTCCCAAACCTCTCGCTAGCAATTAAGTTTCATGTTCTCAAGTAGCAAATTAGTCTGAGATCAACATCTCTGTGCAGAATGTGTTTCCTGAAACTTTAGCTTCAATAATATTCTAGAAAATTTCAGGCTGGTATCTCACACGAAATTCCCAAATGGAAATCTTTGATCTATGTCTTGAAAACCTCCCTTTGGATAAACCAAAACCTGCTTTCCTTTCCTTGTCCTTTCCTATAGACAAGGGAAATCTAATATATGGGACGAGATTTTCCAAAGAAGTTCAAACCCCACTGAGAAGAGCAAACAAGGGGCCAGATGCTCAGAAGAGCTCAGCATGCAGAATACTGGGAACTAAAGCTTTTTTCTGCGTGCTGAAACCCACTCCTGGCAGCACACCCTGGTGAGAGGCATTTGAAAACTTAGCCCCTTCTGCCACCCAGCCAAATTTAAGATCGATTTGCCCTTAAAATTCCTGGATGCCTTCACTGAGTATAATATCCAAGCTGAAGTTAGCAGGAGACCTGGCTGCTTTCTCTAGTTTCTGCTTTAGATGGCTGAACTGTGTTCCTTGCTGTACTTGGGAAAAGATGCCCACAGCCAAACCTACAAGCGAGCAAAAAGCCAAAAAGGAAGTGAAAAATGTCCTTTGAGGTAGAGCAGCAAAAGACAGACAAGCACAGAAGTTGTACCTGGAGAAAACAACCATGATTATCTCCTTAAACAAGGGAAAAGGCCTGAAAAAAAGACTTCCATGGCAACAAAGTCTGGTGGCCACCAGTAAAGTAGAGAAGACAGGTTTAATTTACAGTTGAGGTGGTATCTCTGTCCTGACTGCTTTTCGCACCATTTGTTTTGCAGTGCCAGCCAAGTTGGAAGTTGATCTGGGCAGTCACCTGATTCTTGCCAGGTGTTTTCATTCCCTTTTCTTTAAGCAATTCTTGCCTGAGAAATGGTCACAGTCAACAAAAACACTGCCTTTCCTACAATGGCAAATCCCATGCAAGCAACCAGTAGGTGGATTTCCTATTTCCCAGAGGCTGCCATGGGGCCAGAAGAGATGAGGTTTTCACCTCCTCCTCTGGCAGGTAAAGTGGGGACAACGGCAAGACAGAGAAAATCCAGGCATTTTGCAGGTTTCATAGATCAGAAGGGAATAAATATACCAAATACATTCACACACTAATTCCTGCACCAGCTCTTCAGTTCCTGGAAGAGCTGAAAAATATATCTTTAAGGTCATTCAATTCTTTCTCTCCCTCTGCATCCACAAAATTCAGGCCCCTGCTCACAAACAATGGATAGTCTAAAAAAAAAAAATCTCAGAGAAATATTAACAATCAACCAAATTCTGGATTTGTTGTGCTACTGAATTCTAAAGGACATAAAGAGTCTGGGAACAGTCCTGAAAGATATCAACAGGTGATTTGTCTTCAGACCTTGCAGTCAGGCAGAGTTCCTACAGAACCTGAAGCTTCAGCTTTGGTCTGCAAGACCTCAAAGGGTGCTCCAGCAACAGCACACACAAATCCAGGTGTGACTGGAATGATCACCACCCCATGTTATCTTTGCAGGGTTGTGTCTCATCCACCTGAGCTCTGGGCACCCCCTCACAATCACACACCAAGTGCCACCTCTGAGAACGTCTCTCAGTGGTTTTGGTGTCAAGAGTTTGTCAGGGACAGGGCAGTGCTGGCCCTTAGGTGATTCTGCACAGAAAACTGCCAGAGAAAACTCAGATACTGAGGGATGCAGCTCCCTGCTGCTAGGTGGAGGCCAAGTGTCAGTTCTGCAGGGGATGACACTGATTACACGCCTAAGCAGGAGGCCCAAGGAGGTGGACTGGCTCCTGCATAATTTATAAATCTTATTTCCTGCCCTTAGTGGCTCTGAACCAACATCCTGCAAACACATGGCCCAGAGCCACAGGAAATCCAAGCAGAGAGGGCCAAGTCTGGGTCACCCTTCTGGTGATTTCCAAACATCACTTGTGGTTCTCTGGAGACGAGTGGAGCTCCAGGCTGGAAAAGAGAGTGTGAGACACCATCTGAGGCTGGCCATGAGGTGTGATGGGACTGCAGTGGCTCCTGGGCCACCAGCCAGGTCCCACTGGTGGTTCTGCATCCTTCTGCGTGGATCCACCTGCCCATCCAGCGTGAGCCTTCAGCGCTGCTCTGCCCGCGGGAGCAAAGCTGGCAGGAGTCCGCCAGGTGCTCCTCGCCCCCTGCAGGGCCTAGGAAAGGTGGGAAAACACTTTTCCTAAGGAAAAGCCGCAGAGAGCACAAGGACAAGGATAATCCTCTAGGTGGCATCAAGAAACTCCAAACCTCAGGCAAAAACTCTTGCCGGGGCTGCGCAAAAGCTCTTTGCCGGAGCCGGGAGTCATTACAGCCGGTCACAATCACACCTCCCATCCTTCTTCACCCCGTGCCAAGCCCTCGGCGGCTTAAACCGAGCTCATTGTGAGGCAATCAGCTCTTAGGAAATGGCAAGAGGTCTAAGGAAAGGTGCTTTACAGGAATCTCCGTGTTAGAAACTTCCCTCATTCGTAGGGGGAGCTGATTGAAACCAGTGAATCAGGGTTGGGGAGAAAGGAGGTATTTGCCAAACAGTTATGGCCTTGCCTATTAGCACACTTTATTAACACACAGGAATGAAGTAGAAAAGACCCTGTGTTGCTCTGTTAATGATTATGTCTATTCCACCACAGCTTGTGAATCCAGTGCCTTGTCTTTAAGGCTGTCTAATTCCAGGTGTTTCAAAGGAAGATAAAATGCCTGCAGAGAGCATCATTACAGAACAACCTTTCCCTATGGAAAGTTTTCTCCTAATGTGCTTAGTTATGTCATCAATCACAAAGGTTCTAACTCCTCTAAGCTTACATCATGTGTATATAATGCCTGTTGTCATTGCAATTATTTACGGTCTCATCCAGAGTGAAACCGTGGCCCTACAGAGTCCCTGCAAGTTCACTGCAGCAGAACCAGGATGTGGCTCCTCACTTCTTTCAGGACTCTTTCCAGGTCTGGGCTCCAAAGCTGCACCATCACTATTCCCACAGCTTCATCCGGATTGCGTGGGTATGTTAAAACATCTGTAAAACAAGACCAAAATATTTCTGAAATGCAAAGGCTTTCCTGGTGGGGTCCTTTCTTTCTCAGCCCATGATTTCTGTGCCACCTAAGAGCATGCTGTCAGGTGGACTTTATGGAGTTGAGATATTAACAGGTTAATAATGAAAACGTGATAAAATCTACCACTATTACTAATTGTAATGAAAATGCAAGTGAGGAAGAGATAAAACCCAAGGGAAACAAATAATTCCCAGTACAGTTGCTCCCCACCTGCTGATTGATGCCCAGCCTGTCCCTGAGCAGGGGTGACTCCTGGCCAACTCCCACCAGTTTCTACACTGACCATGAGGTTCTGTGGTGTGGAACATCCCTTTGGGCAGTTCAGGTCACTGTCCTGGCCGTGCTCCATCCCAGCTCCTTGTGTCCTGCTCTCTGGCAGAGCATGAGATGCTGAGAAGTCCTTGATTGCAGTGAGCATTGCTCAGCACCAACTACAACATGCTTGTGTTATCAACATTCTTCTCACCCTGAGTCCAAACCACACCACTGTACCAGCTATTGGGAGGAATTTAACCCTATCCCAGCCAAAACTAGGACAACATCTACCCTTATTCCATGGCATTTCAGTCATGCCAGCTCCCACTTCCCAATATCTGATCATCTTTCCTGTCTTTTGGTATGTATATATATGTAAACCCACACAGGTAACATTCCCACATTCCCTCAGCCATGGACCTTACCCATAACAGTCCATTAAGTTCATTTAATCCTTAGTTCATAACTTGGGGTTCCATCTGTCATGACAGCCTTCAGGACAGGAAAGATGGTGCTGAGCAGCTTAACAGCATTCCCTCTGCTGCAGATGGAAAGAAAAGTGCTGAGAGTATTTTTGTGGATTTTAGTGGCACCTTGGCTGAGATTATGCAGGGCCTGGACAAGCTGAGGTGCTCCAGGGGCACCAGAGCTCCTCTGGGTGTGGGTGTCTAAGCCAGGCTTGAGTGCCTGGAGATGCTGGTGATGAGCCTGGTGGTGTGTGCATGGGGAAAGTTCACATTTTACATCAGTGGAGGAAGCCAGAAGGTTCTGCTATGATGGACTGGTCATTGACAGTCATGGCCAGATTTGGTCAAAAACAGAACTCCAGGATGGGTCAGGTTGGAAAGGATCACAGTGGGTCATCTAGGCCAACCTCCCTGCTCAAGCAGAGTCCTCCTAGAGCACACAGACATTTATACCTCATCATAATCCACAATCTATTTCCCTGAGTTTTAGTGATCTAAAAAATTTCTTCAGCAGTAAAGTGTTATCATGTTTTCATTTCCATGTTGCTCTCAGCAGACTTATGCCTTTGTGGGAAGGTAGAACTGTATTGTTTACTCATTTTTCAGGTTATGATATACAGGCACACTTGGGCAGGGGTTTTGTTAGCGCTGGGGTGGGGCTCTGCCTTTGGAGTTTTCATTTCTGAATTTTAAGGGCTGCTTGTTTTTATTCTTCTCTGTTCCTGTACTACCCCAGAGCAGAAAGACAGGGAAGAGTTAAGAGTGTTTCTTAGTTTACAAACCAGGAAGAAAACTATCATTAATGATCAGAAAGATGAAGATTTCAACTGAGAAAGGGATAAAAACATTAATTCTATGAGACATGACTTAAATTCAGGGGGCATAGCCCTCTTCTCCATCTTCCTCCACTCCCAATGATAAGACTTACACCATCCTTTCTTATTCCATCCCTTGGTATCATCCCTGCAAAGGCAGAGGCCAAAACTTTGCTTTACATCTTCTCCTCCTAAACCATCTTTAAACTCTTGTGGGGAAAACTGGACATGGAATGGGGAGACCCTTTTTGCTCCATCTGTGCTACAGGTGCTCCTGTGCAAATCCAGCATTTTAGTGTGGGAGCTGCAGAAGGGGAGCTTTCTTTTTTAAGACCTAATGGTAATTTCAGGTGTTAGGATAACCTGCCTCTATCTTCATTGTTACATCTTGCAAAGTGTTTTGAGGTTGTTCCTTTGTCAAATCACAAACTATGAAACCATGTACTTTGCTGGCAACTGTTGTTTTTCTTGTAGTCAAAGTAATTTCCTATGGAAGTAGCAATGTTAGGGCTCAATTTTGTTTCACAGAAAACTGAACTCTTTGGAAACAGAATTCTGTGTTTTCTTACTGAATTTTTTTCTTTTAGGAAGCTCAAATTAATAATACAGTTTCTGGCATAGCTGTTTGTAATCACGTGCCTTATCTTAGGCACGTGGAGGTATTTGTGCCAAATGCTATGAATCATCTTCTTGGCCATTTTCAATCATGATCTGAGGTTTCACAAGATTTATAAAGGCAATTCATGTTTAGGCACCACCTCATCCTCAAGATCCTGCTCTTGGTTTCACAGTGGACCACTCCATGCAGGATTATTCCCTGAGCTAGGATTGCCATCCATTCTGAATTTCTGGAATCACTCATGCTTTGATATCTCTTGCTTTTGGTTTGATGCACAGCTACTGCCTTATAATTCATGGCAGCAGGTGAAGCCAAAGGGAGGAAGCAGGGACTTGCAGCAGGAAGAAGACTGTGTGGATGTGTCTCTCTTCCAGCCACATACCCGTTGCTTCCTTCATGCCCTTTGAGCCACTGGGATTGTCACTTTGAGATGCAATGCTACCTTTATAGTTCTAGATGGGAAAAGTAGACAAAGAAAAGCAAGGGCACCAACAGAGTGGGTCTTTATAAACACCCTTTTCCCCCCTCAGTTTTGTCTCTGTAGAGTTTTGCAGCTTCCTGTTTCTTACACCAGTAAGATTTAAATGATAATTAAAAAGTACAGTGTTTTTATTCCTGGACATTGTGTGACAACTCAGACCACAACCCAAAGAAAAATGAAGGGTGATGGCAGGTTTGGTGAGAAGGGATTGTTAACTTAAGGCAAGTGTGATAAATGTGAAGAGAGACAGCCACGTTATTCTATCAGTTCTGCTCTTTGTGCAAAGCTCAGGGCTTGTATATTCTGTAACTCGTAGCCTTTATGAAGTGCCAGTGAACCAAAAGACAAATTGCTGCATGACGCCAGTGCTTTCTAATAGTGTGTGCCTTGAAAAATGGTACTGAGTGAGTTCCTACTTTCAATTAACTCTGTAGGTGAAAAGATAAATGGAGACAGAGGAATCACCACTCCATTATCTATTCACCTGTTCACTGGAGATTAATTTTCAAATAGGCTTAAGAGTATTGACTATAACATAAAATCCAGATGTAAACACAGGAAAAGTTAGGGGCTAGGCAATCTTTCACACTCCATTTATCCTGCTGCACTGTACTTAAAACTCAGTCACAGAAACTAGACCCTCTAAGGTTTTGGGGAAATAGAAGTTTCTCCTCCCCCCACCCATCCCAGAAACAGATTCCCCATTAGTTTTCATATTTGTAATGTCCTTCACCTACTGAAACAAAGCTACTTTTGCCTTCTGAAGAGTGTGTGATTTAGTTAACCTATAGAAAACATAGCTAAGTATATTTCTTGAGCAAGTATACTCCATTTTGGGGATGGAGCAGTTACTTGGCCTTTTGCCTGTTGACATATCCCTGAACAAATACTGAAAAAGAAAGCATATGTATAAAACAAAGAAGAAGGCTGTAGCTATAAATATCAAAAATACTTGTGTAGATGTAACATAGATGCTAGTGCAGCAAAAGCTGACACTGTAAGGACAAGAGGAAAAATGCATAGTCATGTGGAGGAGTGGTAAATGTAAAAACACAGCCTCTGTTTTGGGAGGGAGGTGGGAAAAACCCTCATTGAACCTGCTCTGCACACTCGGGCAGGGCAGCTGAGATCCAGGAAAAGAAAAGCAAAGTTCTCTTCTGGCCATGGACACAGGGCTTCCCTGGACTGTGAGGGTTTGAAGGGGATGCTTGGAGCTGCTCAGTGCCACCTTTGAAACAAAGTTTGGCCCTCAGTCCTTGAGCAGCAAAATTCAGTCACTCCTGCAGCTGGGTCAGCTTTTTCTCAAGTGACAATCAGCAAGGCTACACCACAAAACTGTGTAAATTGATGGTGTACTCCTGGAGAGGAGTTCGTGAGCTATATATTGTAATTCCATCTGTTTTCATTCACTCCTGTGCAGAGATGTCAAAGGTGTGAACAGGAGATGGAAACACAGCGTGCCTGAGCTTTTGCTTTTCTTCTTCCCCTTTTTGGGCAGGAGAAACTCTAGCTGCTCTATGGTCCAGGAATTTTCTGCTGGGAACGCCATGGAAAGGGGTGTGCAACCTCCCACTCATGGCCAGATGACAAAGCATGTGCATCAGGAATAGATACAATACCCAAGGAGACCTGGGCACTGGCAGGACCCATTGCTCCTCAAAGCTGGTGGATTCTGAGCCGTGAGCTTTAGAGTGATTAGGGGACAATTGTCAGATCTCTTAGGCCTTGTCTCCTCAGGAGACAGGATAAAATGGCAGCAGGAGAATGACATCAGCTATAGTTTGCATTTTTGTTTCTTTATTAAAAATACTCTTACTTTTACCTTCACTTTTAATATTGTAACCTGAAAATTAACTCATTCTAATACAGTGGAAACTACTGTGTGATGTTCACAGTGAGTTCTGCAGATACTGCAACACTGAATTTATATAAATTGATTTTGTAAAGAAAGATTTTGGGGTATCTACAAGTCTAAACATTATGGAGATCCAAAGAGTCTCACTAAAGCTACACAACTGGCAACAAGCATCAAGTGGTAGGAGAGAAATTTTTCCAGGCAGGCTTTGTCCCATACTTGTCCTGCAGTGAGAGGAAGTCCACAGCTTCTGTTTGTCTCCCATACAACATTCATATTTTCCCAGAGAAGCTGGGAATGCCCCATTCTTGGAAGTGTTCAAGGCCAGGCTGGACTCAGATCAGACTGGTTTAATGGAAGATGTCACTGACCGTAGCAGGGGGGATTGGACTAAATGATCATCAAAGGTTCAATCTCACTCCAACCATTCTTTTCTCCTAATCTGACAGTAGTTTTGGCCCTTTTTTTTACCCACTCTCCCCAAGCTGGTAGGTACCTTAAGGATGTGGAAGGCCAGAGGGTTTCAGTCATTTTCTCTCAGATGGACACCAGTGCCAGCAGTGTTCCATAAATGTCAGAAGTGATGAGCCTGCTTCTTCAGGATCTGAGCCCTTTGCCCACCCTCTTGCTCAGAGCTGTGACACACACGATCAAGGTTAAAACTGTGCATGCCTTGCCTGACCAGCTGGATGCCACTAGATTAGAGTACATGACTGAGCTCTGTTTGCCTTCTGCACTGGCACTTTAATTTGGGGGCATTTCCTTTATTCAGCTGCCAGTTTTCACAAAACTTGTGAAAACAGATTATTTTTTTTTTTTTAAATGTTTTTTTCCTTACACCAAATGTGCCAAAGCTGTGAGGGGATGTTTGGGGTCAGTGAGGATAAATGCCACAGGCTGTTCAGCTGTGATCCCAGATTTGTAAGACCAAACTGTGCTTGGCCAAAGTCACCTGTAATCATACAAATGAGCCTATTGAAACCTTATTAAATATATTTTCTACAACCTGAAGAGGTAAATACATTTCTAGTTAAATAATAATTAAGATGCTGCATAGGGCAACTTGGGCCAGCACTATTGCTCTGAATGAGGTTTTAAATGATTAGGGGATAAGGATACTTGGTGTGCACACAGCCAATGCCCTACAGCCCTACAGCAACTCCTCCTCTGATTTAAAACTGAGAAACATTCTCATTGTAGTTGTTGTCCTGGAATTATGTGTTTTTCTACCTGCTACATATAGTGCCCAAAAGGGAAGGATTGGTGTTTATTACACACATTAAAACCATGATTTCTTAGAACCCCTGGGATCTGGACTCAAAGTTTTTGGTCAATGTTTGTAGCTCTGTTCACATCTCTGTTTGTCTTTATGTCTGCACTTAAGAGGGGGTCATATTTTAGCAGAGTGGATGTGGTATTTCTCACATATTGAGTTTCTGCTAAAAGGGCTGTTTTCTGTGTGAGATGGAGCGAAATGTGCCATATAAACATAGGAGACAGCCTTAACCCAAGAGACAGTGTAGTTTGGAGCCTGTACTGCACTCCATGATTAGGCCTTTGAGGGACCTGGGAAGGAAACTGAATTCCTCAAAGCTAGTGTGGATGGGATGGGCAGAAAAGGGCATAAAGGGAGAGAAGGACATGTGAACAGGTGACCTGCTACAAGCTACAAACTCTGAGAGGCAGAAGAGATCCTGCATGATCATCTGAGGCTGATAGGAAGGAAGGAAGTTAAGCCTGCATTTTTGGTCAGCCAGAAGAATTACAGTTTCTGTAACATCCCCACCATGGAAACAGCTCCAGGTCTGTGAAGTTATTGGAGAAGGACCTGGTCCTCAGAGATCACAGACTCAGAATGTTAAGGGATGGAGGGGACCTTAAAGACCATCTAGTCACAACCCCCCTGCAATGCACAGGGACACCTCCCACCACCCCAGGTTGCTCAAGGCCTTATCCAGCCTGGCCTTGGACACTTCCAGGGTTGGGGCAGCCTCAGCTTCTCTGGGCAGCCTGTCCAGGTGCATCAGGGTTCCCACTAGGAGCAGTACTGATGTCACTGCTCAGTTTTGACCCTTTTCCAGCATTTTTTCTCACACCTGGGGCCAGGGTGTGTCTACTTTTGGCCACCAAGCTGCACCAGTGGCTGCGCTGGCTGGAGTGGGGTCCCAAGGGCCTTCTGTGTCCATGCCTCAGCACAGTGTCTGACAGGGCAGGGCTTCCCTCCTTGCATGATGCTGTGCAAATAGGGGTGTGAGGGTGTTTCCTCCCTTCCCCTGGAGCACCTGGTGACTGTCTGGGACAGGCTGCTGGGCAGGGGAGGCACCGATCTGCTCCAGTGCTGTAACGCCGACGTTGCTGTCTCCCTGGTGGGCTGGAATCCTGTGATATCTTTCCAGTTGGGAACATGCCCAGGACAGAGTTTTAGCACCATCCTCCACTTGAGCTGTTTGCAGCTTTGGTGTAACGTTACCAAAAATAAAGCTGTTTGAATGAAACAAGTGTTGGGAAATGAGCTGTCTCTCTCCTGCTCTCTTTATCTCTCCCCGCTGAGGGTGGCCGAGTGTGCAAGAGCAGAGGGAGGAGAAGAGTCTGTGGAGGGCTGACCAGGCACAAGCTCTCCCTCTTTTCCCTCCTGCTCCTTCTCAGGGAAGCAAAAATCCTTACACTTCACAGAACATGCTCATTAAAACACCCGCTTTGATTTCCTCTGCCAAAAGGAGCTCTCAGGATCAGGTTCCCATCCCTTAACCCATCACCTGACACACTGAAAGAGAAGGAGGGAATCAGGAGCCAAACACAACATTAATCAGATTAGGACCTTTCTTGGGACACCTTTATTTTTACTTTGGTTTCCCCGTTTCAGTTACTTACCTCATCTCTCCTAAACACCAGGGGCGGTATCCCAGACAATGGCCTGTAACATCCCTCACGGCGTAGATTTTCTAGTCTCCAGCCCAAATGTTTACTCCTAGTCCTGGCCAGTCCCCAGCTGAAGCAGTTAGTCAGTTGGCTGGACATCTCTTTGTACAGTTCGTGCTTTCATCAGGGGCTGCAGCGAGCCTGCACCGGCAAGGGAGACAGCAGGGTTTTTTATCCTGTTTTCACATTATGAGCTCTGAAACAGCTCAGCTGGGACAAGTTAAGTCTTCGGGGCATGTGCATTGCTGCAGAAGTGTCAAGGAAGATTAAAAACAGGCACAGAAGTACGACTGCTAGACTAACCCCCAGAAAATGCTAGAGGGGAGCTTTTTGTCTCAGTGCAAGCTAGAGGGAGATTAGAAACTCTGAGCAGAAGACCACCTTCATCTGCTGCCTTTTCATTCCCTCAGGGTGCCTTTAGGTTATAGGCTGGGTATTCATGCTTGGTAGTAAAAGACAGAAGCCAATTTTTGCCTGTAATAGGGAAGAAAGGAAGAGCATTCAGCCACCTGCTCAGGTTAGAAAACACTAAGGCAGTGGTGGTGCCATCAGTTTACTAGCACAGGTATGTGATGGAAATAGCACAGCCAGGCTTCTTGCACTGCTGGGCTCCCCGTCTGGCTGAGCAGAGGAGATGGATGAGAAGTGACATCAGCATCGTTTGGTTAGAGGAGGAGGGGCTGGAGAAGGGAGCAGTGGGAGGCTGGACCAGCCTGCTGGCATTTCAGTGTATTAAGGCAGAGGCGAAGGGGGGAGTGTTTCACATGGCACATCAATGAGGAGTCAAAGGCTGGGACAGAGGATACACAAAAGGAAAGTTTAGTCTCAGTCTCAGGAAAGATGTTCCGTTAGCTGCTGTATTGTTGACTGCTTTCCCAGGGGAAATCATGAGGACGGGATTTTTTAAAACCAAATAGGATAAAGAATGAGAAAATTCACAATCAAAACCAGTCCTAAACTGGCTCCTGTGTGAACAACCGAGGTTCCTTCCCTTTTTTCCTGACCTCTATTGCTCTTGCTCCCCATCTAATTCCTCCCTTTAACCCCTGTTTATAAGAACAGCCACAGTGTCTCAGATGCCTGTGGATATGACATGTTGTCTCCTGTTTGTCCCACTCCCCCTCTGCTCTGTGCTCTCTATTCTCTTCCCTTGCTCTCTCATCCTCTCCCACCCTGCTGCCTGCCACCAGGGTCCAAACTTTTGGGGGCCTCCAGCTTCTGCTTCCATCCCTCCCCCAAATTTCAGTGAATTTCTTAGTGCGGAGGACTGCAGTGTTCCCAGTCACGGGTCACTGGCCAGGAGACAGTTTTCATCCCTCCAGCCCCATGCACCTGGCTAGGAGCAGAGAAGGCTGTGATCCATATTTTGCTTATATGAAGAAGCTGAAAGGCAGCCAAGACAAGAGGTTTACTTGAAGTGGGACGCAGGAATGGGCTGACTCAGTTCTCTGGTATTCCATCCCAAATCTTTTCCACTGGCTCGTGGTTCCCGCTCTCCTGCCTGACCTATTCATCAGGAAAGCCTGTAATGTGAGAGCACTCCCAGCATGTTAGGCAGTACAGAGGAAAAAACATGATAGAGAGGGAGATCAGACTTAGGTGTGAGGCTGGAAACTTCCCACTTCCCTCTTGACCAAGCATTTAAACCATTGTTGCCATTTCTTGCAACAAAAAACATGGCACTAAACAATAAACAATAAACAAGGCACATGTAGCATTATTTACCAATTAAGGAAGTCGGAAGTCTCCATAAAACATTCCCTGGGTTTGAAGTAATCATGTTTTTCAATGGAATATTTAAAAAAAAAAAAAAAAAAAAAAGAATTGGCACACAGCATCTTTCCTGAAGTCTAGGCAAGAGGCACATATTTATTTGCAGTAGCAGCACAGACCGTACTGGCTGTAACTAGGTGAGAATGCTAAACAGACCCAGTTTCCTTGCTGGCCTCTGAAAACAGCGATAAATTCTTCTGCAGACAAAAGACAGATGGTGTGGGCATTGCTAAGATCCTGGCTTCCCGGAATCAGGAAGCTGTGCAAATCCAGAGGTTCAGAGTGTGAAAGGTGGTTAATTAATTATTATCTTTATTGGGATGTTGTCATGCTCTGCCAGTGGCGCTGAGGTCTGGCAGAAAGCTCAGCCCTAAGGCCAGGCAGGGTATTTCTGGGATGGTCCTAATTTATCCTCCCCGGATGACTCATGTGCTATTTCTTGTGCAGAGGAAGAGCAGTCAGGCTGTTGTTGTCACAGAGGTAGGGGATGCTAAAAACGACCAGAAAGCAGGATCTTTGACAGCTCTTGTCTTCTGGAGCATTTGACTGCTCTGTCAGAGCATGAATCAAGCAGCACGAAGGTGGACAGCAGCAGGTGGTTAAAGGTGAAGCTGAAGCAGTGGAAGGCTGACTAGTGGCTGGACTGGGGAAGAAGGCAAACTGAAGAAGGGCAGTGAAAGCAGAAGCACAGAGGGAGAGAGTGGGAATAGAGCTGGGAGGTCTGGTTGTCTTGCTGGGAAACAGAGATGAGTGATCTACTTTAGCTAACTGGGAAAAAAAGGCCTGGAACAGGGAACCAGAAAAAGAGATAAAACAGGACAACACGGGGAGGAGCTTATGTCTAATGATTTGCAAGAAATACCTGTCCAAGGTAGTCCCCTCAAATCTAGAAGGGAACCAGAGTCTGCTGTTCTCCTCCAGCTGACAAGTCCCAGTGAAACCTGGGGGCAGCATGTCCTATCTGCCTGTGGTACAGGGACAAATTTTTGACTACTTGATGCTTCGTTCAGGTGACAGAAGTGGCCTTGGCATCCTGGGCAGCTGTTTCACTGTGAGGCTGACTGAGCACTGGCCCAGGTGGCCAAGAGGGGTGGTAGAGTCTCCCTTCTTGGAAATGTTCAAAAGCCATCTGGACATGGTCCTGGGCAACTGGCCCTGAGTGATTCTTCTTGACCAAGGGTGGCTGGACCAGAAGACCCTCAGAGTTGCCTTCCAGCCTCAAGTAGTCTGTGATTCTGTGGTTCCTGAGACTCTCTCATCTTCACAACTTCCCCTCCTGCCTCTCTCTACAGCATGAACTGTTACACCAGCTGATCCTTCCTCCCCCTTATAGCTGGACTTGCCAGGCTGAAGTACTTGAGAGGCCCAGAGTGTTGAGGAAGACTCTGGAGAGGTCTGTAGTACAGATAGTTGAGCAAGTGCACGATTCTAATTGTTTCTTTGTGTTGTCAGCAGCGTTTCTGGAAAGGCTTGTTTTGCCTCAGTGCTCATGGATAAAACAGCATCCAGCCGTGGTAAGGGGTATATCTGGAAAAACATTAATCATGGCAGCCAGATGGCCAATTGCAGTGACTCACAAGGGCTTCCCAAAAGGCTTCTTAGTGCACATCATAAGGGGGACATAAATATTCCTTTGATCCTCTCAGAAATTGTATTGTGATTTCTCCCTTGTTTGATTTGAAAAGATCCTTTGTCCCATTTTTCAAGTAGTTCAGGATTTTGCTTCATCTGATTTTGCAGCATATTAAAATGCTGAAAACTTACACGTGGCTCCCAAAATTTGCACAGATTACAGGACGGGGAGGAGGTGGGAGAAGGAAATACATCCTTTCACCACTTCTCCTTCTAATGCTGGAGGCTTCTTTCCAGTTAAAACATGGCATTGTCAGGTTTACTTATCTCAGGGATCTTAAACGTGTTGTCTGTGCTTCAACAGCCTGCAGGCAAGAGACCTCACTCTCTCTGCTGTGCTGGAGGGAGACTGCTGATATTCTTGGAGCCTGATGGCTGTTGCTCCACTTGAGAGCTTTTACAGCACCAAAACATTGGCTCATTTGCCACCTGCTCCCTCCCAGCCTCTAAAGGAGGGTTGTGGGTTACTGCTGTGCATCAGTTGTGTGCAATGTGACTGCTGTGGCACATCACTGCTGTTTTCCTTAGTTCTTTCTGTCGGTGTCCTGAAAGCTTTTCATTAGTCATCTTGGAGGGGGGAGAAACCTCAAGCCTCTCTCTTCACATTCTCATGGAGAATTTTCCAGCCTGATTTTTTTTTTTTTTTTTTTAAGATGCGAGCTTTGGATCCACACATGAATTTTTTTGCAGTCGTGAACAATCAGGTCAGGAAACCATGGTTTGTAAAAAAAAAAAATTTAAAAAATGGGTCATTTGGGCTTCCAGGTTTGTGGCTCACTTCGTTTTGCTGCCAGGCTGCATAGCACTGTCTTGGCTCTGCCATGTGAGCCACGACTGCTCAGCACTTCTGGACATTTGGGCCATTTACTGGTAGGGGATTGAGAAACAGATTTAGATTCCTGATTTCTAGCTCTCTAACTTTAGAGAGGGTATCTTTGGTTTTTGTGCAGGACACCTAACACTGAACAGTCCCTGCTATTTTTAACAAAATCTTTAGAATAGGGTAAAATCATGGAGGCCCCTTTGAGATTCTTTGGAAAATCCAGGGTCTCTAAACTGAATTTTTACCTTTCTCGAAGGGATCCTTAGGTATTTTTTGCACTAAGCTGTGGAAGATGCATCTCCAAGCTACTCTGGATATAATCCCCTGAGGGAGTCAGGGCTTGACAAGGCATTTTTCACCAAAGAGAACCACTTTTCCTGCCAGACCATTTTGCTGGACAAGTAGATGTGCAAGGATAGGGACACCCAGCACTGGGGCAGGTCTTAAACTATGCCCTGATCCTTGCTCATCTCCACAGTGGGCTGATTCCAGGTCTTTACAGGTGCCTGCTCATTAGAAATATGAAGTGTAGTGCATAAGGGGAGGCTGGGCTGGGCAAATGTGGGGAATCAACACCACAGGGGTGGGCACAGGTCTGGGATCAAGTAAAGAAAGCAGAAGCACATCCTAAACTTGACTCTTACTTGGGCTTTACAACACAGAGGTTCAACTCTAGAGCCAGGACCAAGGGGGATTTTGTTCTTCTTGTTGCTGTTGTGATCCTGTTTTTTTGACAGAAGGAACTCTGTGCCTCTTTCTTATGTGTTAGTCTTCAGGCCCCCTGTCTGGGATGCCCTCTGGCTTGGCCTTTGCTTCACAAACATCATATTCAAAGCCACTGAGGTCTCAAAATAAACCACAAAAGGAGGGAGTTAATTTGGCATTGGGTTTTTTGGTTGTCTCAGAAAAGATCAGCACTGCTGCTGGTTAGGATCACCACTCATTTCCAGGTTTCCCCCTGCATTTTCAGGTTTCTCCCTTCTCTGCATCCCCTCTCTAATTTTCTAATACTTTACGCCCTCCCTGGCCACCCTTCAGTCACCAAGTCCTGTGCAGGTGGTGTCACCCCATTCTGGCAGCAGGACAGAAGCTGGGTAGGAGAGGATCAGGGGCCAGGAGGATGCTGAGATCTGGTGCTGCTTGTTCAGGCAGTCCAAGGGGCAGCAGTGGGTTAGGGGAGCCAAGCTCTGCCTGTTTTCATGCCTGTGTTGCCCCTGCACTGGCCTGTCTGTGTTTGGGGTGTGGAGGCCACACAGCTGTGTTCCCACTGTGCTCCTGGGACATCTTGCTTGGCCTGGTGTCAGCTCATGAAATCCCTGCAGATCACTTCTGGGGTGTCTGTGTCCTTTTGTTTTTTCCTTTCCTTCTCCCTGGACACTTGCAGATCCCACAGGCTTGGCATAACCGTGACTTTCCTTGTTTCAGGTTTTTATTTAGGGAAAGACTTCAAAAAGTGGCCCAACCCATGGCTTTGTCCCCTCTTTGGGTGACATGTACTCTTTGTAATAGGAGGATGGTGGCCCCACCATGGAGGTGTTTCCCTTCAGCATCACCATGGCCCCACATCAGCCCTACCATTCCCTCTAATCCCCCATATGATTCAGTGGGGACTGGGATGAAGCTGCTCATTGTCCCTGAAAATGGGGCACGTTGTAAGCAGAGAGAGGGAAAGAAAACCACCAGGACTGACCTCCTTGCCCTGCTAAGCCATAGCACCACCAAATAACCAGCAGGGAAGTCCCCATTAAACACTTGGGATCATGCAGGGATTTGTGCAGTTGGTGCAGGAAGTGAAAGGCAGAAGAGCATGTCTCTGCAGGAGACCTGGCTGGTGTGAGGTAAGGACAGAAGAAAAAGGAAACCCAGCCCTCCCTGATTTTTCCAAAGAAATCTCCCCATGAGTGAAAGCCAGTCATCCCCATGGCACAGCCTGATGCTGAGGGTGAATTCCTTTATCCTCCTGCCAGGTGAGTGCTTTGCAGTCACTGTGTGTTTGAGCACACTCGGTGTTTCCAAACCAAGCCTCTCACGTGAGACTCTGCAATCCTTCACTGAACACACAGGAGAAAAGGATCCCCTTTCTTCTCACAGTCTAAGACTAGATAGGGCAGGGTGGAAGGAGAGGTAATTCAATATCCCAGTTAAACAAGGGTTTGTTTTTTCAATTATAAGGTATCTAAAGGCTATTTCTAAGATTCATATTTCCACATCCCTGCACATGAGCCTCTGCCCAGTCCTGGCTCCTCTGTGACCTGCTGCCCAGCTGTGCCTGTGGTGCCTGGAGACCCTCCCTGTACCCTGCATGCTCTGAGGGCATCTCCCCAAATTCTGGGTCAGAGCCCTTTCCACTTGTGGGTAACTGCTCTAGGACAGGCTGGAGCCTCAGACACTTTGGTAGAGGAAGGGAGATAGTATCAAAGTCTGGAAAGAAAGCTAATTTTCCATTAAGAGCCATCTAGAGTCTAGAATTGTGTTTAACGTCTTATTAAATGACACTACTGTGCATTATTCTAGCACAGAGCTGCCCAGAAATAGCCTCAAACAAAACAAAACAAAACAAAACAAAACAAAACAAAACAAAACGAAACAAAACAAAACAAAACAAAACAAAACAAAACAAAACACAAAAAAAGGAGAATGAGTTACAAGAGCCCAAGGTACAGATGTTCAGCCAGCAGAAATCGCCTTTCTGACATGGGAGTTCATTGAATTGAACACTTTTAGAGCTGCTGATCTTCTGACCATCTAAATTGATTGGCACAGAATTAAATAATAATAATAAACTAGAATACCTAAACAGATATTCGGCTATGCTTTACTTACTGTTAGAAATCTGTGGTGAACTAGAACAAGACACCAGCACCTGAAATTGGTATCACAGCTGTGATTGCCAGTGAGGAGCCCATGGAGGAAGCCACTGTGAACTATATTCCATTAGTTCTAAAGAAAAAAAGGGACTGGATTTGACAACTACAGTGCTGGAGGTGGTGATTTGTAGGTGCCAAATGAACACGCTCTTCATCCTGGCACAAAAAGCAAAGGTTTGGGCATGTCTGCTGCTGCAGCAGCAAGGACAAGGCTGGGTTTGGTATGTGTGATGGAAAAAGCTTTGGCTAAATGCAGGGAAAGCAGGGAGAAGGAATCTGTTAGCTCCTGGAGGATGAGTTTGCACGACAGAGGTGGGATAAGGGTGGGCAGCTGCAACAGAGAGCAGAGGAAGGGGTGAGTAAAGAAAGAATGGGTTTGGAGGAAGGAAAATGCTTTGGTCTGAGCTGTATTAATCCTGATTTGTCAAGAAGAAGCATATGAAGGGTAGAGAGAGGCAGGGGACTGGCACTAAGATGGAGATGGGATGGGAAGGCCTGTGCTTCTGTGGCCCATCAGCTCCAGGGCTGCAGCTAAAGCTGGGAGAGGGTGATCCTGAAGGACAGTGACACCCCAGGGCAGGGCTGTGCACCTCCAGCTCCCCATTCTTCCCTTGTGTCCATCTCCTCCAGCCCAAAGAATCACTTCTGGTGCCCCCTCAGCAGCATTTGGCTTGGTGTCCACCACCTCTGCTGTGGCCTATCCCATCCAGTCTGGGATGGAGGAGTTTCACCAGCAGGTTTGATGTTTTTCAGGGCACTCTGCTTCCATGTGGGGGTTCAGATCCTGGAATTGTCTAATTACTGGGGACTGTCAGGTGCAAGGATCCCTTTGAGGGTGCTGGGTCTCCCCTTTTGGATGTGTTGTGGGTAAAGGGGAACAGTCTAGAGCAGCCTGACTTATTTGTTCAAAACCTCTCCCAGTCTGAAATTGAATTAGCAGGAGATCTGTGCTTTGTTTTGGTTCTTAAGAAGAAGCAGCTGGGTTGAACAGTTGGGGAGGGGGAATAAAAAGAAGCTACCAAACCAGCCTTACTTTTGGGCAACTTACAGATCTCCTCACAGGGCTGGGTCTCTGCTTCCCATACTTGTCTACTACCATGTCTTCCCAGGGTTTTTCTTTTCCAGTTTGAAAATGTGGGTCATCGATAGAGCAGAAGTTACAGCCCGCTGGAATATGTAGGTCAGGAAAACTGTACCAAGAAAAGAAAAAAAAAATTTTAAAAAAAATTTTTACAACTGCTTCCAGCAGGAAAAGGCCACACTGGGATTTGGACTTTTGAATGGGATATCCTCTCGTGATCCAAGTGCCCCAGCTGAAATGCCCAGCAGTTTGTGGCCAAGAATAACAGGAAGATCAGAGAAGGGGGAGGGGGAAAAAGGGGAAGGCAGGGGGTCTGACCAGCTCATATGACCCTCCATTAGAGACTTATAAAAAGGGCTGGTACGAGCTCATTTTTCATGAGTTTTAATCCCTCCTGCTTATGATGCTGAGCCAAGGGTTTTTCTGGAGAATCTGAGTCACAAGGCTTGCAGCTGGAAAGAGAGGATTGATAGCAGTGGCTCAGCAGGCACAACCATGTCTGGAGAGCTGGGAGGGGAGCAGCAAAGCCACTGGTTTTCAACACCACCCCAGATGTCTCTGAAGGAATGGGGCAAAAGGGGGAGGAACACACCAAAAATTTTAGCAAGAGGAAGACAGTAGTAGTAGTCCTTATGTCACTGTTTCTGCTGCTCTCAGGAGCTCCCGGAGCAGAGGATTTTTACAGAGGGTTGTGCGTGTGTGTGTGTGCATGCAGGGGAAGCTGGTGCTCTGATTTCACAGTAGGCTTAGCCAGAGTCATGTCTGGGAGCAAGGAGATCTCTCATGAAGTTTGGTGTCCCAGCTTGTATTTGTCTGCCTGCTTTTATTTAGAAATTAATGTGAAAGTTTTGGGGTTTGTTGTTAGGGGGTTTTTTCATAGACAGAGGGTTTTTTGCTGGAGCTTGACTGACTGGAGTCCTGTCCCCTGTGCTGCCAAGTCTGATATCTGAGCAGGAGAAGGGAGGAGCAAGGAGAGATGCTTTTGCCCTGGCTCAGCCTCAGCACATTCCCTCACGGTATGGGCTGAGCTTCCTTTAGGCAGGAGAGCATTAAAGCTGTTTAGAATAAAACACAAGGCTCCTTCCCAGTCCCAATTGGGGTTTTGTGTCTTTCAGTCAGTATTTCATTAGCATGTTGCATAGCAGATGCTGATGAGGGACACGAGGTGCCTCATGTCCTGTTACATCTCTCTGCCTGCTCTTTCTGTCTGACAGTCCTAAGCCTTGTTTTCTCTCGTCCTTTTTTCAGGATAGGTGGCAAGCAAAGGCCATTGTAAGAGGTAAGTCTGGTTAACTTGCCTGTGTCAATGACTTTACTATGGGAGTGGGAAGAGCATTCCCCTGGGTGTTAATCAGAACGTCTCTCCTCAGTCCTCACTGCAGACTGATGTGTGCAGCTGGTGCTTTTCTAATTCATTTTTAATTATGAAATCTGATGAGGGGTATCCCACAGCGTGCTGGCAAAGGACATTTACACACTGGCAGAGCCCTTTCTAGGGCCCTCTCTGTGGTGAGCATTGCCTCCAGTGGATGAGCTCCTGACAGGTGGGGCACATGGCTTTCCTGGCCATGGTGGCATTACTGTCACCTATCACCATCACCACACCCAGACAAAAACACTGTCTGCAGCTCTCTTCAGACATTCTCTGGCTGAATTACTCTTTTCTGCCCCTTAAAGGAATTTCAGTGCCTATGGAGGAAGGAATTTCATTGTCTGTGCCATCAGAGCTGGTTAAACAAGGCAAACCCCAGGCTGCAGCCTGCTTTCATTTCAGCGCAGGAACCTGGGAATGCTTGTGGATATTTCCTGCACCCTGCTATCCAGGCAAAGGATGCCTGGGCTGGGAGGGGGCTGCTGCCTCCTCTGGCAGATCCAGGGGCTCCAGACCCCTGGAGGAGAAGGACTGGGACACACCAAGGGTCTGTGGTGGAGGGCAGGCACAGTCAGGATGCTGGACTATGCACAGCAGTCTCTGGGCTCTTCCCACGAGCCTGGATCCTGCTCCTCAGCTCCTTCCCATGCCATGCCATGACAGCTGACCTCCCCCAAGCATCCCCAGTCCTACAATTCAGCTGTGGTCCTCTTCTCATCTCAGACCTTCCTCCCCATCCACACCATCACCATCACCATCACCATCACCATCACCATCACCTGAGCTTCCCTTGTAACACTCCCAGCACTGCCCTGAAGCCCCTGCCCTCCCTTCCATGAGCAGGCATGTTCTCTTTCCTTCCTACTCTGTTTTGCCAGTCTTGGAGATTTTAAATGGCTCAGTTCTATCCCACTGAGCATCCTGAACCAGCAAGCTGGTTCCTTTGCCCCTGCTTCAAAGGCAGCTGTGGCTGTGGAGTTTATTGACACGTTTTGAACTATCTGCCCAAAAAAGCTCAAACAGAGCTTTTTCTCCTTGTTGCATCCTTACTTAACTAAATCCCTTCTGGAAGTAGGACATGGGTTCCTAAATCACTGAGAGATTGTTTGGAAATGTTGACTTGTGTTAGGAGTCTGTGGCTAAATGAATCTGTCCTCAGATCCTTGAGAGGATTTGCCTCTCAATTCTGTTTTGCAAGTCAGGGAGGAAAAGTGACCTGAAGGTAATAGACTGATAATGGTGTAAAGCTGAGGTAAAATGGAGTGAACATCCAAGCCTGAATCAATTTCCTTTGAGCACCTGGCTTTGCACTAAAAAGAATAACAAGCAGAAATGGCATGGAGAAAAAAAAAAAAAAAAAGCAGATTCTTAAACTCTGAGGAAACTACAGGCAATATCAGGGGGAAAAAAACCCTCATATGGTATTATCAGAATATTCTGAAAATGCATTAAAATTGAAGCCAGGGTCACCAGGTGGTCTGGTGGTGTGCATTTGTATATCCATCTGCAAATAGCCATCTTTCATCACTGAGTGTGAGACAAAATCACAGAATGATGGTCTTTCATCCAGGCTGGACTGCCCTGATGCTCTGAGCATTCTATTGGCAGATCATCCTGAAAGGCCTGATTTTGAGCTCTTAGTTTTGCCCCAGTATCTTTTGGGAAGTTCAGTGGAAATGAAGCACAAATAATACAAGTGTCGGCAAGCTTGGAGCCGAATTGTTTCCCATAAGGAATGGAATTGGTGCAGGAAAGGCATCAAACCTGAGTTAATAACAAGGAAAAGCTATTTTACATCTGCTTCATACAAAGGTGGAAGAATCCTACAATGCAAAGGTGTGGAGAACCAAGTTACTGGGTTTTCCTGTGTTTCATTGAATCAGACCCCTCAGTTACCCTCAAGAACAGCAAGGAAACACTTGGTAAGATCCCATGGCAGAGGATGTCTGATGCCTCCAGCTGTGTGACACAGGCTGTGATGTGTCACGGGTGGGTAGCTGTCAGTTCTACCTCCTTGGATGAGTCTTCCCAGCATTATCTGGGTAGTGCCATTGTCACCTGGAAATGTGACCCACATTGCACAGGTCACGTTTCTGGGGAATCTGTGCCAACCTGTGAATGCCATGTCTGGGATCCTGTGTGCTGTACCCAACCTCATATCCTTCCAGTCTAGTAAACACTGATTTACACTACTGCAATAGTGGGAAGAATTGGTTCACTCATCCATCTAAGGGCAAAAAATTGTAGGAGAATGTGGTAATTGCAGTCAGCCTGGAAACACCATGCTACAAACTTTCCTACAGCATTTATAAAACAAGTTTCCAGTTTATCAGTGCAAGTGGCTCAACCTCTCTGGGTTTAAAACCATTTAGCAGACTTTAGCTCAGAGGTCAATTGTTTTACACCAAGTGCTGAGGAAACTGTAAACGTGGTAGCTTTTCTTCCAGATTCAGGTTTGGTCAGAGTTCCGAAGAAAGCTTTGGATTTGGTTTGACACAGACCAGGTTCATGGAAGTGGTCTAAGCAGCGAGTCCCTCCTGGTCCCTCTCCTTCAGGCTGGAAAGCATTTGGAGCTGCTCATGGATAGATAATGAGCCTCACCTTGGGGCTGGCAGCTTTGGCAGAGGACTGAAGAGCAGCTGGGACAGGCTGCTGTAATCTCTTAAACAGGCATGGCTGCAGCTGCAGGAGACTGTGTGTACACAGCCTGAGGGCTGCACTTAGCAAGTGTCCAGATCTGTAGATGGTACCATTGCTGTCCATCTAGCTGGACTCTAGAGATGACTAAATAAAGTCAGAAAAAAGGTTTAAAGTTGCTCCTGCTATCCATAGGTAAGGTGTAAGTCATGTCTACTCCTGCAGACACCTTGGGAGGCTCCTTGGGAGGTGTTTGTTAGGGGGCAGATGATGTCAGATGAGGAGGAACTTCCCCTGTGGTGTGTAACCATCACCAAGAGGTCAGGGGCAACCAAAAGAACAGCCAGAGAGTGATGCTACAGCCATAAGCTGCTGTGGCCAGGCCATGGGAGAGTCAAGAGGGAGCCCACTTCTCTCTGGTTTTGGTGTTGTGTGGTGGTGGCGTGGTTGGTTTTTTTTTTTTTTTTTTTTTTTTTTTTTTTTTTTTTTTTTTTTTTTTCTCAGGGACACGAAACNNNNTTTTTGTCTCTTACTACAGAGGAAAGCTCAAAATAATACTTCTTCCTCAAAGCAGCAGCCCACAGGTTCCTTATCTGCCCAGCTGGGCATACCCTTCCTCTTAAAGCTCCACTGCAAATGTCTGTCAGAGAGACATGAAATCTCAACTCCTTCATAAGTGGTTCACCCAGGAATTGTTCCATGGTAGGAATATCCTGATCTTTTGTTACAACTACTTTAACTGCCCATGCCCTTCCCTTCCTGGCTTTCTCATCCCAAGATGCCTCTGTCCTGCAAAAGTAAAACATTACACCCTCAAAAAGTGTAACAATGATGTAGGAAGAAGCACTAATTTTAGGCTTCTCATCCTGCAATGAGCTCAAGATTTACCTGTAGAGTAAGTCTCTGCAAACACTCCTGTTTTTGACAACAGCAGGACCAAAGAATTCAAATTCCCTTGTCATCAGCTCTCAAACGAGGTATTTCTTTCTTTCTTTCCTTCTATTTTCCCAACTCTGAAAGGAGTGAACTTTCCAGGAAGATACAGACTCTGCTGCCTGCAGTGGAACAGGGCTGCAGGNCACACAATTTGCAATGTGTGTTGTATTGTTTACAACTCATCACTCAAAAGAGAGCAACTCCCTGAGGGATGGAAGCAGTGGGGGAAGGTAAGAGGAGAACACTGTAAACCACTGGGTATTTTCTCATTCCCAGTGTCTGGAAGGCTAATCCTGAGCTACTTGGGGTACTTGGGGTAGGGATCCCATGACGTAAGGGGGATTTTTGCTACAGCAAAGAAAACAATGTTCAGATCTTTCCTTAAGCGTAAATAAATATGCGGGGGAACTTCCAGAATCAGCAGAAGCAGCGGGCATTGTGGAGCTGAGCAATTTTGTCTGTTAGGGAGATAATATCTAAATGGTCTAATTATAGCTCCAGTTCAGCATACTTGGGGAATCCCCACCATTACTCTTTAGTAGCTGCTGCTGTAAAGTTTCAGGATCTGAGCCATGACCTGCTTGATAATTTATGTTTACTACAAGCCTGTCAAACTACAAATTTTTCTGCTGTTGAAAAAATCCTCCTTTGCTGACCCATCCCTTTTGTGCCCTGTATTGAGAGCAGTCTGCATTAGGAGCTGACTGAAGCTCAGTTTCCATGAGCATGCCTGTAGCCTCGGGAATCACAGAAGGATCACAGAAATACTGATGATGCTGTGCCTCCACCTGCCATACAGAAAGCCTTGAGAGCTCCCCAGGGCACCCACACCTTCAGGCCATGTGTATGGGAACTCACTTAATGCCTCCACTGAGCTTTTCTTACCTTCCTTCACTCCTCTCCCAAGGGTGGATCACTTCAGTAGTGATCCCTGAGGGCTTCCAAAGTGGAGTGAGCCATCTTCAAATTATTGGACTCAGTTGATGGAGGACTTCCTGTCCTTAATTCACTGCCAGTAATCCTCCTATCCCTCTCTCCCCTGTAGTGAGGTGCCAAAGGAGGGCAAGCCATGGGACCAAAGTGCTCAGGGCTGGATTAGGGGGTGTTGTGGGGCTGCTGAAGCACCAGTTTGTCCAAGAGGAGATTCCAGAGTCCTGTTTATGCACCAAGGTGCAGCTTCCACCACAAAAAGAAGTCTCCCATGGACAGACCCTGGCCTCATGGAGAGTAGGGGCTTAACTGAGGGACTGACCACCCCTTTCTGAGCCCCAGCCCATTGATGTTTCCTCCAGAAATCCTTTGCATGGCACTTGCCTTAAATCTCCTATGTCACGATCCTCTCAGGCCACTGTGGATCCCATAGGAATAGCAATGCAAATAATACTAATAAATGCAAATCCCAGAAGAACCTTTTGGCAAGGCACATGTTCTCAGACCAGTCACCTCTCTTCAGGCCTTACCCTGCTGAGTGCCTCAGCCACACACAGCACTGTACTTTGCCCCTGTTATCACCTACTTGTTGTAGAACAGGAGATTAAACCCTGAATGAGATGAAGGGAGATAACAGGGCTGGTGTACAGTTCAGTATGAACTGGCTGGTATGGAATCAGTATCCATACTGGGAATTTCCATTGGCAGAGTCACTGAGGTCCTGTTGCTTGAAGGGTTACATGACAGGGGTTTCTCTGCTTGTCTGCCTTCCAAAGTTGCCCTAATGCAGCTGCAGTGGACAGGAGATGTACAAATCTCTCGTGCAGGCAAGAGGAAGGAAGGCAAAGTTCCAAGAGCATTGGATCTGGAGAGTCACTGGGTGATCCTGGTCAAGTCACTTGGACATCTGAGTTTCTGTTCCCCGTGAGTTAATGGGTAAACAGGACTGCCTTGCCTCACAGGAGTATTTTCAGGATAAATATAGCAGAGACGTGTGGGTGGCACAGCATGTTTATCCTGACAACATCATTAGAAAGGCCTAAAATCCACACAAACCCTGAGTACATCAAAGAGTTTAACAGCTTTCTTGTACAAATTCCAAATGACCTACCAGGCATCACTCACTTAAACCCCCTCAATAAGTCAAGAGACTAGTGTTTAGATTCTGGGAATTTTTTTAATTTGTTGTTGTTGTTGTTGTTGTTGTTGTTGCTATTGTTGTTCTTATTCTTGGTTGTTGGGGTATTTTTTGCTTACACGTTTGAGGAGAGGGGAAGCAGCCCAGCTAGAAGCTGAGGGTGCACTTGCACTGTCTGTGTCACTGATGGAAATATTGAAGAGTCTTGAGACAGAGCCCTGAGAGGCACCACTTGCCGCCAGCATCCACCTGGACATGGAGCCCTTGAGCACAGCTCTCTGGCTGTGTCCATCCAGCTAATTCCTCACCCATTGAAGGGTCCACCTTTCAAATCCATGTCTCTCCAGTCTGGAGATCCAGGATGTCATGTGGGACTGTGTCACAGGCCTCAGTAGGCCTCAGGACCAAGTAGAAGTCTGCTAAGTCTTAGGCCTTAGACACCAGCTGGGCTTCCCTTGTTGAGCAGTGCAGTCACTCCCTCACAGAGGGCCACCAGCCTGGTCAGGCACAGCTTGCCCTCACTGTGGTTCTGCTCCATGACCTTCCTAGGCACAGAGGAGAGGCTCTGTAGCTCCCCAGGTCTTCCTTTCTGCCGTTTCTGAAAAGTGCAGTGATGTTTCCCTTTTTTCCATTCACAGAATAGACAGAGTATGTCAAGTTGGAAGGGACCCACAAGGATCATCGAGTCCAGCTCCTGGCCCTGCACAGGACACACCAACAATCCCACCCTGTGCATCCCTGAGAGCATTGTCCAGACTCTTGTTGAACTAGGACAGGCTTGATGCTGTGACCATTCCTTGGGGAGCCTGTTCAGTGCCCTATGAGGGAAGAACTTCATTCACCAGGGACTTTGCCTGACTGTCATGCCTTTTCAAATGTGATGGAGAGTGACTTGGATCCAATACCAGCCAGCTTCCTGGGGACCCTGGGATGTATATCATCAGGCACCATAGATTTCTGCCTGTCCAATTTCATCAGATAGTCCTGAACCAGCTCTTTGCTTACAGTGGGAGATCATCTGGTCCCAGATATCAGAACAGGGTCAGCTCAAGTGGATTGTGCTGGGCCTCATCCCATTGGGTTTGAATATCTCAAAAGGATAAAGCCTTCTGACTTTTGGAGGGGAAAGCATAAACTTTAACTCCTGAGCAAAACTAAATCAGATCACCAGAGCTACTTATGCAGTAAAGCCCTTTCTTTCAAATTTACATCCTGCACAAGATCATAGTGGGCAAAATAGTTTTGATATCTGACAAGAGACTACTGAATGAGTGTAGTTTGTTAACTGACTAGGTAGGATGACAATCCATGGACAGGAAAAATAAATTATAACTTCATCCTTGACTCAGAGAGGATGGCAGGCGGGAGGGATATTGAGGTGAGCAGCATTGCTGTTTGCCCTGGATACCCACCTGGGCAAAGCAGAGCTGACCCTGATGCTTCTCACTAGCAGCTCTCTCCAGGGTTGTAGTTACACAATATGTCTCAAGGAGAACAAAAACAAAGTCTTTTTATATCTCTTCACCCATCTGTACTTCCTCTTTCTGAACCAGTACTGCAAACAAAATCATCAGAAGCATCATGTTGGTAGTATTTTTAGTAAACAGCAAGAGACTCACGTGAACTTGTTCCTCCTTGTCCTTGTCGCCTGTACTGACAACAGACTGGAGAGTTTTCAGGGCAGAATCTTTTGAGGTTCTCCTATTTCTGCCTTCCAGGCAAAACAGCTGGACTGTAACAGCAGGCCCAGAGCTGACTGGAGAGGCAAGTGCTTTTCAGTTTTGAAGAATAATTTCCCCCCTTGAATGGTAATGCCAGGTTAGGATTCCCAGAGTTCCAGGGATTGCCTTGCTGTTGGATCATGAATGGCTCTGTACACAATAGCTGGCAAAGGAAGGTAATGGAAATCCACAGGGGAATACAGGAAAAGAAAATAGAAAGTATGTTTATTAATTAGGAATGTTCCCAAGGGTTTCCAAATTGTCCTAAAATAGGCACATACATTCCTAAGGACAGTGCAAATGTGGGTGGCAAGATCCTCCTGCTACTGTTTGGGCAGAAATGGGGAGGGGGTAGAAAATAAACTGGAAAAGGTGTTTTCATTTGGTTCCCTGGCTTGGCTGAAGCAAGGCAACCACTATTGACTTTTAACCTGCACTGTTCCAAGAGCATTTCTGCCAAGAGCTGTGTCCTAGGACTGGTTTGCACTTTGCCACTGGTCTGACCCTCAGCCCCACACAGGGAAGAGCTGACTGGGCCAATTCCTGCCTAGTGCTTCAGGAATACAGACTAGACTGCTCCTGGTAACCTCTCACCTCTGTTTCATAAAATCCCTTTTTTTCACACTTTGAGCTGTCACTTCCATAGCACCTCTGGTTTTATAATGGCACCTGTGCACCCAGCCATAAAGTTCCTGATGTGGAAGGTGGCTGCCTGCCCCCACCCCACCTTTATGATGGAAAATGGTCTTCATTTTCCTCCTAGTCTTTTCCTTCCTGTTCCTCACAGTTTGGATTGAGACCTGCTACCTGGGACAACTTCTGTTGGGCTCTGCTCCTTCTTTAATGCCAAAACGGTTTATATAAAGAAATGTAGGCCTTGGGCTGGAGGAATTCACTCTTACAGCAGAAGGAGAACCTTGGTTTGCAGCTCCTTCTAATCTACTGTTCTCCATCCATCCATCTCCCTTTGAAGTCAAAATTCCTTGATTTTAATGTGAGTGAGGTTACTGATTAAAAAGCCCCATTATTTCCTCTCCCTTTTGCTCATAGTTTTTAAGGTGCATCTTCCTGTATTTCACCAGAGAAATTCCATGTGTTTGCATGGGATCTGTTGGTTTTATTTTGCAGAGTAGTAGGTGTTCATAAATAATGAACATGGTCTGGGCTAAGCTTATTTACTGTTGTTTGCTCTGATTTTGGTGTTTCGTGTTCCCTTGTTGAACGGTTTTGAATGGAGCAAAACAAACTAAAAAGTAATTACTGAGCATTTCCCCACATTTCCCAAGCTTCCTTTTTGAGTCACTGTTTGTGTGCCCTCCCTGGGAACTTAGTTCTGAACTCTTCTGCTGCCTTACTGACACAGTCTGAAATACTTTGAAATCTGCAGGATAATTTAACCAACACATGTTTCTACCCTGGCCTTGCATTTGGTACCATAACAACTTTAAAAAGCTGCTATTGCTTTTTGCCACTACTTGCTTTCTTTTTTTTTACCCTGCAGTTCATCAATAAACCGATTTTCCAAGCTTACATTTCCCCACCAAATCACTTTGATGACTTCATGAGTACAGAGGGAGGGATTGATAGGGGTGATTTAATTTAATACAGATTTGTGTTCTGTTTGGCTTTTATCAGCTTCACTTTGAAGCGATACAGATAAAATATCTTTCAATGGATGGGTTTTCTTTCATTAGTCATGTTTTACATTCACAGAAAAATGGATCTTGTACCAAGTAGTTCATATTTATGTGCACTGTAAAATTAACTGAGTAGTCACTCTACACACAAATAAAGCATGTGCCTATGACACAAATTAAAAACACCCCCAAATACTTCATGTCCTATCTTAGCATCTCTTTTTGGCATGCCTAGCCATGAAAAGCCTTTTTAAACTTAGCGGATTTTCCACATGTCTGGTAATTCTGGTTTCTCTATACAAGCCTGGCTATCTCGATGTGGCCAGAGATACCTCCCAGCCCCAACACTCCAGAGCAGGGGAAGGAAAAACAGCTCCCTCTCTCCAATGGAGGCACCAGTCCTGGAGCTGTGTGTGTGCTTAAGGGTATAGCAGCAGCTGAGTGGGGCTGAGCAGGGGTTGTAGGACCCTACCAGGAGCTGGTCAACCTGATTTTCATGGATTTTCCATTTGACCCAAAGAGACAACAAGAAGTGCACATCACAAGAAAAATTCCTAGTATGTAATAAGAATAATTTAAATAAACTGGTGATTCGAGTTGGCAGAGTAATTGGGTAAAGGTGAAAACGTAAGCTTTGTAGCCATGGCCATTTGTTTCTGAGAGCATGTGTCAGGGACAAAAGTCCAGGAGCAACCAGCTGTCTTTACAGGCTTTGGTCAGAAGTGGCTCAGGTCAGAAGCAGTTTGTTCTGGCTGGGCTGTGAGAAGCAGGGATGTGTGTAAAGGGTCAGGTAAGAGGCAGTGTGAACCCAAGGCTCTGTCTGTGCTTGATAATTATCCCCACTGGGTTGGGCATGTTGCCTCCTTGCTTCTGGCTTGGTACCTGGGTGAAAGGAACCCTTGAGGGTGCAGCTCTCTCTGTGCCCTGTGGCCAGAAGCAGAGGGACTGGGCTCTGAACAACAGCCTGTGAACGAGCTGAAGAGCAGCTCAGTGGGAATGGGCAGCATGGATACATTATTAGTGTCACTGTGCATAAACACAGAGTGATGCATATGGGAAAAAGCCTCCCATGGAAAACAATGAGCTAAGTGCTCACCACTGTCACGGAGGAACAGTCTTGGGCTGTAATACAGGGACAGGGGTCAGCAGGGGTCAAAGACCTCGACTCATTGTAGAAATGGAATCTTTCCAGAAATCAGAAATGTTCACCCTGCCCCTGTACAATGTGGGTATGCCCACATCCACGAGCAGTTCTGCTCTTCTTGCCTTGGAAAAGGCATGTGGAAATGGAAAATATTCAGAGATGGATGACAAATGTGATCCAAAGTATGGGATGGCTTGCCATTATGCAGGCATTAATTGAGCTTGTTCTTTGAACCTTCCCTTATTCTTCAGCCTGCAGAAGATTCGTTGAGGACATCTATGATAAATACCAATAAAATTATGAATGTCTTGGAGGGGGTGATTGGCCACTGTCTCTTGCAGGACAAAACAAAGAGCTGTCAAGGTGAGAGGTCAGAATAAACAAGGGTGAGCAGTTTTTTCCATCAGGTGTATGATCCCGTTTCCCAAAGGTACATGTTGACCAAAGGTACATGTGGAATTCAGTCTGATAATCACCCTAATTTATCTGACGTGCTGTTGTGTTTTGTTTTTTTTTAAACAACAAAACCAACAACAACAAAAAAGCACAATAGCACAGGGTAAAATATGGCATGGAAGGTGATCTCTCAGGCCCAAGTGGCACATCTTCCTTTAGAAAAGTTTTCTGCTCTTAGACTTAGAGTCAACAAACATATTTGGTCAATTTGCATGAGTTCAGACCCAGATGAGTTCAGACTCATCCTTTCCAAATGAGGGCTTTTCATCTGCATATCCTGGCAGATCCTATTGGAAAGCAGGAGAATCCAGTGGTCTTGTAGCAACAGCCTGGTTCCCTCAGCGAATCTTTCTGATGCTCCTTACTTAGATACCCCCAACTCCTAAAGGTGGAGATGGAAAAGGTCCTGTAGTTAAGCCCTCCTGAGGTGGGATGTCCAAAAAATGGCTGCAGCACTTCTACAACGACACCAATGACTGTCCCAGCTCCTGCCCACTGTCAGCAATTCCCATTTGCTTTTTTAAGCTTTCTGGAGGCAGTGTTAAGCCCACGCATCCTTCTAACACAATGAGTCTACTTTGCTACAGTGGAAAGCTGGTCATATGCACAATTGTTTTTCTTGAGACAGTATTAAAGGCTTTTACTCTGGGCACAAGTGTGGATCCACTGTACAGCCTTGTCACAAATCAGGAGCAGAAATGGTCTTTTCTTCCTCTGCAGGAAATCTAACCTATGTGAAAGTGCTGAATACTTACAAGCAGGGAAAACCTCTGAGCTTGGTCCAACACCCTTAACCCCTGGCAAAACTTTCATTTTTGTAATGTGACTTGGAAGATAAATTAACGGGAGGTATGAGGGTAATTAAAACAGGGGTGTTAATTTGGGGTGGGTGTGACTCTTTTGAAATGGGTGAAACTGCCCTTCCTTTCACTGAGTCTGCATTTGCTGCCTTTCCCCTCCCCATACCGGTGGAAGAGCAGGTGTCCTACTCAGCTCAGGTGGGAGCCTGGGTGTGTGTCCTCAGCTCTCAGTCCTGCCCTTACCCCTTCTTTTTACCAAATCAAAAACAAGCCCAGAGGAATTTTAACCTGCTGTTTTTGTTCTGTTAACAAATACCAACCACAAACCTGTTTTTCTTGCTTCCTTGACGGAGAGGGAATGATACTACATGGAGAGAGAAGTGATGTTTGTGCTTGTGGAGGTCAGGACGGCTGGAAGGGTTAAACAGGCCTGGGTTTGAAAGCAGTGGAGAAAAAGAGCATGACAGCAAAAAAATACTAAAAATAAAGCCAAAACATGAAAAACAAAGACAGACTTGGGCAAAACTTTTTATGGGAAGACTCATATACACATATGGGATAAATTACAGAGAAAGGGCATGGAAAAAAAACCCCCATCTTAAATGTATACTTAAAAAGAGCAAGGAGAGGGAAGAAGAGACATGGGATGTTGCTAAAGAAACATGATGAGAAAGACAGTGCAGGAGCCAGCAGGAAATGGCAGCGAAAGAGCTGCCAGCAAAGGACTGGTGGGGCCAGCAGTGCTCTGCTACCCTGGTTTGTCCAAGGCATTTGTAGCACCTTTCCTGCTCAATTTAATATGGATACACATGGAAAAGAGAAGTAAAACACCTGATCCCTCCTTGGGGGAACTCCTGTGGACTGCAGGGTGATGGGGAGCAGTAAGAAGAAGGGAGCACAGCACTCGTTGTGAAACACTCCCCTTGGTTGCCACCCAAGAATTCCTATGGGAACCTGAGGTGCTTTTGGCATGTGTGGTGCTGAAACAAACCTTATCTATGCCACAGAAAATTAGATCTGCACTGATTATCTGCACACACTGACTGCAGCTGCAGCATTGACTGCTCTGGTTCATACCTGCTCTGCTCCCCTGCTTACAGCCAGGTCTCATCGTGGCTGCAGCAACACTGCTGAATTTAGCTTGTCCTTGTCTACACTTGCAGCTAATTCACATTCAGCCCTGGTTCAGCCACTCCTGTTGCTGACACCTGTTGTCAGCAGTCGGTAATTTCTTTTTTTAGGACAAGCCTACATTGCCCTGGAGCTCAGAAAGGGCCTTAAATTAGACTTAATTCTATTCAGATGTAGTTAGCAGTATTTAATTAGCACAGTTCTAAAGCAAAAGTCAGTCTATTCCTTGGATCACTGGAGTGCATTCTGGATACTTTCCATCCTGCTGCAGGAGTCTGACCTTTTTTTTAAAAAAAAAAATTATTTTTTTAAAATTTTTATCTTTAGCCCAAGAAATGTGCTGAGGTTTTCCAAGCGATTCCAGAGTAGGGGCCACATCTTAATAGACAGATTCCTGTGCAGATGGCTTCCTGCTCGTTCACAATTGCAAAACTCCACTGAGGCAATTACCATGATTGCAGACATGGGAATGTGACATTAGGAAAGCATTTAATGTATTCTCAGCATCTGTAACAGTGCTGCTGCAAATGGAAACCTCGGGGAGATGCCAGCACTATGGGCAAGACTCGTTGAAATTTGGCTGACTAGAAGTTCACATCCAGTCTGAACTTGACATCCAGGTACTCTCCAAAGCCCACAAACAGATACAGGCACATCCAGAGGGTGATTCACCCATCCCAGCTGGTGTCCCAGAGAGGAGGGACGATTTGCCTTCTAATGGTGCTCCATCAGGTGGGAAAATGAGTAGTTTAGATGAGAAATCCCATTTTATGCAGCTAAAATGAGGTGACTGGAACCCTTCACTCTGTGGTAGCTGCGACTTTCATAGACCACTGGAAACTGCCCCAGAAATGATGAGCCAATGTTATTTCACGTCCATGGACTTGTAAGCGGACAAACTAGGAGATCTTCTGCTTGCCAGAAGAGTTCAGTTTCCCAGAAAGTGATGCAGGAGCTGGCAAGAAGATACTCTGTGGGAATAAAGAGAAAGGGGGAATTTATCAGCAGTAATGGAGACAAATCCCAGGCTTAAGATTAAAAGCCTGAGCTATGTTATCCAAGTAGACAATGATGCTCTGGAACTATTTCTTTTAACTTTGCTGCTTTTTCATCCATTTTCTCCCTTATTTCTGTGAAGGTGCCAACACCACATGGCTAGAACATCATGCTACTTGAATTGGCCGTTGTTGGGATGTTCAGAGAAGACTGTTGAACTGCTTATCTTAGAGCCTGTTAGTTCTCCTCTGGTGAAATATTTTCATTTTGCTTGACTTAAGTATATATCAGAACAAAAGAAATGGAGAGAATAATAACATATATATTCATTTTTAAAAACCCTGTGTTTCAGGCCCCTGAACTTGAAACAACCCCAAAAGATAAGCAGGAAGCCCCAGGCTGGATGACCTGGGAGAGCTTGTTGTTTGGGGTGCAGGTGGGATCTGAACTGGGGGGTGCTGGATGAGCTCTGTGCTGTAGGAGATGACACAGCCATGATGTGAAGGGATTGATCCCTTGTTTCTGGAAAGTAAGAGTCTGAGCTACTTCATGGCTGCAGATCTTGAGAGGAAAGGCTGCTGAAATGGTGCAGAGTCACCCAACTGAGATGGGTCTCCCACACAGGCTGGGTATCACAATTTAAAGAGGTTTCACTTCCCTGATCCCCTCCTCCTGTGGATTTTGGGGCTTGTGCAGAGCTGGGTGTTCCTTGCAGTGTCATGGTTTCCAGGAGAGCCTGCAGCAGCCATGGGTGGTGACTAGAGCAAGTCTTGAGAGGTCTCAGTCCAGAGCTTCCCCCCTCAGCCTTTCCTACTACTCACCTACTTGGATCCTTGCTCAAAGTGCTGCTTCAGCTCCTCACATATCCACTCACATTGTGAGGGGCAGTGGGATCCAGTGACCTTACAGCTTGTGAAAACATCTCATTTCTTTTGGGGGATCTCCCTCTCATGTTGCATGGAAATAGCAGCTGGCAAAGACCAGCTGAGGACTAGGAATTCCCTCCATGGCTGAGCACCTGAGGCCAAGATTCAGTGCCTACCATCTAGTGACCTGTGGGTCCTGCCAACACCACTGTTGGTGCTGTGAACCAGATCTGGGAGATACACTGAGTATTAAACAATCCTCCACTCTGGCCCTCCTTTATTACTCATTTAACCTGAGGCACTTCCCAGACCTAGCTAAAACCTTGCCCAAGAGGAGCATCCACTTCACTGAGGGAGAAGGTGAAACCAGGGTGAAAATGTGCAGCTGGAAATGGTGATGGAGAAAAAAATTGTGACTTCAAAGAAGATATTAAGAGTTTTGTTTTGGTGGGCGTTTTACAAGAGTCTAGGCCTAGATTTTAAGAAGTTAGCCTGAAGCTTGGACTAATGTGATTAGTTTCAAATCAGCTGTCAGATACAAACTCACTGTTTCTTTGAATTGAAAGTATCTTTGAATACTCAAAGTACTTAAGGTACTTATAAGCCTTTGAGTACCTCAATCTGTCTGGCAGAGGGGACCCCATCCCCTGCAAATACTCTGATGGGGCACTGCCACGGAAATCATCCAGCTCATCTTCCCTCTTCTCCAACCCTCATTCCCTCTGCTACCACAAACATTAGCATGGCTCTGGGCTGACACAGGTTGGGGAAGTAGTCCTGTGGTTACTACTGAGTTTAGCATCTTCTTTCCTTCCTCAGAAAAGGCCACTTTTTGACCTCCCTTCTCCTCAGTGGTGAAAGCACAACAGTTTGTAGCAGTGCTGCAAAATCATCTGGATTATTTCCCTTGCGCAATCTTTTTACTTTTGTTAATTTATTTTCTTACATTTCAGTTTAATTTTAGGGGCCTTGCTTGAAGTTGAGGTAAGAATGAGTGGATGGAAAGGAAGGAAAATGATGGAAAGGATGGAAAAGGATGGAAACCTCTTAAATCGGTATTGTGACATTGTAGTTGTGGAGGGGATGGTGCAGCAAATGGTAATGTTTAACCCTGCCCTTCTGGGGCCAGGAGCTCAGCTAGGGGTTTCTTTTGGCACTGAAGCCCATCCCTTTGGTGTGTGCCCATCTGCAGGACACACCCCACTGCCCACTCCTCCCCCAGAATTTTGGGGAGCACGGGCTTGCGACAACTCGCTTATGCAACACAGGCTGTATCTGCTTGCTGCTGCCAGATTGTGGAAATCTGCAAATAATTGCAAAGTCTGCCAGTTTAATTGGATTGTGGTGTATTTGCACAGATGGGTGAAGTCTTCCAGGCCAATATTTTCCAGAGTGACTTAGCAGTCTCTCAGCTTTAAGGTACTCAGTATGAGAGAACATAGAAGCAACGGGTTTCTGCAGATTTTTTTGAAGAGAAGCACCCCCAAACTGAAATAATCTAAACCATGAGTCACCCACAGAGACCTTGAGATGGGGGATCTTTCACAGTAGCTTGATCTAAGCCAAACGAAATTCATAAAAATAACACAAGACATCTTAACACGTCATTTGCTCAGCAGAAAAATCCAGTGTGAATGTGTATGTGTGCAGGCATTTTTACAGGAAGTATAATGAAAAAATGAATATCTGTAAAACAAAAGGAGGAGGAAAAGAAAGACGTTTTATTTAATGTGCGAGTTGGCCGTTGTTGTTGTTATTTATTTTTTTTTAAATGAAATACAAAATGTTACTGTGGAACATTGTCCCTGTGTGCTCTGGCCCTTTTCCAGACCTAGAGTTCAGCACTTACCGGGGAAAAGAAAACCTTGTACTTGACTTTCTGAAAGATAGGCTGTTATCGCTTGTTAGAGGTCAAAAAAGGAAAATAATCAAATGACTTATTAATTAAATACAAACTTTGTAAAATTGCTCAGAAGTAACTAGCCCCCAGGGCCCAAGTTACAGATGCCCAATATCTGAATGTACAAAAGAAAAACAATTTATTAGCATTATCATCAGCTTTTTCTACCAAGAATTTGCAGGGAGATGAGAAAGCTAAAGAAGGTGCTGCTGCTCTCACCGAGAGACTTCACCAAATCACTCTTACAAAAATCTGCTATTTGTAAGAAGAAATAAATGGCTATTTTAAAACATTGTTAGGAACATTCATAGAAGCGGTAGGACCCACTTAAAATAATTTCAATTAAATCAAAACATTTTTTGCAGGCAGCAAAATGATGTAGTTACATGATTTTGACATAACTACTTTTGAGAATGTGACCTTGGAGGTCTGCACAACTGCAATGAAGTTGAAGTGCCCTAGTGGTAAAGTCACTGCTGAAAACACGACTTCAGTAGCTTTGAACCTAACCTATCTGGCCTTAGAAAATCTTCCTAAATCCTTCTCCAGATTGTGTCCAGAGCTGAAGTCAACTTGTCCCTTGTGTAGCCAAAGTGGACCTCAGCTCTTCGTGGGAGCCCTTATTCACTGTTCTGCTGGGTCAATTAGCTTTTGTCTTAAATCTTATGGTCCTGAAGCCATGCTACTGCCAGAATCCTTGAATCTTTCCTTCACAGCAGAATGAGCTTCTGGTTCCTGTGGGTAAGCAGGAAGCCTCAAAAGAGCAGAAGAAATTATAATTTTTTTTTTTAAACCCAGCATTATGAAACCCCTGAAGCTACTTTGCACCCTCAGAGCCATTAGATCCCAACCTCCCCCTTCTCACCAGGCACCCTGAGAAGGTTTTTTGCCAACCACCCTCTACAGAGCATTAGAGACAGGTTTTCAAAGGTGCTTACACACCTGAATGCCTTGGAGGAGCTGGCCCTGACCTCCCAGCAGGCTTAACTTGGCCTGTTGGGTGGCTGACCAGACCCTTCTGCATGCTGAGAGTTGGGGTTTTTGTTTCTAACTCTGGGGCTGAGCAAACCAACCACACCAGAGCGAGGCAATCCCAAAGCAGAGTCTAGCAAGGTCTCACAGTTTGCTCTGAAGACTTGCAAGAAAGAGCTCCCTACTGGCCTGGGAAGCTCTGGCTGCACTCAGGTTCTTCAACCCCTCTATGAAATAGGGTGCTGTAGGCTCAAAAAGACACCCACAAGGACAGATGAGGGCTTGAGTTAATTTTTGGTAGTTTTCACTGGTTTTGGAGGGCAAATGAGTTCTGAGAGGTTGACCGTGGCTTGAGAGTGCTGGAGACCACCAGGAACAGAAGAACTTCTTTAAGGATGTTGTTACAGAGACCCAAGGAACAATTTTTGAGTCAGACCATAGCTTTTGCTGCTTTTGTGATTTCCCACCTGTCTTTTGCAGGCTTGGGGTGGGGGGGAAACAGAAGAAAAGGAGAATTGCTAGGGCCTCTCACAGTATTAGGTATGTTTCGTTGCTGTCATTCAAGTCAGTTATTAAATATAAACCGCGATATTTGCAATGATAACTTTGTCCTTTGCAAACCTCTTGGGTGGAAGCTGCTCTCAAAAAGCCTTTCAAACTAGAGATAACAAAGTGACAAATCCTCTAAAGTTATGCTTTCAGGTACTCCTCTTTGAATAGATGTCCTAGTTTAGCTGCTGGCAGCAAGAACAAAGGGAGTAACCAAGCAGCTTGTGAGAGTCAAAACCACAGCAGATTAGGCCTCTGCTCAGAGAAATGTTTAACTCCTTACGAGGGACGCCCAGAACAAGTGCTGGTAAATAAAAGGCCTCTCTTCTTCCATCTTTCTCACTGAAATCATGGCCGCAGTGCATTTTGCAACAGACTGGTTTCAGTGAAATAATGTTTGCTTTTTGACTTGCCAGCTTGCTTGACTTTTTTAAGCTTGGCTGGTTTAGGTCAGTCGTGAACAGGGTCAAGGGGGAATGTGCAGCCCGTTGGTAACTGGGCTCAGGAGGCTCTTGCCCTGGCAGGGCCATCCTGACTGGAAGGGTGGTGGTGGAGCACTTCTTTTTACAAGGGCGTGGAGTGGCAGGACAAGGGGGAATGGCTTCACATTGTCAGGGAGCAGGATTAGATTGGGTATCAGGAAGAAATTCTTCCCTGTGAGGGTGGTGAGGCCCTGGCACAGGTTCCTCAGAGAAGCTATGGCTGGGCCAGGCCTGGAAGTGTCCAAGTTGCCCCAGGTTGGATGAGGCTCTGAGCAACCTAGGCTAGTGGGGGGAGATAAATTAATGGAAGGTGTCCCTGTCCATGGCAGAAAGTAGAAAATTGGATGATCTTTAAAGTCCCTTCCAACCCAAGCCATTTTGTGATTCTGTGATTCTCTGAAATGCCTGTCACCTACTTCATAACAATTTTCTCATTGCCAGATGCTTGCAGAACCCACTTTCAATCTTCCTCTGTAATGACATCCCATTACTGTAGGTTAATGCCCTGGCTTTTGCATCCCAGAGCTGTACAATTCCCTTGCTAGGTTGGTTAACACACACAAGATGTGGTACTGTACAAAGAGAGTGTTTCCAACAGCTAAAAGTCTAAACAGATTAGGAAAAGGGTGAGGGAAGAAATGGAGGTGCCAAGAGTTGCAGCAATGTGCAGTGACATGGCAAAGGGAAGCCAGAACCAGAACTCAGATCCCAAGCCCTGATAGTAATCTGTTACTTAATGCCATCATTTTGGTATGTGAGATGGGTCATCTTCCTTAAAGGGTTTAGAAAGTAGCCAGACCAGTTCCTCTGTTTATATAAGGAAGATGTTTGTAGACCTCTTGATCCTAAGGCAATTAATACAGCCCATTGGGGAAAGGAAAAAAAAGGGGGAAAAAAAGACAAAAGAAAAAAGAAGGAAAAACAAGAAAAAGAAGAAAAAAGAAAAAAGGAAGGAAAAAAGGAAAAAAAAAATTAAAAAAGAGAACTGGGCTAGATTCTCATGTAAACAGCACCCAGAATGCCTAAAATTCTAACAGATGCAGATGTTTTTATGTTGGGGTATTTTTTTGGTGAGCGGCCTCTTTGTGGTCAGCTGTAAGCATCACATTTACATAGTTCTGTATTTCTGAAAAAGCCTATTGCATTAAGTTGGGTTCCTACCAAATGAAAACAAAACACAACACTAACGAAAAGTAACGGGCTCTTCCAACAACATTCAGTAACTGACTTAGAGGTTAGTGCTGTGTTCTGGGAAAAAAAAAAAAAAAATTATCCAGGCACCATATAATTTCATGCACTAAAACCGTTAAACATTTCAGAGGAACATAACATATGACACAGGGTGTTTCTATTTAATGAATGGCTGTAAGAAATGGGGCCAGCATCCCTCCTCACAGATGAACGCCTTGTGCCAAGAGCGTTGCTGTACAATGTGTCATCACTCGGGAACCTAAAGAATTGTACTTGAGAAAACATTGCTACAAAATATCATTCCCTTCCCAGAAAGGTTCACTTCGGGCTCTGTAGAAAAACAGGACAACTCATTTCCACCGCACATAATTCTTCTGTCGGGAAACTTTCTTAAAGGCACAGGTGGCGGAGCAAGGGGCTGGAAGACTGTTTAACCTCGTAGTCACAATAATAGCTCCTGGTTATTGTTGGTGCTCAGCTCTTGCTCTGGGCTTTCAAAACTCAGAACTTTATAAATAGGGAGCAGGTTAATCCTCTTCAAACCCTGAAAAGGAAGAGGGAGAGGGGCAGAGGGAGAGGGAGAAGAAAAGGGAAGGGGAAGGGGAAGGAGAGAGGAGCACAAGGCAGTAGAAGGAACACGGAAAGGGAAAGGAATTAGCTACCATAAGAAGCCTCTAGTTAAGACTCTTATGTCAAAAATTTGCTATTCTAACAAACTGGTGTGGGTTATGTGATGTATGAAATGCGAAAGCCTTACAGACATGGAGTCAGACTATTGAAAATGACTTTCTTTTTTTCTATGGTGTGTTTTCTTCAGAGAAATGAGGTCAGTTCACAGCAAGTAATCAATTTACTAATTTAGGCCTCACCTCTACAATAGTAGTGTTTGCTGGGATAACTCAACATAATCACATGTGAATGTGTGTATTTATTTTTAGGGACTGCATGTTAACATCCTCTTTCTAGTTCCTGGTTTGAAAAAGGAGAAGTTGGTTACCCAGAAAAGTGCATCCATCACTGCTGGCTGTAGGACACTCCTGGCTTCCTCACCTGTGTTTCAATGGCAGTTTAAGCTTGCTCCTATTTTGCATTTCAAACAAAATGAAAAACAAAAATAAAATTGTCTGAGCCAGACCAGAAGAGTCTTGCCTGAGACAAAATCAGGGTATTTTCAAAGGACTGCTCTTTCAGCAAACCAAGGGAAGCTGGTGACAAGCAGCTCCAAAGAGAGAGGAATGAGTACTTTCAGTGCTACTAATTTAACCTGTATCTTCTGCAGACATAACTATGTAACCTGCCCTATGGTTATAGCACAGAGAAGGCATTTCTGACACAGTACCTGCCTTTTAAAACCAATCCCATTAAGGACACCCTCAAATCCCATTAAAGACACCCCCAAGCTGTACCTGCAGCCAAGCACCCTCAAGGGCTCAAAATCCCCTGGGCTGCTGTGGGCACCTGAGCTCACCCAAGGTTCCTGCAGGTGAACAGAGCCGGGACCGCAGGGCACCCCTGGTCCCCATGATCCGAGAGGGGAGCGGGAGCAGAGCCCGCAGCAGGGACGGGAGCGGGACGTGCCCAGGGACAGCCCGGGAGGGCACCGGGGATGCTGCCAGCAGCGAGGTCCTGGCCTGATCTCTGTCCTTAGGCTCCCTCTAGAGTCTACAGCAAACGAGCAAAAGGTCTCAAACGCCACTTGCACAGGAGGGTAGCATCTCCTCACCCCTCCAGGCCGTGCTCTGGGCCTGGGCACTGCTGGATTATGTCCCAGAACCTTTGTACACTGAAGTGGCTCTTTCCTTCCTGACAGTCCCTGCTGCTGAGCCTCACCGGGCCCTAATCCTGCCCAGAAGGGAAGGGCTCCTGTTAAGGGAATATTTTATGGTGAATACTTGGGGCCTGCACCTCAAATCTCATGGCAGGCTCGCTCCACAACTCTTGAAGAAATCAGCACTTGGCCTGAAAAACTGGAAAGGTGGGGAAGCAACACTGGCTCAGTAACAGCTGAGGTGGGTTAGGAGCAAACATCCTCAAACCCCCAGATGGGTCATGCCATATCCCCGTTTCTTCATCCTCAACTCTGGAGGACACATCCTGGTGGAGGAGCTCAGGTATGATTCCCAATTTCCCAGCTATTTTCAAGGGAATGTATAAAATCCCAAGCAACCCAGATGCTCTGTGTGTGGTTTGGATGGGCTTTGCTGGTTCACTGGACAGCCTTATAAAGTGCTGGGGAGGCAGGGTGGCCAAAAAGAAGACGGGAGGCTTGCCTAAGCGATTCTGGAGGGAAGAAAAACAGCGAGCAGCTCTGCCAGGGGAAAAGCCCAAACGAGAGCGAGGAGAGGGGTAGTGGGAAGAGAGGGGACAGGGTGTCCAGAGCCTCTCAGAGGAGCCAGGACATTCTTCGCCCAGACTTCCCTACAAACACTCCTCCCTCCT
>VXBB01016735.1:0-20172 GCA_013399915.1 Illadopsis cleaveri
TCTATTGCCACTGGGCAGATTCTGGTTTTATGCTGACAAGGTCTTGAAGCCTCAAAGGGTCTTTTCACCCTTCTCCCAACACTTTTGCACCATTAATCCCAGATTATTTGCAGGCTGGGATCGGGGCAGCCAACATGCACCGGGTGTTTTCCTGCTCCTCCCACCAAGCGCACAGACCTTGGACAGCAGCACCACGACTCTGCTGCTGCACTAGTCGGCAAAGAGCTGCTCTAGCAATTAACAAAAGCAAAATCTTTCCAGGCTGCAGCGTGTGCTGTGCTAGGGGGTAGCTGGAAACTCCCAGCACTCGCTCAAGCCAACGAAAATTAACTCCTTGTGGGTGATGAGAAAAAGTTGCCTTATTCGGAGCCGCTTTTTCAGCTCCTTTTCTACTCTCAGCTTCACATTTCCAACCCTTTGAGCATGACCAGCAGTCTGTTAGCACAGCAATTAGGAGAAGAGGGAGGCAGAGAGTGGCCAAGTGCCAGACACTTGGTGACAGTGTGTGACAACGCAGCCGTGAGCTCGCAAATCGCGAGCGCGGCTCGGGAGGGCTCTGCTCGGAGCCTGGGATTTGTCTGCTCAGTGCAGACAATCTGGATGTCTTTGTGCACTTCCAGACTGTGGAATGCCTCGGTCATTCCACTGCCAGGACAAAGCTTTGGGCAGCAGCTGCTGCCATGTGCTGGGGTGAAGATGTCCAAACAAACTGCAGCCGCCTCTGGGGAATTGGTGCCACAGAAAAAGGAGGATACAAAGCTGCCAGAGAGTGCCCAAAGGAGGGCTTTGAAAACCACCAGGAGTGGTTGAGGTCTCTTGGTTGGTTTAGCCTGGAGAAGAGGAGACTGAGGGGACATTCATTGGGGTCTGCAGCTTCTCCTGAGGGACAGCTCTGATCTCTGCTCCCTGTGACAGTGACAGGATCCCAGGGAAGGGCTGGAGCTGTGTCAGGGGGATTTATGTTGGATCTCAGGGAAAGGTTCTTCCCCCAGAGGGTGCTGGGCACTGCCCAGGCTCCCCAGGGAATGGGCACAGCCCCAAATCTGCCAGACTTCCAGGAGGGTTTGGACACCACTCCCAGGGACAGGGTGGGATTGTTGGGGTGTCTGTGCAGGGCCAGGAGCTGGATCAATGATCCTGGTGGGTCTGTTCCAGCTCAGGATATTCTGTGGTTCTGTGGTAAATTAGAAGCAATAAGAGGCTGTGAGTGTGGTCCTAGGATCACCTGTGGTTCCCACCAGTCTTTTAACTTCACATTTCCATGCTCCTTCCCATCCCAAGGCCATATGCAAGTCTCCTAAATGAGAATTTAAACCCTCAGGTAGGGGTGGCGTGGGTGTTGGACCTGTTAATTTGGGAATTAACATTCCAGGATTTTTTACAGAGCGCTTTGGGAGGGTTTTTTCATCTCTCCTTAAAGGCTGATGGGGAAATATTCCTGATAACAAGCCATGCTTTTTCCAAGCATCACATTTCTATAGCATTGTCAAGCAAAGTCTGGGCTACATATGGAAATGGAGGCAGCTCAAAGGAAACAGTTCTGGTTGACTCTCCTTGGAGACATTAATCAGAGTTTCGTGCTGTCACTTCTCAAGAGCCACTTCTCTGCTGCATCTTCAAGAGACATCAAAATGCCAACAGCCCCGAGCAAGAACAGATCCTGCGTGGAAACAGAGGGATGTTTCTCAGGAATCTTGTTCCTGGGATGCAGCCCCAAGGCTCAGCACCCAGGGGACCACCCAGGCTCACCCAGACCTGCCTCCTGACCTGGGCATGGCCTCCCTGGCAAAAACAATCCACGGGGAAACACCTCAAACAGCTCTTGGGATAAGAGTTGGAGCTGTCTTGGCTCTCAGAGACAGGTCAGGACACGACGTGCCCCTGGTGTGGTGGGAAAGTGTTGGGAGAAGGGTGAAAAGACCCTTTGAGACTTCAAGACCTTGTCAGCACAAAGCCAGGGCTGTAGAATCTGCCCAGTGGCAATAGAAATAAAATTTAATAATAAAAAAGCATTTTTCTCTTGGGCACCCAATACAGCTCTGAAAATTGGTCCAAGTCAGAAAATCTCTGGCACCATCAATTTTTAGCCTCCAAACCCTTCAACAGTTATTTCCCACTAGTTCACAATGCAAGGTTGTTTTCTATCAGTCCAACACCCCACAATACATTTCTGAGAAAGGATCTAGGGTTGTGTCTGCAGTTAGAAAAATGATGGCAGGAGTAATAGAGATGTAACAGAGAAAGCAAAAATACCACTGTGAGAAAAAGCTGCCAGAACCAAAGATCAGGGGAAGAAAAAATCCAGCAATTCCAGATATTTTTTTTGAAATCAGAGTGACGCAGAGCCTTTCCACCTCTGCTTTTTATTTTTTATATAGCTTTATATATACAGCTTTATGTTTTTTATATAAAAAATACATTTATTTTTTATTTTGGTATAAAATACAGAAAAACACTGGGAAAAAAATACAGAAAAACATTCTTCTTATCAAAACCACTGATTTTTTAAAAAATATATAGATATTTTTAAAGGAAAATACATCAACAAAGATCAGCTACTGGTAACACTGGAGCCTAGAAAAGAATAAACCAGTTCAACCATCAGCAAACCAATACATCAACACCATCCCATTTTTAGGTTTAAATTCTATTATTTGATGTCCTAAATCCTCAAAAAGGGCTGCAACTGGAGCAGAAATTCCAATAATATTTTGCAATGAGTGAAAAGCTCAGACCTGGAGGTGAGCAAGGCACGGTCACTGCTCTACATGGTTGCCACCCAAAACAGGGAAAATTTATATATTTGGGAATAAATATTCCCAAAGCAGGGCATATTTCAAGCATGTCAGGCCTGGGGAAATATTCTTCTGGCAGCCTCCGCATGTAGGAATTTGTGTTAATTGGTGAAAATTAACTTTTGTCCTGCCACAACTCACATGGAGATCAGCCCAACCTTCGACCCACAGCTCTTCCTCTCCTTGAGGATTGAGGAATTTGGGAATGAGGTTCAGGCCATCCCAATGGGCTTTGTCAGCACAGCAACAGGGATTTGGGGAGTGAAAAGGAGCTAAAAAGCCTGAGCTGAAGTGGCCACACTCCCTTTCTTCTCCTGGGTCACATCACAGCAAGACAGAGCCGTCTCCTCCCACAGCCCATTGCCAGGGAGAGCTTTAGGATCTAAACTCTGCCAGGGATGGTGTCTAGACATTAAAGGCCAGATGTTTCCTTGAATTCCTTTCAGGGAACACCTCAAAAGGATATGGACCTGACTGGCTAGAAAATGAGCTTCTTTTGCCTTTCACAGCCCCTGCCAGAGATGCATTCCCAAATCCTTGCAGTGTTTGTGCACGCAGCTTGTCTCCACTCATTTCAAAACACTTCATCGGAATTCACAATTCTCCATGGACCACAGGAACAGGTGGAAATGTTTAATTTTAGATTTTTGCTGATGCTCAGGGTAATGGCAGAGTGCTCCCATTGCAGTTCCTGGGAAGAAATAAAGCTGGGAAAATATTTCCTTGACCAAATGGAGATGTCTGGTAGGGATGAGATTAATTTTGCCCTAAACAAGCTGCTTCTTTCCAGGCACAATAAAGAGCTGTTTCTTTCCAGGCACAATAAATCCCCCAGAGCCCTGAGGGATTTGCTTAGAGGAGACAGCAGTGCTGGAGGTACCTGAATTTGTTCTGAATCCTCTCCTGTATAAAACCCTGCCACAGCTGGAGCTATAAGTGTGACTTGGAAAGCTGAATCCAAACATCTGGCACGATTGCCAAGGGCTTTGACCCAGAAATCCCACACTGATAAGGATTGCTGTGGTCTGTGTGAGTGACACCATTAAAATCAGACCCCAAATTGGATAAGAAACCTTCCAATTCCTGACACAGAAAAGTAGGGGGAAATAATGATCAGAAGGAGGCTCTGAGGGATGGAGAGAGCTTGAAAGAGTTCAGCCTGGAGAAGAAAAGGCTCCAGGGAGACCTTGGGGGCCCTTCCAGTGCCTAAAGTAGCTCCAGGAGAGCTGGAGAGGTACTGGGGACAAGGGATGGAGGGACAGGACACAGGGAATGGCTTCCTACTGCCAGAGGGCAGGGTTAGATGGGATATTGGGAAGGAATTGTTCCCTGGGAGGGTGGGGAGGCCCTGGCACAGGGTGCCCCGAGAAGCTGTGGCTGCCCCTGGATCCCTGGAAGTGTCCAAGGCCAGGCTGGACAGGGCTTGGAGCAATGTGGGGTGGTGGGAGGTGTCCCTGCCCATGGTAGGGGGGCAGAATGAGATGGGATTTATGGTCCCTTCCAACCCAAACCAGTCTGTGGTTCTATGATAATACAGGTCTTCAATTTGAGAGGAAAACTTTTAAGTATTTCAGCGTCTGCTGGAAGCTCTCCAAGGGTCAGAGCTGGGATGAAGCCAATGCAGGAGATCCCAGTGTCCATCCTGCCCCAGCTGGGTCTCCTGGGGATGTGTCAGGAGATGCTCTTGGCCCAGCACTTGGTTTTCCACTTCCCTGCCCACCCACACACCTTGGGCTGAAGTGGCCCTTTAGAGCAGTCTTGTGGTTTTCATTTGAGTGTGACAAGAGCACAAATGCTCAGCTGGACGTGGAAAAGTCCCCAGAGGGGCTGGGGGGACCTCAGCCTTCCTTCAAGTGACCCAAAAGAAACATCTCCTCGGCTTTTCTGGCTCATTACTGGCAAATTTAGCTTACTCAGCCTCATTAATGTGACAAATCAGGGTCAAGGCTGACCCGGGAGGGCCCAAGCAGCCTCAAACTGAGGTCGTCAGGAGAGATCTTTGTTTTAATTCAGGGATTAAAATAAAAATACACGCTCACAACATCTCACATGCCACCAGGACTAAGTCAGTGACACTTCAAAAATATCACAGCTTTTGGAAAGCTGAGAAGACATTGTTTGGGATTTAACCAGAAAACATCTCTCTGACTGACACGATGCCACCAGCTGATGGGAAGTTCAGTTCTCTCCCCACCCCCCAATGTCCTATAAAAATCAGTGATGGAGAAAAAAAAAAAGGAAAAAAAAAGAAGAGAGCCTAGTGAGAAATCTCTTGGCTGTCAAAACATCCATCAGCGAAATGAAACACAATGTGGACACCTCACACTTAGCACTTTTGTTCTTTACTGCCAGAACCAAGGCAGAAATGTTCCAGTTTAGGATCTGGACAATAAATCAAACAGCCAGCCTTGGAAAACTTCTTCTGAGCACTGAGAAAAGTTACCTTGATACCTACGGAGATGAGACCCACTTCCACCCCTCCAAAGCTTTTATTAAGGCTTTTCTTTGTACTTGTGCTATTTTTTTCCCACCTCACAATATTTCACTGCAGGTGGGAAGGGGAAAAAATAGTCTGCAGCCTGGTAATTAACTAGGTTTGGTTTTAACGCCGCAAATGACAGTGAAATGTGACTGTCTCAGGTATTTCTAATGCTCCAATCGCTGTCACACTCCAGTGCTCTTCCCTCGCTGATGTGCTCAGTCCCTCGTCCCCCTGCCAGGCATGCAGAGCCATTATCTCCATTCCAGAGGAAGGAAAAGGAGGGGGAGGACTGGAGGGACGTCCTGGGCACCCCACAGGCACCTTGTTACACAACACCTTTCTGGGCATACCAAGATCAAGCTCTATCCTCTTGTTTTTTACCCTTTCAGGAGCTTTTTCAGCCCCCTCTCCATCCCTGGATCCCCATCTCCAAGGCTGGATTGCTTCACCTCCAGGTGAAGGTGTGGGCAGTTTCCAGCTTGGCAGCAAGACCTTTCCATGAGGTGCCTCTTTGTTTCTGGCACTGATTTCCTTCACTCCCTGCTCAGGATATTTATAGAGAGCAATCATACGACGCCTTAGATTTCACTGTCAAGGCAGGATGAGGCAAAAATCTTTTTGTCTCCTCTCACAAGAAAAAAACTCTTTGTTCCTCTGCCCTTCAGCTGCTCCAGTTTGGATCCATTGGCTGAACAGAGGTGACCAGAAGAGCACAGACACAAGTGGATGTGCCCTTCCTGTGAGGTCAGAGGGAGTTTTTACAAGGATATGTTGTGAGGGAATAAGGGGAAATGGCTTTAAACTGCCAGAGGGCAGGGTTAGGTGGGATATTGGGATGGAATTCTTCCCTGGGAGGGTGGGGAGGCCTTGTCACAGGGTGCCCAGAGAAGCTGTGGCTGTCCCTGGATCCCTGGAAGTGTCCAAGTGTTGGATGGAGCTTGGAGCAGCCTGAGGTAGTGGAAAGTGTCCCTGCTCCAGGGGTGGAACTGGATGATTTTTTTGAGGTCACTTTAAACCCAAACCATCCTGTGAGACACATTAATGTGGGCAGCTGGTGTCCATGGCACTTGGAACACACTGGAAAAGGAGGTGGGTGGGACTGGTGCACCCTCCTCCAGCAGATATCAAAGCAACTTCCTCGACCTCCTTGCCCTCAGGAATTCAAATTTCAAGCCAAGCCACCTAAATTTACTGTGTGTCTAGTCCTGGATACTATTGCTGCTGGTGCTGCCTCACCAGCTGGGCTGTGCACACTTCCAGGACAGGGGAGATCCCAAAAGGAAAACTTTCCAAGGCCCACAGCAGATCCAAAAAAATCCCCCTCCCTCCTTCCCTCCCTCACAGCTGCAGACTCTGAGAAATTCAGGAGAGGTGTGTGCCAGCCACACACCTGAGGGATTTTTAAGGAGGGTTTTGGTTCAAAGGGAGGCCCTAACCCACAAGAAGGGTTTTCACCAGGGGAAGCTGTGCTGGAGCAAAGCTTGTGTGCCCCACTGCAGGCAGAGAAGCATCTGGAGCTGCCCCACAGCCTGAACTTCACCCAAAAATCACCCAAAGCTTTCTCTTGGCTTTCCCATCACAGCCAGGGCTCTGCAGGAAAGAAAATATGAGGGCAAAGGCACCTCAGCCAGCACCTCCTCCCCTGCTCAGCCTGGCTGCCTCTCACAGCACAACCTCACTGCTGGAAAAAGAACCCCAAGCTGCTCCCACCTCCAAAATCCCTCCAGACATACCTGGAGCTGGTGAAATACCCACTCTAAGGAGTGGGAAGATTACCTCAGCTCTCTACCAAGCTCCATTTATGACATAGTGCCACTCCGACCAGTTGTTACACTCCCTGAGCTCCTGTTTCTCCTCCAAACCTGAATCTCTTTTGTCTCCTTCCCCTGATTTTTGGTGGATAAGGAAGAAAAGATCATATCCAACTGCAAAACTTCCAGTCAGCTCCCAGTAAATTCCCTCTGGAGATGTTTCTCCTTCATTAAAATCAGGTGTGTGATCTGTTCTGTGTGACCAGGCCCAAATGACAGTCATCATTTGTTAAATATCACCAATGGATATTCCAGGACTTCAACCCAAAGAGGGCGGGGTGGGGGAGGAATGCTTTAAAAGCCAATAAAATAAACACATGTTGGGGGAAAAAAATGCTTTAAAAGCCAATAAAATAAACACATGTTGCATGAAGTGACAGGCAGAATAATCTAATTGCTGGGTTTTAAAAAACAAAAGGAAAATCCATCATCTGCTGAAAAGCAAGAGGTGTCCCAGAACTCTGTTGGTTTAAATGTCTCTTTGATGAGCTCCCTTGTTTGTTTGCTGTGTAGCCCACTCCAGTCACTCCATCTCCAGCTCAAATTGCATCTGTGTTTCTACTTGAGCAGAAACACGAGTCACCTTGGAAGGAGCACAGCAGAAAATAATCTATCTAGATAAAAAAACCCCAACCATTGGCAAACGTCTGAACGGTAACAGAGGAACTGCTATTTCACTAAAACCAACTTCAAGTCACTGTGCTGTCTCACTAGGCCAAAAAATTTGTTCTTTTCTTGGGATTAAAGCAGCTCTCCTAAATGAGGCTGCCTATGATTGACGCTTTAATTGACTGGCACAATTTCATGCTTTAATGACTCTGGGCTCCTCAGTTTAGCCATGAATAAATTTAACTGTGAAGTCCTCGCCTATAAATCCTCCTGCCTGGAAGTTCTTATTCTCTCCTTTTAAAATGGGAAGTCGGATTGAGGAGACTCACCCACATGTCAGGAGCTGGCTGCTGTGATCTGCACATCCCCTGCTCACCAGTTCCTCCAAGTGCTTCCTGGACCACCACAACTGGCTGGAAAAAGATTCCAGGTGGGATTTCTTTAGGAGAAGCCCTCAGGAATTTTGGTAGCTCAGGCACCACACTGGTATCTGGTCAGCAATTAGTGAGATAATCGACTTGTCCTGAAATTGATAACCAATAGAGCAGGAAAACATCTGCTCTCTGGGAAGCACCTTCTGTCCCAGAGGTGATTAAGTCATGTCTGTAATGCTGCAAAATCTTTTGTGTGATAATTAAGGGGAGAATTTTGGACTGATTTATCTCCTCCTGTCCTATCTTTCCTGTAGGTTTTAACCCTGTGGATCTGCTCTGTCCCCTTTCCTCCTGGTTTATAGGATCTGATAGTAAAGCAGGGTGAAATGCAGCTCCCACGTTTCAGGCTGTATTTTTAACTTTTCAGTCATTTTGCTTTTCTTACTTTTTCCCCCCCCACATGCCTAAATCTCCTCATTTAGCAATCACAGCTGGTTCCTGGACTGAACAATTTTTTCTAGCAGCATCCTCCTCCTCCTCCTTCAGCACCTTTCATCAGGGATGATCAGGTTCACAACAGGTTGCAGAGAAAAAAAAAGCTGCAGCTGAAAATTTAAATGAGGAATCCATCACTCCTCAGTGGCTTCTGCTTTCCCATCCCTGTGTCACTACATGGAACAGGATCCCCCAGGCACCTTTTAGTCTGGAAAAGCTCATCTTTTCCAAATATATCTTTGATTATGTGAGAAGCATTCCCATTTCAAGGATCTCCCCACCCAACTCTTCGTGCTGCCCCTCTTTCCCCAGGGAAATGCTGTGATGCCAGAAAATTCCATGAGTTCATGCCCATGGCAAGGAGGATGCCCTGAAGTCGCTTGTGGGGGTTTCTGGATGTCAGCGACTGATCCAGTGGATTATTGGTTTCTCCCAGGTGAGCTGGAGGAAAACAGATGAAAACCATGAATGGGTCACTTCTGCAGCTTTGAACTGGGACTTCGGAGTCCTCCCTTGCAGGAGATGGTGTCAGATGTCCCCAACAGCTACAAAAACCCTGCGAGGAACAAAACTCCCAGATAAACAGCTCTGCCTAATTAAAGGATCTTGGTGGGTCACAATTCCTTGCTCCTTGTGCCAAAAAAGACCCAGCAGAGATGGAGAATTTATTATTCCACCCTGCCCAGCACTTGCAGCCCACAGCTGGAGTATTCCAGGTGTGTCCAGGTCTGGTCCCTGCTATTGTGGACAGGCTGGAGAAGGACAATCAAAGGGCTGGGAAGCTGCCACGTGAGGAAAGGCTGAGAACTGGGTTTGGGGAGCCTCATCCCCCTGTTCCAGTGCTTGAAGAGTGGCTGGAAAGGAGATGGAGACTTTGCTTTTATGAGGAGTCACATGGAAAAGATGACAAATAATGGAAAAGTCACTCCTGGGGAGGTTCTGACTGGATACAAGACGAAAAATTTCCACAAGGAGAACAATCAGCTCCTGGAATAATCTTCCCAGGGAAATGGGGGATTTTCCCACTTAAAAGATTCTGCTGGACATGGTGCTGGACCATCTTGTCTGGACAGTGCTTTTGCCAAGGAAAGTTGGACCAGATGACCCTTGAGGTCCCTTCCAACCTGGAATTCTGTGATTCCATGAAAATCTGGATATGATTCAGCTCAGCTGGGTGGTGTGGATTTACTGCCATGAAACCTCTGCAAAGTTTCTCCCTGGTGGGCATTAAAGCACCAGTGGATGTTGAAAAAACCAGATTATCAGTTCCCATAAAAATAAATTAAATATCATCATTACTTGTTAATATATGGGGGGGGTTCACGCTTTCCAGGACTCTCCCTCTGTTATAGGAAAAGGTGTGGTGAAACCTCATCTCAGAGCTAAGTCTTTACCACGCCAGTCCTAAATTTAGACCTTGTCCCTTTTCTTAATGAAAAGCAAAGCATGAAGCTGCCATAAATAGGAACATTTCTTGTTATTTCTGCAGCAGTGCCTGGTAGCTTTTAATAATCAGCACAACCTTCCATTTCACGGTGGCCTCTGATGAATCAAAATATCTCTGGTATCAAAGATTGCTCTCCTTCAGCAGATGGAGCAGTTTTGTGGGATGCCAGGGGCAGGGAGGGACCCAAGGGGGATGGATAATTGGATCAGCCCAGGGAGGATCCATCATCCAGCCAACGTAAATCTCAGAATCTCAGGATGGGTCAGGTTGGAAGGGACCACAGTGGGGTCACCTGGTGCCACCTCCCTGCTCCAGCGGGGCCACCCCAGAGCACAGGGCACAGGATTGTGTCCAGAGGGTTCATCCCACTGAGTTCCTGGGTGTTTTATTCCACGGGAACTCCTTAAGTGTGCAAAGGACACAGATAAGGACAGGTTTGCTCCAAAGGGACCCTGAGGCCCCCCCAGCCCTCCTTGGAAACCCCATCCCAGGGAAGGTCTGATGAGGAGGGAGTTAGTTGGGATTATCCTGAGTGAATTGCACTGGACAAATGCTGACAAGCCTCAAATCTGCTCCATTTCTTCACAGAAAAACTCCTGGGGTGAGCAGAAAACATTTGAAAGAGGTTGTGGTGGTGTGGTGGGAGGGGTGGGGCTGCCAAGCACTTTCTTCTGAGGATCTTCTGGGTCACTTTTCTCTGTTGGTGGCCCCTGCTCTTCTCCTTGGAGCCACAAGCACCAGAAATCACCACCCACTGCTGGGCAGGGCCAGCTCTGCCTCCTCCTCCTCCCCAGGGATGAATCTCATCCTGCTCATCCTCAACATCCCTGACTCCAAACCCAAGGTTAAACCCTCACCTCCTCCCACAGGAAAAGGCAGCTTCAACTCCAGCCTAAGGAAAATCCTGGCAGTGAACAAAGATCCCAAAGTGGAGCTGGGAAAAAATTGATTTGCTTGGAGGGAAAACAAACATGGACTGGGTTGCTCTCAGTTGTTCCCAGAGGGAAGGCAGTGGGACAAAACTGAGCTGGGAGATGCTTGAGCAGCACTGAGAGATAAACAGCTTTTCAAGCTCTTGTTGTGAAGAGAAACTGGCAACAGAAACAGACTCTTTTTTGTTGGGAATGGTGGGAGGAAGGTAAAAAATAACAGTGGTGGAAAAACTTCACCAGCTCTTTTCTACGCCTCATCTGCTGCTTTATTAGTACTCCTAAATCTGTTCTGCTAAGTATAAACATCACCAAATTTACATAAACTTCATTAAAAGCCTGTGTCTCAACTCTGCTGCTCCTGTAGCACACCCAGGAAATGGAGAACTTCAAACTCCTCTGCAGCAAAACAAGAGAAATAAAACAACATTTTAAGGGTGTTTTTGATTTTTTCCCCCATGTTTGTTTATTTATTTCTGCCTTTGTTTTTTTCCCTGGTTCACAAGGCTTGCGGGCAACTTCTCTTTCCCTTTGGGGTCCTTTTTTCCCAGACCTGGAGCAATGCTTCCCATGTCCTCAGAGCACATTAAAAAAGAGAAGTGGAATCACGACAAAATACAGGATGTGACAGGCTCTTCTAAGAGCTTTTATTTCCCTGCTGGTCCTGCTGCTCGTGTCCCCAGTCAGGCTGATTGGAGACATCCAGAAAACATTCCATGCAGTGCTGGAACACGATAATTCCTCTGAGAGATGCTGTGGGATTCAGGATGTGCTGGTGAGGAAGAAGAGGGTCCAGTTTCTGGTTGGTCATCACTTAAATAAATCCTAAAGAGGGTTTGTGGCTGGCAGTGCTTGCTGGAGACACAAGTACTGGTTTATCTTTGAAACTACTTAAAGATTTGCTGGGATTTGGGGTCATGTCCCAAGTGTTCCCAGTGCCTCAGTTTCCCCAGGAAGTTTGAGCATTATCAGATTTGGGCTGTTCCATTCATAGAACCACAGAATGATGGAATGGTCTGGCTTGGAAGGAACCTTAAAGATAATTTCATTTCACATCTTCCACTATCCCAGGCTGCTCCAAGCCCTGTCCAATCCAGCCTTGGACACTTCCAAGGACCCAGGGGCAGCCACAGCTTCTCTGGACAACCTGTTCCAGTGCTTCATCACCCTCAGAGTAAAGATTTATTTTTTTTTTCCCTAATATTTCATCTAACTCTACTCTCAGTTTGAAGCCATTCCTTCTTGTCCTGTCTCTCCAGTCTCTCTCCATCTTTCTTGTAGCTCCCTTCAGGTACTGAAAGGCCACAGTTAGGTCACCCCAAAGCCTTCTCTTCTCCAGGCTGAACAATCCCAGTCCTCTCAGCTTTTCTTCCCAGCAGAGCTGCTCCATCCCTCTAATCAGCTTGGTTCTCTCTCTGTATCAGTGCTGGAGCAAAACTAGGGAGGGAATCCAGGGAAGTGTTCAGATAGGATCGAGTTCATTGTCATAAAGCCATGCCTCTCTCAAGGAGAGCATCAGGGCAGACAAATTAAAACATCCTTCCCTTGCCTCCCTCCCTGTGGCTGGGAGAAACCTGAGAACGCTTAAATTCCACACCAGATCTGCTAAAAAAAGTCAGGTGGACGAGCTGCTTTTTCATTCAGCAGCGAGGAGCAGAAAGCGAGGTCAGAGGATTTGGTTACTGCCCCTTCCACGAGCAAAGCGTTTCCCCCTCGCCCCCGCCCTTCCCAAATGCCTCAAACGCTGCCGGGAACAAAGTGTCCCTCCCCAGGATCAGCCCTCCCAGTGCTCGCCAGCAATTGCTGCTCCCCCTGGAGCTTCCTGAGATATTCCAGCTTGTGCCTGCTCTTCTCCCACCGATTTGAAGTGCTCCTGACAGCTTGAGGGAGAGGGTGGGATGCTGCTGCTGCAGCTCTGCCATGTGTCCCCAGCCTCGCTCCTTCCCCGGCTGCCTCCCCGTGCCAAGGCAACCCTGAACCTCCTGGGCAACCCTGAACCTCCTGGGCAAACCTCAGGGCTGCCCTGTGGCCTGGCCACAAAGCCTCTCCAGAGTTTCTCCAGAAACTCCCACAAGTGCAAATGCCCCCAGAATAACCCTGAGTTTGCTCTTGGGCCGTGTCCTGTGGGCCTGATATTTCTGGGTCTGAGAGATTTCAGCCTGCTAGCAGCTGCTAACATTTTCCCAAGGAAAAATTTCTCAGGAAAGTTTCTTCTCAAAACAATCTTGGCACACAACTCTCCTTTCTCAAAACAATCTTTCTCCAGGTGGTGTTTTCTGTTCCTCTAGTTTACCCAATGGGATTAGAGAGGTGCCGTTCCTATTCACCAATCATGTTAAGTCTGTATCAGAACACCTTATAAAAGGTAGCAAGAATTAGACAATAAAGCCTTTCTTCTATGCTCTTTGCCTTCTGAAATATTTGGAGTCTCTCATCTTTCCTTCGTGTCCTACAATGACAGTTGTCCGTGTGCTACAACCACGGTGAGGAGGGCCCTGATCAGCTCTTGCCTCCCTTCAGCTCTCAGGTGATTTAATGAGATGGATTTATTTATAGAGAAGGATTTATTACATAGGTTTAAGAGGTGATCCATCCCCTGTGGTGGAAATAACCTTTCCTGTGGCATTCAGGCAGCAGTGACCAGGATGAAGCTCCTGTGAATGGTTTGAGAGTGGGGCACAGTGCAAATATAGGGCTTTTGGGAAAGAAAATCCTCAGTTAGGGCATTAACACCATGACTGTCTGCTGCCTGGAGAGCTGGAACAGGAGGATGTAAGGAGGGAACCAAGGGGGATGGATAATTGGATTAGCCGAGGGAGGATCCATCATCCAGCAAACAGTAAATCTCAGAATCCCAGGATGGGTCAGGTTGGAAGGCACCACAGTGGGGTCACCTGATGCCACCTCCCTGCTCCAGCAGGGCCATCCCAGAGCACATTTCCTTCAACCCAGTGAAAGAATTCTTTAGGGACCAAGCCAGACCCTGCTGAAGGAAGGACAGGCACCTAAGAAACCCCAAGCAAGAGACAATTATTTACTAAGGATGCAATTTCCTCCTTTCTTTCCTGAGGGTTGGATTAAAAACTCTTTGGAACAAAAATTGTCAGCAAAACACCCTCACTCCTGCACTGGGGGAAGTCTGGACACGGCCCTCAAAGATTTGTTATCCCCCAGCCACAAAACTGTCCCTGAGATAACAGAGGGGAAACAAAACCCTGTGCAGGAACCGGCATGTGCAGCAAAGAGCCCCCTGGATTCCAAGTATCTCCTTTCAGAGGAGTAAATGATGTTTTATGCCTATAATTAACTGGGAGCCAGTACACACTGCGCTGGTTTTAAGCTGACTCAATGCTGTCTGCAAGGCACAGTGTGATAAAACAATATTCAAATCAACTTCTTAACTGAGCTGGCGAGTGACACAATCCGGAGACGGATGCCAGGAGTGAGTGGAGGTTTGCAAAGCCCCGGGCGCAGGGAGGGATTTCAAGGAGTATTTTCTTTAAAGAGCTGGTTTCCAATGCACAGGCTGTGAGTTCTGGAGGGGTCTGGTTTCTGAAGCAGCTGAGTTCCTACAGACTCGCTGTAATGTTATTTTTCTAGGGAAAAAAGGTACCCCGAAAGCATTGGAGACAACTGAGATTGGAAGCCACAGCTGCTGGGAGGTTTAGGTTGGATATTTAGGAAAATTTCTTCATGGAAAGGGTTATGAACTGTTGCTGGACAGACACGAAAAGAAGGACACTCACGCAGTTAGTTGTCAGAGCGAAAAAAGAGGGCTTTATTTTCTCGACTATGNTTCTAGGGAAAAAAGGTATCTGAAAGCATTGGAGACAACTGAGATTGGAAGCCACAGCTGCTGGGAGGTTTAGGTTGGATATTTAGGAAAATTTCTTCATGGAAAGGGTTATGAACTGTTGCTGGACAGACACGAAAAGAAGGACACTCACGCAGTTAGTTGTCAGAGCGAAAAAAGAGGGCTTTATTTTCTCGACTATGATTTATATAGATTTTGGACAATGACCAGGGCTTGGAGGATGAGGTTGCCACCTCTCCGACCCCACTGGTCAAACTAGAAGTTTATCAAGAAAGAAATGTTCAACAATCACTTTGTTTACCTAAAAGTGCGTGAGAAACTCCGCTACAAAAATGCAAACATCAGAAGGCTGAAAAAGATCAGGGCAACAATGAACCTCTGGCACAGCTGCCCAGGGCAGTGTTGGAGTCCCCATCCCTGGGGGGATTAAAAGCTGTGGGGATGTGGGTCAGTGGTAGCCTTGGTAGTGCTGAGGGATGCTGGAGTTGATTATCTGAGGGGGCTTTTCCAACCTTCATGATTATCTGAAAATCAGAATCCCTGGAAACATTCCAGGCCAGGATGAATGGGACCTTTGAACAACCTGACCCTACCAAAGCTGTCCCTCCTCACTGCAAGGGGGTTCAGCTAAAAGACCTTAAAAGGTCCCTTCCAACCTAAACTATTCCATGATTCTCAGGTTTGGATGAGTAGGAGATATCTCAAGTTGAAAACCCCTTCATTTAGGGGGGTCTCCACATTGTCACCTGCTTGTCACTCACCTGCTGAGGGGCCCCTGATGATCTCTGGAGGTCGTGGCTGTGCCCCCAGTGTGGGGAGAGCAGCTCAGCCCATCCAGGGGCACGGAGTGGAAGCTTTTTCCCACAACAAAGTGATTCCACCTGAAGCATTTGCAGCCCCAGTGCCTCAGGATGAGCTGCTGGAAGTTTGACTGATGAGGAGACCTCCCCAGTGCTGCTGGATGGATCAGGAACCTGAAGGTCACTCTGAGAGTGCCAGTGACTGCCCCAGCCACCTCCTGCTCACCCTGTAGGACATGATTCCAGTGGGGCTCCTAATGGCCATTAATCCCAATTAATCCCCACTTCTTGGAAAACACAGTGGTTCTGGAGGTGTTTGACTCTTCTAAAGCCTGTAACTGTGCCTGTCCTTTAATAGGATTCCTTCCCTTTAAAAGACTCTTTTCTTATTGCTGCATTTCATTGTGTCAAACCTCACAGAACTGCAAACCCTCACCGGGTTTCCTTTCTGCATGATAAAACCCAAATTATTAAACATAAATACTGAAATTGAAATGAACCTTTTTCATTTGAATGAAGTGGAAGCATTTTTCATTGGTCTGATGGAAAACATTTTTTGCTCACAGGTTAGTTTGGAAAGCTGATCCCACCTGGAACAAAACTCCTTGGTGAGATCACAGATTCCTGCACAGCTGAAGGAAAAAATTCTCCCCTTAGCTCTTGATCTGGTGGTGGGAGTCACCTGCATGCACAGCAAGCTTTGTTTCCTCGGGAGAGGTGGGGTTTGTTCACTAATATTCTAGAATTAGTAAAAATTTCACATTTTAGACGGATTGCAGTTGTGTCCAGAGAGCTTTCAGTGCAAGGAAAGGAGATTTCGGGGTTGCACTGAGGTAGGACAGTGGAGAATTTTTGGGGGTGGTGTTGTGTGTGTGACCTATTCCAGACCTTGGAGGTGCAGAGGTGGAGGTACCCAACACTCCCTGGTGGGCAAACAGCTCCAGCTCTCTCAGGATGTGCTCAATCCGTGTTTTCATCTGCCAGGGCTGCAGTCTCTTCCCCCTGTGGAACAAGGCTGTCTCCAGACCTCCTGGAACCATCTGAGGAGGCTTTTAGGAGGCCCTGGAATAGATGTGGATGCTTCAGCCCCACTCCTAAGGAACAGGCCATTGGATCACTGTGGTCCCCATCAATCCCACACTTGTCACTCTTTTTCTTCCCTTCTTTAATGAAGCTGGACAGGACAGAATAATGGATTTACTGTTCCTGACCCTCTGGCTAGGAGCAAATACATTTCCAGGAGAGCCCAGGGGACATTACCCTGTCTCCTGCCCTGCTGACCCCTTTCGGGACTGGCAGAGGGAGCAACCATTGACCTTAATCCCTTTTTCCTCTGCTGTGAATACTCTGAAGCTCCCACTGACCCTTTACTGACCAGTGAAGGTTCTGGTTTCCCACAGTCCAGATGGGTACTAACACTGGCAGAAGCTGTCTGGATGAGAAGCAAAAAAGATACAGCTGGAGGGCAGCTATTACAGCCAAAAAGATGAAGGGGAAAAAAATAAAAGAAGACAAAACCACTAATAAAACTGTAGCAAACTTCCTGAGGGAATGGAAAGAAGGGAAATAGACTTTCAAAGAGCAGATGTGACTTGCAAGGCAAGCACTTGCAAGGATCCACTTCCATTGGGCAAGGATTTGCAGTTTTATGATATTCCTGACCTGCAGCTGGTTGTAACTCTGGACAAAGGACATGAAGGACATCCCAGCGTCCCCTTCAGGTCTGACTGTTCTGCTTAAACAACTCCTGACGCATCTCAGGCTTCCTCCTGGACTGACACTGAGGCACCTCAGGATGGACATTCTGTTCCTGTTTTGTTCCTCTGAGGCAGTCCTGGGAGTCAAAATGTCTTTTGAAGCACCGAAGTGAGGAGCTGGAGGGAGCCGGTCCCATCTCCTTCTCCTGCTTTCCAAGGACACACACAAAGGGTCTGCAGCATCCCATCCTGCCCTTCCCTGAGCTCTGAAATCATTTGGGATAAAACACATCCTCCCTCCTCCCCAGGATGTCACCAAGCATCCCCTTCTCAACTTTGGAACTGTCCAGGCACTTGCAGATGACTGAGGAGCAGAAATGGATCACTTTGTGTCACCAATCAGAATTTATTTCCCTTCGTCCCTAAACTGTGAGTTCTTGAAAGTGTTGTCATGGCTACTGAGGAGTGAACTTGACTCACTTGGGCAGCCTTTGTTCCCTCCAAGTGAGCTGATCTGAAATTTGTCAAGGCTCTCCTGTCACCGGCTGCAAAAATATTGTATCTGTTTCTCGAGAGGAGCCTCCTTTGCAAGCTGAATATAAAGGGCACATCCAGAGTCCAGGCCTGCTGTAATGCAGGGGTTTTAGTGCCCCTGGGTGCCCTCAGCAAATAACTCTTTAATTGTTCCCTTCTTTCCAGCAATCTCCCTGCCACACAGCAAAAGGTCAGCCTGCTGTGAGGTCCTCTGCAATCCCTCTGCTGGGCTCTGCTACAATATTTCCTGATCAATGGTTCAAACTGGCGTCTCTTTATTCTAATGGAACCTCCTCCACTGGAGAATAAATTCCAAGAGGGTTTCCAGGAGCACTGGAATATATATCGTGGGTCTGGCTCGAATGAATGCATGACATAATTCCACTAAAATCGATGGAATTGTGCTTGGGGATGCTGCTCCACTGCTGATATTAAAGCTGCATGGATGTGGTTTTATTGCTACTTTTTGCTTACCTTTAATCTGTTTTAATATGATCCCGGTCCCACATTCATCAGGGGGAATTCCCAAGGGTTTTGAGCAACCCATGTGGAAAACAGTGGATGGAAGTGGAGTGGGGAGAGTTCCCCTGTGTGAATGTTGCAGTTCCTGATCATAATGTGGGAAACAAGCAGATGCTCTCCTGAGGAGTGTAGAGTCAAAACAGATGATGCAGATCCATGGCAGATACTGGTTTCTGTAGCTATCAGCATCAACAAAAATAATCTGGTTTATTAGGAGAGCTGCTCAGACAACAGATTTGTCACCATCCAATAAACAGTCCCTTACCAGTCCTTAAAAAAAAAAAAAAAAAAAAAAAAAAAAAAAAAAAAAAAAAAAAAATATAACAAAAAAAAAAAAANAAAAAAAAAGCTATTGAATTCAAACATTCAGAAAGGAAAAGAGATGTGCAAATACAGGCTTGGGGAGGAACAAGGTGAGATTGGGGTCAAGGCAGTTGGCAAGGCTGAATCACTTTCTGTCACAAGGATGCTCAGAGCCCTACTCTCCAAGAAATTTCCTCCTGCAAAAATGCTTTGGGAAATGTTCTGACTTGAAATGGGGGCTGAGAGCTCTGCAGAACAGATGAAACCCCCTTAGCAAAGTCTCTTGGATGCAATGGTGATAACACAAGTTAAATCCCATTCTATTAAAAGATAAGTAGAAGGAAGGAGAATGGGCCTTTATTCCTTTGTTTTCTTGCAGTGTTTCAGCTGCCTGGACTTCTGTATCATCACCTCCTTCAGTTTATTGTGCCCAAAGATCCATTCTCCTTTGAACTCTCCAGCTTTCAGCCATGTGTTAATATCAGTGCCTCTCACCCAGCTATTCAGTGAGGTTTTTTTGCAGATGAAAACATTTCCTTCATCTCTCTCCTTCCCACAGTTGCTTGTCCCTCCTGTTGCTGCCTCTATTTTTCGTCCCTCAACATCTTTTCCACTGGAGGATTTCTGGTCCTTCCAAACCTCACCAGCCACACGTGGGGCTCATAAAGCTGCTGTGTTCACAGAGCACCCAGCCTCACTGAAGGGCTTGAGCCTTTTTCCAGTGCATTAATCCTGTCAGGACCCGAGTTTGGTGATCTATTCCAGCCAAGCAAGCATCGCTCAGAGTTAACTGCACAAAGATTGGAAATGGCAGTTTTGGAACACCCTGAACGGCCTTGGGAGTTGGTGCTTCAGTACCTAAAATACAAGGGGAAAACTTTGCTTGGCTGCTCAGTTGAAAGAGAGTTTAGAAACACTCTCAAATGCACCAAATATTGCAGCAGGTGCAGCAGAGGAGCTGCAAATTCTACTGGCTTCTCCCTGACTCACCCTGCAAGCTGCAGTGACTTATTGCTCATCATCCCCCCTGGCACCTGCCCTCACCTGCCCCCTCAGCCTGGGCACAGAAAACTGGAATTCAAATTAGAGGAGGAAAATGCTTTCCCATGCCAGCCGAACACAGATTTTTTATTAAAAAAATATTCCCCATCTTTCTGAAGGCAAAATGGATTCTCTGATGTTTGGTGCAACTTCACATCTCTCCCAGATCCCAGAATCACAGACTGACTAGGTTAGAAGAGACATCCAAGATCATCAAGTCCAACCCATGCCCTAACACCTCAACAGATGCTGCAGGAGGTGGAGGAATGGGAGGATGTGGTTGTGGAACCTGAAAAGTGAGGGCTCCACTCTGCTTCCAAACTTTGCTCCTCTTCCCTGCCTCCACAGGCATCCACAGGCTGTTATCACTGGCAGCTCCAGGAGCTTCCAAGGTTCCAAAGAGGAATCCTGGAAGGAAGGTGAAGGCCCTCTGTCCCACTGTCCATCAGCACAATTTCTTTACAGCCCTCGGGCTTCTGCAAATCCTGCAGCCTGCAATGCTTCCTTTTTTTTTTTTTT
>VXBB01016735.1:20212-39299 GCA_013399915.1 Illadopsis cleaveri
AATGCACTGAAAATGTGACCTTTGATGAGGGCTGGAACAGCTGGGAAGAGATTCCTGCTCTCAGCACCAAGCTCTTGCTTAAAACTCTGGGAGAGTGTTCCCACTTGCTTCCCTTCTCTGCTCTCCTCTCGTTAAACAGAGGCAATTTGGAGCCACAATATTTATAAATGATTTAGCCCTGGGCTGTGCTGAGCCACTGAAAGAATCATTTGGTTCTCCCCCACACCCAGGACTTCACACCGGTGGGGATTTGGGCACAGGGAGGGTAGATCTTTTGAAGTCCCCCATGTAGGTTTTATCCTCCCCCCACTCCTTGCATCTGCAGGAAAATGCAATAATTCACCAGTCCCCGTTTCTGGATGTATTTTCAGGCACTGACGAGCTTGACCACTCACTGTTAATCAATAGAGTTGGAGTGTAGCCATCAGTCTATTACTGTTTCAAGCTTCTTCAAAGCAGAAAATGTCTGGAAAAATGAAAGGCAGAGATGAAATACACACATTTTTCTGGTAATATTTCAGAGGCAAGGGCACAGCGGTAGCTTTCTTTTTTAAGCCTGTACCCTATATATAAAATATATTTGAGGGATTTGGAGAATGAAGAAAAATTAAAATAATTAAGGAGCTGACAGAACTGATTTAGAGTCAGGAGAAAGAGGCAAAGGATGAAACATGTGCAGTGTGGTGGAGCAGGGCTGGCAGAGATGGAAGGGACCTGAGGGAAGGGACCCTGGTGCTGCTCCAGGGATGTGCTGGGCCAACACATTTCCACCTTCATCCAGGCATGCTCTGAACTGGTGGGAAAGCAGGAACAGCCTCCTGAGGGTGCAAACACCCATCCTAAGGAGTGCTGGGACCCAGAGCTTTCCAAATTTAAAGCTCATCCAGGGCTCAAGCCACGGTTGTGGCCCCTCAGTGACATCTTCAGGTGCCACATTGAGACCCTCTCCATGCAGGTGAGGTCTCTTGGAGCAGCCAAAGCAAAGGATGTAAAAATCCCAACAGAGGGCTGAAAGAGGGAACAGTTTCCCTTGGCATGGTGGCATTTTGGCCAGGCTGGCCAAACCTGCACCACTCTGTTCCCTCCAGGTGACATCCAACCTTCACCTGCAGAGACACCAGCATGGGAGAGAAGCTGAGAGAGCCTGGGCCAGGCAAGGCAGGGGTGTGCAAAGCCTCTCCCAAAGTCCTGGGTTATTTTGGGAAGGCAGCAGCTCTGTGAGCATGTCTGTGCTCGAGGCAGCAGATGGAGGATGCATAATTTAAAATAGGAGTGACCAGAGGAAGGTTTTTCCATCTGCTTTCCAAGCAGTTGGACAAATCCTCTCAGATCCGATGGGGCTCCCCCAGGAGCTGCACTTCCAGTGGACAAACTCTACAAATCCAGACCTTCACAGGTCCTGATAGAGGACAACCCTCTCCTATCCATTCCAAGAACCTCTTGGGAGCAAGAATCCTAAATTGTCATGTTTACCCTGTCCTCATCTGAATTAGGGACACAGAAAAAAACCCCAACATTTGTTGTTGGGAGCAACTTTATCTGCACCCTCATTCTGGTAGTCAGGAGCGCCCTTCAAAAAAACCAGTTTAATTTCAGTGTAGCAACCAGTCCTTCCTGTCCTGCAAAAGTGAATTCAGGTATCTGGAGCTGAGCACATGAACCATTCAGAGGAGATTTGACACAGGAGATGGCTGGAGACCTTTCACTGAAATGGATTTTCCCATGGAAAATCACGGAATCATAGAATGGTTTGTGTTGGAAAGGACCTTAAATCCCTTCTGGTTCCAAATCACCTGCCCTGGGCAGGGACATCTTCCACTAGACTTGATATTATTTTGGAATGATAAGTATTTTGTGGGGAAGACATTTCAACACACAGCTTTGGAGATCCTGAAGTGCTGCTTTGAGCAGTTTAGAATCAAGACTTCCAAACACCCCATTCATCCCAGACATCCCATGCATCCATCTTCTCTTTGAATGTCTCCAGACCCACTTTTACTCAATCTAAAGATCATTTGGACATCAAAGATGCCATTCCTGCAGTGCTGAGCTTCACAAGTCTATCCTCTGGTGGAGCTTTTGCCTCACCTCCCTCACAGAGATCAGCCCACATTCTCCTTTATTTCCAATGCCTGCCTCCATCCCAAGGAACTGCTTTTCCTCTAACGTGATTAGGTACTCACTGGCAAGCTGCCTAGAAAGCACAAAATTGGGGTGGAAAAGTGGATTTTCCAGTGGTGAGGGCAAGCTGCACGCTGGTCTCACTTCAAAATGTTTGCGCAGCCGGAATATCGGCGGCGTAAGAGATGAAGAGAAAGAGATTCCTCCTCCTCATCATCCTCTCCTCCTTCTCCTTCCTGCTGCTGCTGCAAGGACATATTTTCCACGAAGGAGGTTGATGAAGGTCATTGCTCACTCCAGATCCGTTTGGCCACTTGAAAGGCGCCGTGGGCTATGATCCTTCTTATGCCTTTCGCAGCCTCTGAACCATCTGGACAGCTCAGAGGAGGCATCTGTTCACTCTGGTTCCTTGCTGGGATGGAGACAGGAGCCAGTGGAGTTTATCCTGCAGTTCTGGTCTCCCACAGCACGGATCTTCTTTGGACAGGAACAGGATGTGTCTGGAACACGGGCAGGGATCTCGGTGAATCAATGATCTCACACGTCTTTTCCAGCCTAAATGATTCCATGGAGGATTGAGGAGAGCAACACCATCCTGAGGGCAGCACCATTGCCACGGGTCTAAAATGGACAAGGTTGGACAGGGGTTGGAGCAACCTGGCCCAGTGGAAGGTGTCCCTGCCCAGGGCAGGGGATTGGAACGAGATGATCTTCAAGGTCCCTTCCCATCCAAACCATTCCATGATTCTAAGATGATCCCATGGGCTGCGTGTGGCTGGAAAGGAAATGGGGCAGGATGAGGAAAGGCACCAATGCAGTGACAACAGGTGACCCTGTGAAAACCTCAAAAGAACTTGTGCCCACCATGAGAGCTGCAAGAAAGATCTACAGCACCTCCTCAGAAGCAGGGCCCAACCTCAGACCTTCCTTTGGAGGTTTTTTCCAAACCTATTTCTGCTCCCAGAGAAGGCCTGAAATGTTCACAGCAAGCTCCAAGAATTTTCCCAGCCATTAGTGCTTCCTGACTACCAAACAAAATCCTTAGTGGGCAGTGAGTACATCCAGTCAGTCCTACACATCACAATGCTCTAATTGTGGGAAGCTGATATTTTCCTTTCCTCCCTTATCCCAGTTTTACCATTCCTCATGCTTTGTCCTCTCTAAATGTTAAGTCTTCTTCCCACCTGGATGTACTGTCCACCTTCTCAAGGTCCTTTTTGATGGAAAGAACCTGAGTGTGGACACCAAACCACATCCAAGGCCAGCGTGGAGCCCGTGTGAATCCTCCAGTCCCTCACTTTCACCCCGTGGGAGAAGAAACCAACCAGTCCAATTCTCCACCATCTGGCCTGGAGATTGGGAACGAGGATTCTGTCACACTACTCCTGGCTTGTTTTACCAGCTGATGTCCAGACAACCTCCAGTGCACATCAGCACTGCTGGAAACTTCAGAGAGAACCAGAGGATGACCCTACAGAAGGGCTGATCCTACCAGCTACCTCATCCAGGAATTGATAAAATGCCCAACAATCCCATTTTCCCTTGGCCTCCCCTTTGGTTGTTTGTTTTTTTTTTTTCTTTTGAATGCTTGAGACAACCTTCTCCTGTGGATGAGTTGCTGATAGGGTTTATTTCCACTTTTTTTCCTTTTCCTGGCCCACGGAGCAGGTAGGTGCAGCTTCATGTATAAAATAACAGCTGATCTTCTTTCAACGCGCTGAAAAAACTCCAACTGCCTTAGCAAACCCTTCCTGCCTCCAGGCCATGATGCTGGGAAGCAGAAACGTGGAAAAAACTACAAGAAAAGAGAATTTTACCATAATAAATGTCAATGCACTTAAGGAACACATGTTTGCTTTCACTGGGCTCAGTTCCAGCATGTGTTCTCTTAATTCCCCAGAGCTGAGATCTCTCCCGGGTTGGATCAAGTGCCAGGGGCTGCATGAGATTGAGTTGAGTTGGGTCATTTTTCCTGGCTACAGCTGCTTGGAACTGTATTTCCTGAAGTGGCTTCCCTTTGGGAATGGGTTGTGCTCATCACTTTTCAGGAGAGATGTTTGTTGCAAGGAGGGAAATCGAAGAGGACGGCTTTCCCTGGAAATGTCTGTCCCTGTAAAACAAAATGAGGGGCAGCCCCTGCTTGGAACTTACTTGTTTCTGGGGCTTATCACACTCATTTGACACTAGTGTTATCAGATTAGGGTCTATCTGTTAGTGGCAGCTGGATACTATCAGAATGAAACAGCTCAAAGGCATTTCCAAGCTGGATGTCCCTGCCACGGGGAAATTTTTACTTTTCACCTTCCCACAGAAAAACCTTGCTCTGAACTTCCCAGGAAAAATTGCAGTCTCCACCTTGTGCTGCTGCTGACCTTCAAAAGAAGGGGAAGGGATGCTCAGTGATCCCAAAAATGATGTGTAGCCTCCTTTTCTCTGAACACCCTGGGCACTCTAAGCTCCCTACAGGCACAGCAGCACCTGCCTCTTCCCATGTATTTCCTGCCCTGCAGCTGAAGAGTTTATCCCAGAGAGGGACATTTTTCCTTTCCCTGGGAATATTCACAATGGAGAGAAAGAGCTGCAGCAGAGGCCTGGGGAGAACTGGGTAATGGTGGTGAGACTTTTCTGCCCCTCTTAGTGCCCTGGGGGATCTCTGGGAGCCTGGGGCCACAGTGGCAATGCAAACCAGAGCTTAGGGAGCTCATTTAACAAATAGAATCTTTTACCTCTCCTCAGGGGCATTGCCTCCTCTGGCAGCCTTAGGCAGGATCTGAACTGTCCTGCTCTGTGCCTTTAGTGTCCCTGTATCCTCCATATGGATACATGTAAAAATATAAATATATTGGGCCTGAATCTCCTCCACGTATGCACCCGCCAACTATGAACCAAATTGTCCAAATTCCTCTTCTCACCAGCCTGACTCACAGAACCATGGAATCATTTAGGCTGGAAAAGGCTTCCAAGATCAATCTGTGATCAATCACCTCCTTGTCACCCAGCTCAGAGCACTGAGTGCCACGTCCTTGGATACCTCCAGGGACGGGGACTCCTCCACCTCCCTGGACAGCCCTTTCCAATGCCAGACCATGAAGAAATTCCTCCTGAATGTCCATCCTGAAGCTCCCCTGGCACAGCTGATTTCCAGCACAATAGAAGAAGAGGTTGCTGTTCCTGAGGGCAGGAGTGGTGGCTTCTTTCCATCCAGGAGCTGCTGGGATCAACTCCCCATCCCATCACAGCGACAGCAGCTCCTCCTCACCCCCATGCACGTGTCTTGCTCACCTCTCCAGTTCTGCTTCTTCTTTGCACCCAAACCCCCTTCAGTAAATCCTCCTTTCCCCTCAATCCTTTTTCCACCCTGTAACACACTAAAACAGCTCTGCCAAATGCATTCCCAGGGCTGGAGTGGCTGCAGATGGCGACAGAACAAGAGGACAAGGTCTCAAGCTGTGCCAAGGGAAATATGGGCTGGAGATCAGGAAAAAGTTTTTTACAGAAAGGGTAATAAAGTATTGGAATGGTCTGCCTAGGGAGGTGCTGGATTCACCATCTCTGGATGTGTTTAAGAAAAGACTGGATGCGGCACTTGGTGCCATGGTTTAGTTGAGGTTAGGGCTGGGTTGGACTTGGTGATCTTAGAGGTCTCTTCCAACCTAATGATTCTGATTCTGATTCAGATCCCGGAGTCTTGAGGGCTTTAGTGGGGCTGGTTGATGGTAACATCTGCCTTTCACAGCCCACTAAAAGCACAGGAGTGCCAGCACTGGATGCTGTGTGCAGCTGGATGGGGCAGGATTTGCCAAACTCCACATTAGAGGCCCAGGAGTTGAGGAGTTTGAAGACAGAAGCTGCTTTTGCTCACTTTTGGGCCTGGGGTTTTAGGTGGCTTTCAACCTCTGGGTGAGTTGTTTAAGCATCCAAAAAAATCTCAGTACAGTACTCACCCTGTCTTCATTTCAAAAAGCCAATAACACTTAACTCTGGTGAGATTTAGTCCAAGGGGGCTAATTTTCTTTTTTTTTTCTCTCTTCTGGCATCGTCCCTCTTGGACAGGCTCCCCAGGGAACGGGCACGGCCCCGAGGCTGCCAGGGCTCCAGGAGGGTTTGGACAACGCTCCCAGGGATGCACAGGGTGCGAATTTGGGGGTGTCTGTGCAGGGCCAAGAGTTGGACTGGATGATGCTGGTGGGACCCTTCCATCTCAGTATATTCCATGATTCCATGAGGTTAAGTAGGTTGTCATCCATCTTAAAAAAACCCAGATCATTCTGATTTTCTTCCTGGATTCCAAGCCTCCAGAAGAAGGGCTTTGTTGTGACATGTGGTCAATTAGAAAAGCTCTTCAACAGCACCAGGACTGTCCCAATCACTTATAGTTCTACCACAGCAACTCTGCTGGACTTCTTGGTCTCTCCAGGTGTCTCCAGGGAATGTTTGATTCAAGGATTTCCAAATTTGCCTTGCTCATGATCTGTAAAATGCTGGACTGAAAGGTACCTTGAGTACGACTCACGAGATTCCTCTCAAAATGTACATTTCCAAAGCTGGCCTGGACTCAAAGTGTGATAGAACATCAAATTATGGTTGAGCTGTTGGTGAGAAAGTTCTTCTCCGAGCCAAAGGCATTTATGTGGAATTATGAACCCAAAGCAAAGCCAGCTGTGGGCTCCTAGGCCCTGGCTGGTTGTAGGATCACAATACTCCAGCTGTGTGTGCTCAAACCACCCCAAAACTGCACAAACCTCAAGCATTTTGTGTTTCTTCTCTCAGAAAGAAATGACGGCCTGACGTTTGGGTGAAATCTCTGTCTGTTTGTCAATCCTGGGCCTTTGGAATGTGATGAACCACCAAATTTCCCACAAAATATCCCAGGAAAGGTGAAGAACCCTCAGGTTCTGGATCTTGGCAGGCACTGCTGGAGGAGAGGACCCACTTAATCCCCCAGCTCATGTCCCTCTAACAGGATTAACCACTGATAAAATTTGGTTCTGACTGTTTGGAGATAGCTCTAAGCAGCTATTGCTGCAGGGAGGGAGGTAACACTGGGGAAGTGGCATCTTGTGGAATGTGCAGAGATTTTAAACTTCTCTGCATCCTCCCAGTGGCAAAGGCTGAATTAATTTGTGTGGGGTTTGGGTTTTTTTTGCTTTTAAGGGGGAAAGGGTGTGTGGTTCTCCCATGGCAGGAGGGGTCTGAGGACAGGGAGGCAGGGTCAAATCCCTGAGGAGAATTCAACTCCTCCAGCAAAAAAAATTCCAAGTTTTCTCTGAATTCAGGCAGGACCACAGGAGATAATTCAGACTGCTACAAATTCTTCTCAGAAGCCCTTCCTGCAAAGCTGCTTTCATTTCCAAGCTACTTTGGAGATAGGAAGGTACCAGGAGGATATTTTCAGCCTAACATGAAAGCACCATTTTTTCAAGTGAGGAAAAAGTATTTGGGATTTTATTTTTCCCCCTTTTCTGTGCACTACCCAAGAAATGTGTCGTCAGCTTGTCCCCGTGCCAAACCTTCCTTATTTACATGGATTCCCAGGAGGGGATTGACTAAGCTTTCCATTACTCCACAGCATCTTGGCTCCTGCACAAAACCACCACAAGGCTTGGAGGACTAAAATATATAAAGTTATACTGAAAGGGGGGGGTAGAGAAGTTGCTGTCGACTGAAGGTGACTTTGTTTTCAACCCTTATCTTGCTAAATAAATTAATTAATATTAAAAAATTAATTCATATTTATTTTGTAATTTCAAGTGGATCCCAGGAAGGATTCTTCCTAAATCTGGAAAATTATGACTTGATCCAGCACTGCTGCAAATAAATGACCTGTGCTTCTAAAATCTATTGATTTTTTTCATCACTTGACCCTTCTTCTGCCTGGAAATCGTCCCACCAGGTCCTGAACTCTGCTACCTCCTGGCAGAAAAATCTTCCATCTGAGTTGCAATAAACACAATTATTTTTGGCTTCATTGTATTTCCAAGAGAGCCACAAAGGACATAAATTCAGTTATAAAACCCCAGGACATCCGAGAGAGGCAAAATAGAAAAGCGTCGCATGTGGCAAATACGGCCTGACAGCTGCAAAATGAATAATTCCTGACTATCAAGGATTTGGAGCAGAAATCAGCCCCAGCCACAATCTCTAAGTTGTAAAGGAAAGGATTTCAGGGAGTTGGGAAGCGAGTTTATCACCACATTGCACATTTTCCATCTTTGCTGTCAGATAAAGCCAACCTCTGTCCGTTCTCCATTCCAAGGTGTCCCAGGCTGGGATAACTTTGCTGCAGTTTCCCTCTCGTGGCAGTGGCAGCTGCTCTGCTCCCAATCCAGCTGACACCACAAGTGCCTTTAATTAACAAGGAGGGAACAGGATGAATTAAACCTCGAGGTCTGAGTCATTAACAATTGAGAGCATTTAGACGAGGCGTTTTCCCTGCAGGGTGGTATTATTATTAATTACAACGATCCGGAGGGCTGATACTCCTCAGGATCCATGGCAAGGTATTAAATATTGCAGGGGAATAACTGGGGCAATTCAATCCATGAGAAAGGTTTACAATAATGCTGGTTCCTCTAGGACTTGTTCCCAAACTTTGCCAGTCCCTCTGGCTGCTGGGGAGGAGATGTCCAGCTCCCAGTGATCCCATGACTGACCAAACACGTTGTGCTTCATGATTAAAACATAGATATTCTGCTGAATGATTAATCAGCATGCCAAGGATGGGAAATCCCTATTTTCAGGTATATACATATATTTTTATTTGTTTTCCAGGGCTTTAAAGATGAATAGCCAACATGGGTGAGGAGTCAGAGGGATGAGTTGGGGAGAAAGGGATCATTCTTTCCTCATCATCCCAGGACACTGGGAAATTCCTCTCTCAGCACTTCTCAACCATCGTTGTCCTGAAGTCTCACACTGATGGAACCAGGAGCTAAAGCCTGTGTGGGTTGGAGATTTTGTGTTTAATTTGTGGGTTCCACCAGCAGAGATTTGCAAGGGAGCCTGATCCCAGCATTTGGGTTGCGTTTGTTCCACAGGATCTGTGCTAATTCTTCCCTAAATCACTTGCCTTCTTTTATTTATTTATTATTGTGACCTTTCCGTGCTTACAGGGGGGCCTTTAAGAAAGATGGAGACAAAGCTTCCAGCAGGGCCTGTTGGAACAGATAAGGGGTGATGGTTTTAAACTAAAAGAGAGTCATTTTTGATTAAAAGTAAGAAAGTTTTTTATTATGAGGCTGATAAACACTGGCACAGGTTGCCCAGAGAAGCTGTGGCTGCCCCATCCCTGGAAACACTGAAGGTCACTTTGGATGGGGCTCTGGTGCAGCTGAAGATGTCCCTGCCTATGGCAGAGGGACTGGACTAGATGACCTTTAAAGGTCACCTGTCAGCCAGGTACCCATTTTCAGAGATTTTTCAACATTCACTAAAGCATTTTGAAAACCTTCACTGACTTGACTTTCTCAGTGCTGCTCCTTAAGGAATTTCTCAGTTTGGGGTCCTGCTTTGTACCCATCACCCAGCTTGATCTGAATTGACATAAACAAATCGGCTCCAAGCGAGTTTTAAACTGCAGCCTCTCAAACCTCTTCTTTTCTTTCCAAAATAAAGTCTGAAATACCTTCACCTCGGTGGCTCCCTGCGATGCTGTGTGTCCTGCCTCGCTGCACATTACACCAGCAATCTTTTTCTCAGCTGCAAACACCACTGTCAGTGATTATGTATCATCAGCTGGGTCATTGGCAGAAATATGATGGCCAGAGAGAGGCCACAAGCCCCCTGTGTTACTTCAGCACCAGCTCTGCCTTGATTTTGGGCAGGAAGTCAAGGAGTAAAGCCATGATCCATCCCTTTCCCTACTGGGGTTGGAGAGTGACCCACGGATTTTGGGCAGGCAGCACCACACGAGATTCCTGCAATTCCTGCGCCAAGCGAAACGCTCAGCTTCCCTTCCTGACATCCCTCCTCCTCTCACCCACACACCCACTCACACTCGGTTTATTTAAGCCCCCAGAGAACCAAGCAGGATGGAGAGAGAGAGAGAGAGAAACAGAAAATTATCTCTGAGACAACGTGGAAAAAGCCAAGTGGTTGTGGCCAGAGAGTTTGCAGCGCCCAGCGAGGGGCGAGGCGTGGTTGAGGATGTGGTTGGGACCACATTGGGGGGGTGCAAACGGCTTCTCCACCACTTATCTCACCCAGGCAGAGCTATCACAACTCTCCCACACACCAGCCCAGCAGGGTCTGAAACACCAAACAGCCTCAGACTTAAAAGGGAATTATTTATTTACCCTGCTGCGAGATGTTTTTAATTAAGGTTGCAGCCAGAACTCCGCCTGGCGCTCCTGACTGACGTTGAGACACCTCGTTATGGATTCAAAAGGCTCTGAAATCTGCATGGGCTGTTCTGCAAAGTGATGCTGTTTGTTGTAATTGAACTGGGTAGGATTGAATTTCTGGAGAGATATCCTCGCTCGAAAGGACTCGGTGACCCACTGACCCTCCAGCTGACCCCTGTATTTCCAGGGGAGCAGGAAAGTTCTTGGAGGTCTTCAGCCTCTGGAATCCAGGAAACCTTCAGCACCACAGAAATAACAACAGCTGAGTGCTCTTGACCACAGGGAAGGGTTTGATGCTATCTCCAGGTTCAATGTTTAAAAAAAAAAAAAAAGTGAGAAAACCAAATCATTCCACACCTTTGGGGCCAGTCTGAGTCACTTGGTGGATTTGCCTCGTGGTTTGAACCTCCATAATTGGTGCTATCAAACATCATAGGGGGAGTGTGCAATAATATACTCGGTTCAAAAAATCTCACAAAACCTATTCCTGGCTGGAATATGGAGGGAGGAATATAATCCCAGCCCACTGCCAAGCACTTTTCATCAGGCGAGGTTTTCTTTCTCTCGCAAGCCTCTGTTTCCGTTTTGATGCGATTTTAAAATAAAAAAACATATAATCCAAACTGTTACAGCAATTTTTCATGTGTTTGAAAACCACAATGAGCAAATATTTTAGGAACAGTTGCTCTAAGGGGAAAAATAAAAAAGAAGCTGTGGAGAAAAAAAAAGAAAAGAAAAAGCAAGGATTTTCTTCAGGGGAAAAAAACGCCTCTTCACCCAAAGCCCATGTTTGGCCTTTTCCTTGAGGAAGGGGGGGAAAAAGACACGGTTCAGTAAAAGCTGAACATTCCAAAGGGTGTGAAATGAGCTGGCGTGAGCATTAGCCGTGTTCTGACTCTTTTAGAGTCTCAAGTCACCTCAGAGCTCTGTTTCTTTCCAGCTTGGAGACAGAGGAAACAATCTGTACAAATGATTGCTCGCAGAAAGGCCACAGCAATTTGTACATGCTAATCAGGCTGTACCTGCCAATCATGCCTTATTTTCAGTAGTATCTGTGGTTTGCGAATGCACAGAGTCAGAGCAGGGGATCTATTCATAGACACGAGCTAAAATAGATGTATTTTCTCTGGTCAGAGGCATCACAAAAGCATCCTCCTTAAAATTATGCAACCGTTTGCTATTAGCAGTGATTCATGGATGCCAGCCGGAATAAATATATAAATAGACAAAGCTGATCTCTGGGACATTCCTGAGTCATCTGGAAGCCAACCTTTGCTTTTGGGGGACAGGATGACCCAGCTTTTCCCTCTGCCAGTTGTACTACTGTGAAAATTAGATGTGTGTGTGTGTCTGTGTCTCTGTCTGTGTCTGTGTCTGTGCCTGGCACAAGCTATAAAACAGCATGTGCAACCTTGCAAGGACATGCAGGGCCAGAATTGATACCAAGGCAAGAATTAATATCCAGGCAAGAATCAATACCAAGGCAAGAATTAATATCAAGGCAGAACAGCTCCGATCCTCCAACTCATCCCTTCTTTTCAGGCTGACTTTGTATTTCAGTTGAGTCACGTTAAAGGGGCCTCATTTACAACAGGAGCTCCTGCTGATGCTCAGAACCTGGGGAAGTGCTCAGCACTTTGGAAACCTGGTCAAAAAGGGGAAATCGTTGCTTCCTCTGGAGATTGGAGATGCTGATGGCACCAGCTCTGGCTCTGTGTAATTTAGTGCTTGGAGAAAGGGATGGTCCCGATGGCAGCAGGACACGAGGGTTGCTGTTGCTCTGAGCAGGAAGCAGAACCCACATCCAGCTGGCTCGGTGCTCCCAAAGCTGTGAACTTCCTGCATTTCCTTGCTTCCCTCCCTTTTTGAAAGAGGAGCGTGCTGCCAAGGGCTGGGAGAGGAGGCTTAGGGAGAGATGAGCAGGATCTGCTTGGGATAACCACGCCTCAGGCTTCAGCTGCTTCTGAAGAGCAGCAGACAGAGCCAGGGGTAGGGTCTGGGAAGGCTTTGGGATGATTTGATCCCTTCTGCTGCTGAGAATTCCTGGTGACTCCAGGGCTCAGTCATGGACCAGAACAGGGAAAAAGGGGGATGTGAGGATCACCCAGCTGCCTTCCTGACTCAGAAAATCACTGCATGTGGCAGAATGAGGGAATAGCAACAGGCTGCACAGGGAAGTGCTGGAAACACCGTCCCTGGAAGTGTTGCAGTGTGGATGTGGCACTTGGGGACAGGGTGGTGTTGGGTCAAGGGTTGGACTTGATGGTCCCAGATCTTTCCCACCCTGAATGAATCTCTGATTGCATGAAACTGTTCCAGCAGGCCTGATTTGGGAAAGTTGCCAGCCAAGTCTTTCCCTGGAGCAGTTTCACTCTGGCAGAAATGCACGGGAAGCCTGGCTAAAAGCCTGGGGAGACCCTCCCCTCCATCCTGCTACTGGTGCTGCTTGTCTGTGCCACCATCCATCATAGGGGCTCTGGGAGAGGTGAAAGTGAATTTACTCACCCACACAAATTGCTGTTTTTCCTGTGAGCTGAAGGAGCAAGAAGCCAGGTATTTCTGGAGCTGCTGGAGCAAGGTACCAGCTGCCCATATGTGTCTGAGAGCAGTTATTTATGAAATTTTTAAGCCCAAAATTTCATGTTTTTGCTGCTTTACAGAGCATGGCCTCAAGCTGTGACTGGAAGTGTGTTTTTCTCTTTACTGGACTGCAAAGAGCTGAGCTTTGGGATTGTCTTAGGTTGCAATGCAAGATGTAACCAAAAGTATGTATTCTATTACCATCTGTTAAAACCAAGTGGGGCTGTTCTTTATCTCTTCCACCACCCATCCTCCCTCCAGGGGATATCTGCTGTTCATGGGCCATCGAGGCTCACTGCATGGCTGATGCAATTCCATCATCCCACTGGGGGATGCTCCACCCAGGGGGAGGAGCCCAGCATTCCTACCTGGATAAAACCTGAGAGTCAGAACACCAGCACAGCCTGTTTGCACTGGATTCCCACAGGAAAACTGGACCCATTTCACCACCACTGGACCCTTCTACAGGATCATCTCTGCTCCAACAGAACCACATCTGTCACTCCAGGAGGACTTGATTGCACTGCTCCCAACACCCTGACCAACAGGGTATCAGGTTGTGTTATGTCAGTGGGGTTTTTTTGCACTGATGCATTTTTATTTTAATTTCCTTAGTAATGAATTGTTATTCCTATTCCCATATNCCAGATCTTTCCCACCCTGAATGAATCTCTGATTGCATGAAACTGTTCCAGCAGGCCTGATTTGGGAAAGTTGCCAGCCAAGTCTTTCCCTGGAGCAGTTTCACTCTGGCAGAAATGCACGGGAAGCCTGGCTAAAAGCCTGGGGAGACCCTCCCCTCCATCCTGCTACTGGTGCTGCTTGTCTGTGCCACCATCCATCATAGGGGCTCTGGGAGAGGTGAAAGTGAATTTACTCACCCATACAAATTGCTGTTTTTCCTGTGAGCTGAAGGAGCAAGAAGCCAGGTATTTCTGGAGCTGCTGGAGCAAGGTACCAGCTGCCCATATGTGTCTGAGAGCAGTTATTTATGAAATTTTTAAGCCCAAAATTTCATGTTTTTGCTGCTTTACAGAGCATGGCCTCAAGCTGTGACTGGAAGTGTGTTTTTCTCTTTACTGGACTGCAAAGAGCTGAGCTTTGGGATTGTCTTAGGTTGCAATGCAAGATGTAACCAAAAGTATGTATTCTATTACCATCTGTTAAAACCAAGTGGGGCTGTTCTTTATCTCTTCCACCACCCATCCTCCCTCCAGGGGATATCTGCTGTTCATGGGCCATCGAGGCTCACTGCATGGCTGATGCAATTCCATCATCCCACTGGGAGATGCTCCCCCCAGGGGGAGGAGCCAACCATTCCTGCCTGGATAAAACCCGACATTCAGAACACCAGGACAGCCTGTTTGCACTGGATTCCCAGAGGAAGATCAGACCCATCTCACCACCACTGGACCTTCAGAGGGAACCTCCACCCTTCTACAGGATCATCTCTGCTCCAACAGAACCACATCTGTCACTGCAGGAGGACTTGATTGGACTGCTCCCAACACCCTGACCAACAAGGCATCAGGTTGTGTTATGTTAGTGGGGTTTTTTTTGCCTGATGCATTTTTATTTTAATTTCCTTAGTAATGAATTGTTATTCCTATTCCCATATCTTTGCCTGAGAGCCCCTTAATTTCAAAATCACAGTAATTCAGAGGGAGGGGATTTATGTTTTCCCTTTCAAGGGAGGCTCCTGCCTTCCTTAGCAGACACCTGTCTTTCCAAACCAAGGCAGGGATGGAAATCTCAGCTAATGCAGCAGCCACAGCAGCAAGAGTTGAGTTCATGCTCCATGTCACCAGCCTGCCAGGGACAAATAGCACCTCCTGTAGCCTGGCCTGGTCCAGCCAGGGATCTCAAAGCAGATTGCAAATAAAGGTCTTGGAAGCTTCCTGGAGGGCTTGGCCATGGCTGGAGCCCCTCTTGATCAAGCATTTGATCTCTTCTGGAGTGGGATAAATCCGCTGTTAGAAGAGCTCTTTCAGAAATGTGCACACAACCAAAATACGGAGGAAGAAGTTCCTTGGTTGTCAAAGAGCTGACACAAAGTCAGATTTTTCTGTGAGTCCCCCAAGCCTTCGTTTTCTCATCATTTTTCTCCCTGCTCTCCCCTCCAGGTCCTACTGAAGCTGCCTCTCCTCCTGGGCTCTGGTTTCCAACATGAAGCTCCCTCACAGCCACCTCCAGCTCCCAGCTCAGCTCCACCACCCTCCAGCTGCTGTTCTCTGCTCCTTGGTCCTTATTCCTTCTGATTTCCTGACCTAAATGGCACCTCCTTTCTCTGAGAGATGAGTTTCCACGCCCATCCCACTCTTACTTCTGCCCCAGTCTTGCTTTTCTCTGGAGTGGCGATGCTCAAAGTTCCTCACCCAGATTAAACCAGTGCCCAAGAAATGTCCCTGCTGCTCGTGGAAATCAAAAGCAGGTGAGATTTGCATTAAAAGTGCTGGGTGGAAGTCTATAAACTCAGAGTTTGTGGGAAGACAGGTGAAGTTCAGGATGGAAAATATGTTTCTGATGGTGTCTGAGAGGGGGAGAAATCTTCATCAGGGACCGTGCAATTGGCTAAAGGATTATTGTAGCAATTCAGCATTTATGTTTCACCCAGGATCCCAAACATCTTAAATTATCTTCAAGGAGAGAAGAGGGAGGGAGATGAAATTGGGCATCCAGCTTAATTCCTAACTGGAAAAACCAATAGAAATTCAGGTCGCTGAGACCCAGACACAAAGCTTGGGCACAAAGCACTCCCCTGTTGACCAAACAGACCTTCACCAAGCCACAGCCTTGCCCCTCTCTGTGCTTCTGAAGCCATATGATTTTTTTTCAGACTTTGTCTCCTCTCATTCCATCACCAATCACCAGTCCCAGACAAATTTCCTCTGGCAGATGCTTCCCACCCCATCAGACTCTTCCTGACATTGGAGATGGGAAAGGAGAGCAGGCAGAACCCACCTCTGAGATAACCAATGCCACAGGGAGGGAGACAAAAATAAGGGGGGAGGACACCTTTTTTTGGCTTGTCTAGAAAGTGGCAGGAAGATTTTTTGCCTCCCAAATGATGAGTCAGATGAGTCAGGATGACCCAGCTCTCCTCTCCAGGCCTGTCTTTACCTGCCAGCTGGATTTTGCTTGTTACAGTGTAAAGTTGGCCTCTGAGGGTTTGAGTATTCAAACAAGAACGCAACAAAGGCAACAAAAAACAACAGAGCAAGCCATGTCTCAGACAAGTAATGCTACAGGGAGAAAGATGAAAGTAGGGGAGGGAACCTCTTTTTGCTTGTCTGGGAAGATTTATTTATAGCTCTGCCATGGCTGTGTGAGGGCAGGGCTTGGACTCCAACCAGCCAAAGAGGTGAAAACCAGATTTTCCTTCCAGTTTCGGGTTAACCACTTCAGCTTTGCCAAATTTGCAAAGAATCTTTACAACATCAAGAGCTCAAGGTCAGTGCCTTGCTCTGTGTGTTCACCCCCAGTGTTTGGGCACTGAACGCCAGCCTGCAATCCCACAAGGAGAAAACATCTTTGGTACAGCTTCCCACTCATGGAAGAGCCTCTGGAGAGTCCTGTGTTGATGCATTTGGGCTCCACTTCTTGGGTCTTGCAGTGCCAGCTGGTGCCCAGGGACAGGAGTGGGCACTGCCGGGGCTGTTCACACCAGGTGGACACAAACCCTGAGGAAAAAAGCAGAGCCACTCTCCAGAGGGGCTTCTCTCCTGTGACCTGAGTGTCCTTCACCACAAACACCCACGTTTATGGAATCACAGATTCCGAGAAAGGTTTGGGTTGGAATGGTTTGGAAGAGACTTAAAGATCATCCAGCTCCAAACCCTGCCATGAGCAGGGACACGTTCCACCATCCCAAGCTGCTCCAAGCCCTGTCCAACCTGGCCTTGGACACTTCCAGGGATCCAGGGGCAGCCACAGCTTCTCTGGGCACCCTGTGCCAGGGCTCAGCATCCTCACATAGAAGGATTCCTTCTCAGTATCCCACCTAACCCTGCCTTTCTTCAGCCTAAGGCCATTCTCCCAACTTAGTCCATTCCCCTTTTTAGTCTCTTTTCAGGGATTGCAACCTAGTGTGGCTCTTTCTGCCACAGGTCCTTGTTTCCCCAGCTAAGAATCCACATTTCAATCATAATTCCTGCTCCCTTTGTGCTGATTTCCCACAGCATGCAGCAAGTGATTTCCTCCAGTCCTCAAGGGGCTCACCCAGAGATGCTGGGATAGATAACATTTATTGGGATGGAAGGAAGGGGGAAAAAAAAAACCAACCCTTTTGAGCAATTATGTCTAGGCACAGATTTATGGATTCATGTCTCCCACGCCCTGCCAATCACACCGTGCTATCTCCAGTTCCTACAGAGCCTTACACTCCCTGATCACAAAAATAAGCAGGAAAGTTAAACTCCAATAATGAGCAGTCACGGAGAGTGGGTTCAGCTCCCTAAACAGAGCCCTGGGAAAAGCTCTGTGTTCTCCCAGCTGACCTCCAGCACTGTCTCCGTCAGAGGAAGAGTTTTCCATAAATCTTCTTGTGCAGCTGAGATGGCTCAGGGATGCCAGGTCTTCTTCAATGGCATTATAACATCTCTCTTCAGAGAAACAAATGCCCCTGGGGTTTTTTTGTGGGGTTATTCACTTCTCAGGCATGGACTCGTTGGAGTGACTCCAGAGGAGGCCACGGAGATGCTCCAAGGGCTGGAGCCCCTCTGCTCTGGAGCCAGCCTGGGAGAGCTGGAGGTGTTCACCTGGAGAAGAGACGGCTCCAGGGAGAGCTCAGAGCCCCTTCCAGTGCCTAAAGGGGCTCCAGGAGAGCTGGATCGGGACTTGGGACAAGGGATGGAGAGACAGGACACAGGGAATGGCGTCCCACTGCCAGAGGGAAGGGATGGATGGGATATTGGGCAGGAATTGTTCCCTATGGGGGTGGGGAGGCCCTGGCACAGGGTGCCCAGAGAAGCTGGGGCTGCCCCTGGATCCCTGCAAGTGTCCAAGGCCAGGTTGGAGCAGGGTTTGAAACAACCTGGGGTTGTGGGAGGTGCCCCTGTCCATATCAGGGGGTTGGAACAAGATCATCCTTAAGGTTCCTTCCAACCCAAACCATTCCATGATTCTATGATAAGATCACACCAGGAGGGCTCTTCAGCAATGAGGCAACTACGACAGCAAATACTTAATCGATTTTAGATTGAAAGTGCGACATTTTGTGCACAACGGAAAAGACAAATCTCTTTTCCTCTGGATTCCTCTTTGAAATAACTCCCCTACCATCAAAGGTGGTGCTCAAGAGCTATTTGGGAGCACAGACAGAGAAGCTGCTGTTGTTTTGGGGCAGGATGTCTCTGCCCCATCACAAGTATTTTACCGTGGATGTCTCCACTGCCGCCTCACTCCACTGCCAACAAAAACAAACTCACATTTCCTGGGCACAGTAAGACACACATCAAAAATCCAACAAATCATCCTTTCAGTGACTTTTTCACTCTATGGACCACAGCAGGAGCTCAGGGTCAGAAGCTCTGAGATTCACTTTCCAGCCAGGCGTTTCTTGTTAAGCAAAATGAATCCTCCAAACACCCAGACGTCCCCAGAGGAACCTGGGGTGATACCCACGGATGTTACTCAGTGCTGGTTTCAGGCTTCACTGTTTTATTCCTGTCCGTTTTCACACCTTGCAGTGGACTCAGGACAAAGTTTGGATCAATGTCTTGGTTTAGGAAGACAGGTGTCTGCCAGGGAGAGCTGGAGCTTCCCTTGGAATGGAGAATGTAAACCCCCTCCCTCCAAATTATTATAATTTTGAAATTAAGGGGCTGTCAGGCAAAGATATGGGAATAGGAATAACAACAGTTCTTTACTAGGAAAATTAAAAATAAAAATGTAGTATTACAAAAAAAAAGCAAACAAAAAAAACCACAGCCAGAGTCAGAACAGAACCTGACACCCTGTTGCTCAGGGTGTTGGGAACAGTCCAATCAAGTCCTCCTGCAGTGACAGATGTGGTTCTGTTGGAGCAGAGATGATCCTGTAGAAGG
>VXBB01016735.1:43702-61462 GCA_013399915.1 Illadopsis cleaveri
GTCTGTAACCAGCAAAGCTCAGTGCAGGGAATGTGGCATCCCCAAGGAGCTGTGACGGATGGAAAGGATGGAAAATAACCAAACCTGCAGGGTGGACACTGAGAACAACCAGAGCCTGAGCTCTGGCTGCTCAGCTAGAGATGCTGAAGCTCCAGAGATGTTGTACTCCAACCCCTGGAGGTTCAGCCTGGGGAAGAGAAGGCTTTAGGGAGACATTCCAGCACCTTCCAGTGCCTAAAGGGGCTCCAGAAGAACTGGAGAGGGACTGGGGACAAGGGATGGAGAGACAGGACACAGGGAATGGCTTCCCACTGCCAGAGCACAAGGATGGATGGGATACTGGGAAGGAATTGTTCCCTGTGAGGGTGATGAGGCCTTGTCACAGAGTGCCCAGAGAAGCTGTGGCTGCCCCTGGATCCCTGGAAGTGTCCAAGGCCAGGTTGGACAAGGCTTGGAGCAATGTGGGGTGGTGGGAGGTGTCCCCACCCATGGCAGGGGGTGGCCCTGGACGATCTTTAAGGATCCCTTAACCCAAACCATTCTGTGATTCGCTGTCTTCCCTTGATGGGTTTTATAGGGAAATATTTGCCCCCTGCCCTGCTTGGTGCAAAGGAACTCAGGAACTTAAATTCATAACTTCAGGAAACCAAAAGCTACAAACTCATCTGTTTATCCTTCACTATAATCTCCCTTCTATTGTCCTTTTTATATGTTGTCCTTTTTCTTTTCTCTATTATCCCTTTTTCTCCCCTTTCCCCTTCATGTTCTCCTCCATTGATCCCTATCACCTGCTCTTCCAGAGGCAAAAACCTCTCTTGAGACAAACAGCATGGAGATCGGCTGGTTCTATTTAAAACTCCAACATTAACCCTAAAACCAGTTGCATTTCTTTCCCAGGTGGTTTAACAGAAGGTCCTACCTCTACCTACAAACCTTGACTAGCAGAGAGAAATCTAAAGATGGGAAAAATCAGAGATTTTCTACGCTGCTGTCAAAGCTGAGCAACTCAAGATGAAAGCACTGAAATTCCCATCCTCCTCCACTCCCACACCTTACCATAAAGCTTAAAGGGACATTTCAGGCCTGGAAGTGCCTCTGTGTGACCAGACAGCATCTGAAAAGCCAGGGGAAGGTGCCAGGATATCCTGCCACTGGTACTTTTATTTGCATCATCATTCCCAGCTGCCATCCCACATCCCAACTCTCCAGGGCTGAACGAGCCCAGCGCTGGACTTCTGCACTCCCAGGCCAAAACATCATTTTCCTGCTTAAAAAGGACTTGATTACATTAAAAGACCCTTTGAGGATGGAGACTCCCTAGGCAGGGGGGAGCCAGAATTCCCAGGTTCCTCTCTAATCACTGTGCAGTGCTAAATCGAGGTTTTCCAGCCTCTTGGAGAAATTTGTAGGCGAGGCACCGGAAAGGCTCCGGAGGCTGCCGTTGAATTCTGATGCTGTTCATCCATTATGGATGAAGAGGTCTTATGTAAGAGTCTTTCCCTGGCGTTCATCTGAGGCCAGGCTGTCCCGGGCTGCAGATGGCAATTCACAGAGCACGGGAAGAGAGAGAGCAGGGACAGGAGGAGGGAGAAGGGACACAGAGCTGGGATCGCTGCTTTTCTCCTGACAACTGGGAGCACTCAGCTTCCCAGAAACAACAACAAAGCCTCCAGCACTCAATAAAACCTTGTCCTCCCTGGAAGTTACATCCTTCTGTGTGAAATATGCATAAAGCCTCTGTTTGGACATGGATCATGCTGTGTTTTTAGGATGCAACAGCACCTCTCCCTGTCAGCTTTGCACCTGGTGGATAGAAGGACTTTCCATGGAAGTATTTCCCTGCCATCCTCTTGGATAATGCTCTTTACCACATTTCCCCTGTGGCTGGTGAGCCAGCCAAACCTTGCTTGCTCTGCTCTCTTCAAACAGGAGGATTAATTAAGTCAGAGAGTTTGCTAATGCACTGTTAGATCTGTCCACAGACAAGGCAGGGAAATGAACCACAGTTAATTAGCAAAGGTATTATTAGTAAAACAACCAGATCAGAACCTGCCTGGGTGGATAATCTCTGACTGCCCCTCAGCTCAGCCCTAGAAAGCTTGTTAGAGTGGCTTTGGACATCTCTTTTGTTTTCTCCTCCTGACTCTGCCATCCAGCACGGAGGGTTTCCACATATTTGTTCATTCTCCTGCAGGGACATCAAACAGACAAGAGAATGTTGACTACATCCTGCTGACACCCTGCCTGTGTTTGCAGAGCCCACAGGGCCTGGCTGCTGGAGAGGCTGGAGTGTTTTCATGTCCCCAGGCTTTTGGGTAGGGCATGGGAAGTGTTCAAAGCCCTGGAAGGGTCTTCTTGCTGTCCATGACTCCCTGACAGGAGGGTGGAGGCAGGAGGGTTGGGCTCTGCTCCCAGGGAACAGGGACAGGAGGAGAGGAAATGCCTCAAGTTGGGCCAGGGGAGGTTCAGGTTGGTTATTTAGGAATATTTTTTCACAGAAGGAGCTCTCCAGCCCTGGCACAGCTGCCCAGAGCAGTGGTGGAGTCCCCATTCCTGAAGGGATATAAAAGCCATGTGGATGTGGCACTTGGGGACATGGGTCAGTGGTGGCCTTGGCAGTGCCTAGGAATGGTTGGACTGGATGATTTTGGAGGTCCTTTCCAAGGAATTCTCTGATTCTACAGTGTGAAGAGCGAGACCACAGGGAGAGAGGCCACCACTTTTTAGCAGACCTGCCCACAGACAAAGCCCTTCACAGTCAAAGAGCCTCAAAGTCAACAGGACATCTCATCACCCTTAAAAAAGCCAAGGATTGGTGTAAACACACAAGACAGGGGTGTCACTGCAAGGTATCCCCTGAGAAGCCTCATTGTAGCTGGACCAAATTATAGAGATTTGGTGCACAGTAAATCCCATTTCCAGCCTCCCTTCCTGTAACACTCACCCAGGAACAAGCCCTTTCCAGTCCCTCTAAAGCCCATTCCCATGGGAAGTGGCATTATTCCAGGTGAAGCTGCCCCTCGGTGAGCATAGGACTTTGTGCTGCCTGTCCTGTGCTCTGTGACTGCTCCCTCATGTCACCCCTGTGACTCTGAGCTCTGCTGCAGATCAAAACATCTCCACTGTGCTCAGCAGCAGCTGCACCTTCGCCCTCCCTCCACCCCTCAGAGGTTTCACTGCTTTTAGGAGTTCTCCATAGGTAGAAGTGTGTCAATTTGCATCACCTTCCACCCAATTTGAGGCTCCCAGCACATCCACCAGAGTGGGTATTCCCAAAATACGTGGCAGTCACTGAAGCAAGAGTGAAGCTGAGATGTGGTAGAACAGCTCCTGTGCTTTCCAGGATTTTCTCATCTTCTCCACAAATTTCACCAAGTGGCCTTGAAATATCACAAGGCTGCGAATAAAAGAATTGAGGATAAAACTTCAGCCTAGGGAGAAACTGGCTGCTCATTTTTCCTCCCCATGTGCTCGTCCCATGAGTTGTTTTGTCTCTGCTCTGGGATTTCCTGTACTTTCCTGTATACAGGAATTTCCTGTACAAACCTATAGGTTTGTCTATGCCTTCTTCAGATCCCAGGACAGTCTGTTTATATCCACTGGGACGTCCAAAAATTCACCTGGAGTTTTAGCCCCACTCAGCTGAGCTGAGTTTGTGTCTCAACATCCCCCTGACACCTCTGGACAGGTAAACCTGACTTTTAACACTTTTGCTTGTCTGAAAACTACCCTGAAAACACAATGCTTTATTCATCCTGAGGGAATCCCAATGGAATTTGGGGTAGCCAGAGTCAAAGGATGAAACTGCCAAAGGGAAGGGACTGAGCCCCTTGCACCCAGGCTGCAGGCATGGGAAAACAGGCAGCAGGGATCTCTGTGATTTTTAAAAAATAAAATACAAAAAATTTCAAATGGACTTTTAAAATTAGCATTAAATTAAAATTAACACTTTAAACATTAAAACAGACATTAAGGTTTCAAGTATGAAAAACCAGGGGCACAAATGACCACGATCCAGGTGTAATTAAGCCACTGATGAGTATCTTCTGGGTTGGAGGAGGCTCAGGTCCCCCAGCACGACATGGAGCATTGTTAGAAGGAGGCAGCTGGCAAGACAGGCAGGTATTTTTTTTTTTCCTGTCACGAAGCCAGCAAGTCTCCTCTTCCACAGCAATTATTTGCCTCAGATGCCTAAAAATACAGTGCTCTGGGATTTGGAAAACTTTTATTTTTTTAAAACAAAGTGAGCGCTCTGAACTCTTTTGTCGTGAAGCAAGTCAGCACTCGCGTGGATTTTGTCTCAGCTCCATCCCAAAGCCTACCCAAAGCCCTGTCACTGTTTTGAGTCTGCTGTGGATTGTTTTAGGCAATCCCAGCCCTTTTGGAGGTGTTAAATCCGAGTTTTTGTTAACCTTGGCTTTGCAGAATGAAACATCTCGATGCACTCACAGACAGTCTCTGCTTGTCACCCAAAATAGCCCTGTGGCAGCAGCTGCAGAGCTCATTTTAGCTCCAGGCGTGCCTCCAGCCCACACTGGGGGCTCTCCTGCTGGGTGCTGACAGCAGGGCTAATGATCACTAATCTCTGTTTTATTATCATTTAATCTTTGTTTCCACCAGGCTCCTAAGGGAAGGAGAGCTGTCTGTGTCACTCCCCTCCTGCTCACCCCACTCCTCTGCTTTGATCTTTGCCACCTGTTGACCGGTTTGTGATGGAATGGAGTGAAAATATCCAGCAAAGGGATGATCTTAAGGAGATGAGAGCCCTTCCAGGCATCACCACTCACAGGGGATGATCAGCATAAGCCAGACTCTATGTTGTGAAGAGCATTTGTGTTTCTTGTGTTCCCCAGGCAAAGATTTACATTTTCCTCCTCAAAAACCTCCCCAGCAATCACAGAGTCACAGAACCATAAAATCACAGAGTCATGGAATGGTTTGGGTTGGAAGAGACTTTAAAGCTCATCTTGTTCCATCCCCTGACCATGGGCAGGGGCACCTTCCACTATCCCAGGTTACTCCAAACCTCATCCAAACCTGGTCTTGAATGTTCCCAGAGATGGAAACTTCTCTGGGCAGCTTGCACTAATGTTTTAACATCCTCACTGTAAAAAAAATTCATCCTAATATCTCATTTAAATCTCTCCTCTTTTTAGTTTAAAACCATCAACTCTCATCCTGTTGCTACAGAGCCAACTAAAAGTCTGTCCCCATCTCTCCTGGGAGCCCCCTTTAAGTGTTGAAAGGCCACAGAAAGGTGTCCCTGGAGCCACCACAGGTACCACATGTCCCCAGCCTGTGCCACCAAGGAGGGAGGGGTGGCCCCAGGTTTGTTTTTCAGCGTTGTTTGGAGATCCCAAAGCTTCGGATGTGTGAGTCATTCCCAGCACCAAACCCACCCGTGCCATTTCAGAAGCTCTTCCCTGGGAGTTTGTTCGGCTGCTTGGCTTCCAGCTCCCGATCCGCCGCTCCCAGGCATGTGCTCTGCAATCTGTGGGAGGAAATACTTTCTCAGATCCTCCTGGGTTTGCCCTGAACTCCTCAAGAAACTGGGAAAGGGATGAAACAGAGACTTTCCTGCCAGCAGAGGGGATTTGACCTGGCACTAAACCCACTGCCTGCAGAACACTCGCTGGAGAGGAAAGAAAGGACGGAGAGGAAACGCACAAGTCCTTTTGCATTCCGTGTGCCCGGGCTCCCAGTGAGGAAATCCAGTGCCAATGAATTATACAAATGCTTATGCAATTAAAAGGAGCTTCAGTCAGTCCTCCTGCAGCCAAAAATAGCTGCGTGCACCAGCAAAGGGCCTGCCTGCCTTCACATCTCGTTAGGAGGAGAAAACACTCCGGGCTGGTGAGTGGGAGAAGCTTCAGACAGAACAAAATATCCCTGGCTGGGAATGCTGGAGGGCAACGAGACACAGGGGTGGAACACACAGCTGGCCCCATGTGTCCTCCTTCCCTGTGGGTGTCTTGGAATCGTGGAATGGTTTAGGTGGGAAGGGACCTTAGAGATCATCCAGTCCCACCCCCTGCCATGGGCAGGGACACCTTCCACTATCCCAGGTTGCTCCAAGCCCCATCCAACCTGGCCTTGGACACTTCCAGGGATCCAGGGACAGCCACAGCTTCTCTGGGCAACCTGTGCCAGGGCCTCATGATCCTTAAATTCAGGTCATTGGATTATCTTTAGTGTCCCTTCCATCCCAAACCACTCTGGGATTCTGAGAGATGGCCCTGAAATTTTCCCCTAAATATCCACACTCCCAGGTGGGAGAGGGTCTCCCCCAGCAATCAGACATGGTGCAAATGTCCAGACTGATGGGAAAGGGGACAGGACTGCCATGGGACAGGACTGAGCACAGCTCTAACCCCTGCTGGCCTTTGGGCAGAAAGATGTGGAAGTTCATCCTGAATCCACAGTAGTCTTCAAACTGGGATTTGGAGACATCCACCCCGTGTGCTGGCCTGGCCATGAAGAGGAGCCTGGAGGAGAAGGGAAGCAGAAATGCCATCTGGGCTTGGCAGAGATGCTCCTGAGATCCCTGTTCTTGGCAAATCCCAGCACTGCCGAGGCCTTCCAGGATAAAGTGGCGACAGACCAAAGATGCCAACTCAGCTGCACTTGGCCCAAGCTGCAGAGAGGAGTGGAAGGGGGCCAGGAGTTCTCTGGGAGTCAGTGGAAGTCACTGGAGATGTTAAATCCTTCCTGGCAGCAGCACTGCTGGCAGCAGGGAGGTGGATGTCTGTGAGTCCCAGAAATGCCACCGTGGCAGGAAGATGACGAGGTGGGAAGATGTTGAGGTGCTACATACCGTTTCTGAACGATTTTGTGGGAAAGAAGGCGGAAAGATAAGTGATCAGCAAGCTAGTCTTCTCCTGGTGGTCCATCCCAGGGTGGGAAATATCCCAGGGACACACCTGCATCCACAGAGGTTGAAAATCACTCATTAAAAACTGGCCAACAGCAAGGCTTGGAGATGGCAACTGGGCCTGGATGTGCAATCAGAGCTGGAAACCCCACCTTTCCCACCTGTGTCACACCTCACAGCCTCTCATATTCCTGAGGGCACCTCAGGTGGCTTCTGGCACAATGATCAGGCCACCAAACCACACCCCTGCACTGCAGACACTGGTGTGGGTGTCTCAGCTTTGGCAAAACCCCACACTGGTGATGATGGTGGTGGTGGTGACACTGAGAGAAATCACCCTGTCCCCGGAGCCTACCCCAAAGAGGGACCAGCAAGATTCCTGGGATTTATGGCACAGTCCAAGGGCAGTCACTTGGTGCAAGATTTCACCTCTCAGTTTGTCTGGGAGTGGCCCAGAGGCTCCAAGCCCTGTGTCTGGGAGTGTGTTTACTATTTGGAAGCAGGAGGTGTTGCATGCAGCAGGAACTCCCCAGCCTGCCAGGGAATTGATGTCAAAGTTTTGCTCCTGGAAAAAAACATATTGGGGTAGATAATGTTCTTGCTGACAAGCCAGATGTCAAAACACGGCAGGATAATGTTGCTGAAAGCCTCAGCTGCTCTAAAAGGGAAGTGAAGAGATGATTGTTCCTTCGTTAGACATCAAAATTTGATGGCGTATCACTATGACTGAAAGGCTCATGAATGCTTAAAAGAAAACAGGGCTGAAAGTTGCCTGGGATATCAGCTGGGGAGTTTCCTGGGAGAAGTTGACCACGCTTGGTCTCTCTTGTGTGCATGCTCAGAGCCAGGAGATGGGCAGGGGTGTTGTGAGCTCTGCACACCTCTGGCAAGAGCTGATCCACCACAGGCCAGTCCAGACAACAGAATCAGAGAATCCTTTAGGCTGGAAAGGCCCTCTAAGATCATCCAGTCCAATCAGCAGTGCCAAGGCCACCATTAAACCATGTCCCCAAGTGCCACATGCACACATCTTTTAAATCCCTCCAGGGATGGGGACTCCAGCACTACTCTGGACAGCCTGCACCTTTGCAGTGAAGAAATTCTTCCTAATATCCAACCTAAACCTCCCCAGTGCAAGCAAAGGTCTGTCTAAACCCATGCTGGACTGTAGCCCACAGTGGGTGGCTTCAGGACCACATGAGAGCTGCAAATTTTGGGACAGTGACAAGCAGCCTTTCCCAGGACACACCACTGTGGTCACTCACTGGAGTTACCACAGCAGAGTTCTCTCAGACCATTTCTTGTCCTGTCCTTTGGGCTCCTGAATGTCCCCAAGGAAGGCTGGTGAGGAGCTTTGCTCATAGCAGGTCCCAGGGTGACTCCAGAAGATGAATTGGACTTAGACACTGAGGTTTTTCTTCTTCCCAATATCTAATCTAAATCTTCCCTCTGTCAGTGTGAACCCATTCCCCCTTATCCTGTCACTCCATGTCCTTGCCCTAAGTCCCTCTCCAGCTCTCTTGGAGTCCCTTTAGGTATTGGAAGGACCAACAGCAGCTCAGTCAAAGGAGTCACTGATTTTGTGACTCCTCTGTGACCCTGGTCCTGTGACAGAACTGCTGTGCTGGGAGCACCAGAGAGCTGTGATTCATCAGCTGGATCATATCTTGCTGTCCTGTCAAGGTTGCAAGGAAGTGAGAACCCTGAAAAACATAAAAATGAGAAGTTTTGGGTTGCTTGTTGGCTTGTTTATCCTAAACAAGTGTTGTACTATTTAACTTTAATTTTACATGCATAGAATCATGGAATAGTTTGGGTTGGAAGGGGTTTCAAAGACCACCCAATGCCCAGTGCACCTTCCTCTATGCCAGGTTGCTCCAAGCCCTGTCCAGCCTGGCCTTGGACACTGCCAGGGACACTTGGCAAGGATTTCACAGGGGAAGGTCTCCCACATCCTTTGGTTAACAAACCTGTCTGCAAACCAAAACACAGAGGGTGCTGCGAGTCGATGGGAAGTTACTGGGAATAGAGGGAATTGCCTGCCTGGTTTGGCAGGGAGAATCCTTTGCTCTGTGCAAATTCAAAGGCATGGGAAGCCCAAGCCTGCTGCACAAGATGTTTCTCTCTTGTGCCACACTGCTCCTAGACTGGTGTCTGAACATGCTGGATGGATCACGCCAGGATAATACCGGACAGATGGACATAAACCTGCTGAATCTTGCCCAAAACAACAGGCAGAAATATCTCCTGTGATCTACAGAAATATCTCCTGTAAATCCTGCCCACAGAGGGGCTCAGGTTAGATCAACACCCAGGACCAGGGAACAGCTGCCCAATTCCCCATCATTTCCTGCCCAGCCCAATGTGCCAAACACCAGCCTCAGCTCTGCCATGACAAACACGACTCAGGGGCACCATCCAGAGCAATCATCACCCTCTTCACGAGCCACAGGACGAGCAGCAACTGTTGAGGCTGCTTTTGAACTTTGCTGGTATCATTTATCTACATTCAGTGCTCCAAGCCCCATCTGTCTCGCAGAGATTTCACTCTTGACATCAGCTCTTCGCGGAATTTCTTTATCAACTTCGCCGTGTCTTTCAGCACAAAGGCAACCTGCCACGACTCTTCCAGGAGGCTTTGTAGCAAAATAAAATGGAAATGATCCTGTTCTTAATGCTTTACCTGCCTCAGGAGTGATTTATGGGTGTTGCTGAATGCACGCACAGATAAATCTCAGCCGGTTACGCCTGGCTCATCTCCTGAACACCTTTGAAGTAAAGAAGGAGAAAAAGAATACAAATGTAACACTAAAGCAGAGACCAGCTCTGAAAAAAGGGGGGATTCTTGGGATAACCCATCCTCTGCAGGATCTCAAGACCTGTGAGGGAAACTGTAGGAGCCATCTCCCCATTTTAGAGATGAGCAAACAGAGACGCATAGGGAATGCGGTTCCCACTTGCTTATGAAAAGGTTAATGGATTTGAATAAATACATACATACAAAAATAAATAGTTAGAAGTGCCAGATAATAATGCTGGCTGCCACATTTCCTCAGTATTAGAAATCCTTCCATTCTGCAAAACAAAAAGCAACAGGACTGTGCACTGGGTGCAAGTTTCAGCTCAAGCTCCCACATCTTCCCAATCCCAAGCAACTTCCTTTCACTTAAAAGGGGGAAAAACTACCAGATCACACATTTATAGCACAGCAATTCTGACTTTTCCCCAGAAAATGCTCCACCAGAAATATTGCCACAATGACAAGCACCTCTTTTGGTGCTCCCAGGACTGGTGTAGCCTCACATATCCTGATTATTCCCTCTGTTTGGGGTTGTCCCCACCCAAACACAAGTCTGGAAGACCAGAGCCACAGCAGATCTCAACATGCTGAGTACATCTGGCCAGAAAATATGGAGCAGAGTAGCCACAGTGTGCACACAGTTAATGGTTAAATAGGATTAATTAAAACATGAAAAAGGAGGTCCTAATACAACCGAGAGTGCCTTCAAATCCCTTCTGCTCACCCGGGACCGGAGCTGATGTGAACCACACATCCTTAATTTCATGTAAAGGAGCACTTCAGTGCTGATCAGAAAACAAAGCAGGTAGTGGAGCTGGTGCACAAAGAAGCATTCAGTGGGTTTGTTCCTAAAATGATCTCCTGTTTTTGAGCACCTCACAGAGACGCAGCCCCCACAGCTTTCTGCCAAATGCTTTTTATGTGGAAGCCCCAAAACAGCAGGCAGAGCATTTTCTCCATTTCCCACTGATGAGGAGCAGTTTGTTCATCAGCTGTTGCTTTTCACCACTTCCTTTTAGGGTATTTCAGACACTTTCTCAGGAAAAGAAATCTGAGAATGATTTTGATCCCCTGCAGGCTTCATTAGAGGTTTTTACATGGAGCTGGGAAGGTGAGACCCTGTTACATCCTCGCTGTGTCTGGGGACCAAGAGGAGAAGGGATTGATGCAAGGACACCCAGACTGGCTCTGGAGGGAGCAGGATGCAAGGCCAGATCTTTGGAAGCTGTGAGGATGATTTAATTACAGACTTTGCCACACCACTGCCCTGGGCAGCCTGTGCCAGGCCTGGACAACGACTTCTGTAAAGAATTTTTCCCTAATATCCGACTGAAACCTGGCCTGGCACATTTTGATGCTGCTTCTTCTCATCCTGAATGCAACTTGCTCTGACATGGTCTCCATCCTGGATTGCATCAGGGAAAATGATCCCAAACCTTTCCCTTTCCCAGGAGGTGTCACCAGCTTTGATGGCAGCCTTCCCCACACCTCCAGAGCCAACTCCCCTCTTACATCTCTCAGCATCCCCTCAACATCTCTTTCTCCTCTGCTCCCCTCTCCTGGGAACCCTCCAGAATTCATGTCCCTGGGTGGGTCAGGCAGCATCCACTGGCCAAAAACCCAGCTGAACCTTCCTGAGGGCACCTGGGGACCTTCTGGCCATGTCATCCCCACTCAGCTCAGCATTTCTGGATAAATACCAGAGCCAGGCTGAGCACCAGCCTGGAGAGGAGTGGATGGAGGGCCAGGAGGGGTAGGGAGTGAGAAACACTGATTCCCACTCAGCCCTGATTTTTGGATAGTGTTCTTCATCACACCTCACTCCTCACCCACACAGCCCAGAAGAGAAAAGCAAATCAGCCACATCACACCAAAAAAAATCCCATTCCTCTGCTTTCAGCCCTGAAAAATGAAAAGCTCCTTGGCCTCTTAGTGAAAGGAAGTTTTCCCACACAATAGCTCAGATCCCATTAAAGCATTGACAAGCAACCACTTTGTGCTTCACTTAAAATTTAGCCAGGAGGGAAAATATTACTTTGGATGGCAAGAAGAGATTGCTTTTAATTGAAACTCTTTCTGCACTGAACTGCTGTTGACACTCAGTTTTCAATTAACAGTTCCACGGGTTTTAGTTCAGTTCAAGTCAAGGCTGTAAAGTGAGAAAAAAGGAGGTAAAATCAAATCAAATCAAATCAGAGCTTCTGGCTGATCTTGGAGGAGTTCAGAGGGATTTAAATGCAAGTCTGTGCAGGGTTTCTTCCTTCCTATCCTTGACTCAGTGGTGTTCTGCCATTTTCAAGGTCACCTTCACGACTATTGAAGGACTGAGGTTGGGACGGATCTCTGAGGCCTTTAGTCCAACCCTTTGGGTCAACTTGAAGGTCAGAGCTGGTCGCCCAGAGTCTTTTCCAGGTGGGATGAACATTTCCAGCAGTGGTGGCTGCACAGCTTTGAGAGAAGTTTGGGACAGTCAGGTTTGGCTGCAGCTGGGATGTGCCCACCCTCGGTGTGGGAGCCATGGTCACACATCCATCTGGCCCAACAGCCTGGGACAGGGTGGGAAAATGACATTTCTGACAATGGAGAAAGGTGCAAATCAGGTGAAATCACTGCAGACACATTTAATGGAATTGCACTAAAAATACTTTATATGGGCAAAGTGGAAACACCCCTTATTTTTATATCTAGAGATGCATTTAAGTGGTGGCCTTGGCAGTGCTGGGTTAATGGTTGCACTCGATCTTGGAGGGCTTTTCCAACCTAAATGATTCCATTCTGTACATAAAGTCAAGGATTTACTGTTGGTATAACTGGAACCACAAGTCTGCGTTCACAAAATTTATAAAAATAATTTTTAAAAGGAAACAAATTAAAACCTAAAAAAAAAAAATCGAAGTTGTTTCCTGGCAGTTTCCTCCAGCATTCTTATGCATGAAAATAAATCTCTCTTCACCCAGCAGCACAGCCAAGGAGGTTATTGCAAGTGGAATTGCTCCAGCCAAGAGCAGGAGGATGCTGGAAGATGTTTGCTCCCAGCAAAGCCTCTCCATGGAAAACCATTTGGAGAGGAGCAGCTCTGGCAAATCCCAGCCCTCAAACCCAGCTGCAGTCAGCAAGTCTTCCCAAAAACATCAATCTTCTCATTATAGCCTGGTTCAAGCACTGGAGGTTTCATTGTCTATGGTCCCCAGAGGTCAATAGAAGGCATGTCCTGATTGTCGGGCGATTTATTTGAGTCAATGCAATGACACTGCAGCTGTGTTTGTCCCTTACACCCCTGGTGATAAAAGTGTAACTCTCCCAGGTCCTCCAAGCTATTTGCTCTCATGTGTCACCCACAAAACCAGAGAGGAGTACAGCTCCATCTCTTCAGTTCTGTGCGGGTTGTTCACTGTCATTTTTGTCAGTTTATTTGGGAGGGGTTGATGCCCTGGAAGGCTGACCTGTAACAGAGCCTGGACAGAGCTAGAGAATAAAGTAGGTATTTATTGAAAGGCCTCCAGGATCCACCCTGGGCAGGACAGGAGCCTGACCACAGCTGCACCCAGGGTGGACTAAGAATAGTCACAAAATGGCTGGCTGGTCACGAGGTCTTACATTTTTATAAGTCTTGGTCCATTTGCACATTGGGGTTTAATTGTCCAGTTACAACTTCAGGTTGTGAGGTCTCATCCTTCTTGTTTTCTCTTTTCAGTCCACCATTGTTTGTGCTTTTGGGCTGAAAGTTGTCCTTGGTCCTCAGCAGGAAAAGGATTTGTTTTGTCTCCCTACTCTGTGAAGAGAACTTACCAGCACTTAATACGAGGCTCAGAACTACATCCCTAGGCAGCACAGAATCTGAAAAAATGAAAGCTAAAGCTTAAGGCATCCGGTGAAAAGGGAAAAGTTGATTTTACTTGTGGTTTTTGGCTTCCCTTTAGTAAAAAAGGATGGTTTAGAAATTGTGCCACAGAGGTTTCTGTACCACAGGCAGTTATATGGTCCTAACACTGGCCTTGCTCTTGATCTAAATGGTCTATCCTACAGCACATCCAGGTGGAATTTCAGCCCTCGGGAATTCAGATGACTGGATTCTGTGGCCAGCCCTGCCAGAAACTCACCCCACACCGCTGAGAAGGTCACTCAGGCTTAGATTTGGGTGGGAAAACTCACCATGGAGGCACAGAATGACAGAATCATTACAGCTGGTAAAGATCTCTAAGATCACCATGTCACCCCAGCACCATCACCACATTCACCACTAATCCACGTCCTCCAGTGACACATCCACGTGTTTTTGGAACACTTCCAGGGTTGGTGACTTCACCACTGCCTCAGGCAGCCTGGACAATCCTTTCCCTGTCTTGCTTTGCAAGCAACTTGATGTGAATAATTTCACATGCCTGCATCTGTTCCATGTGTCAATCCTGCAGAATAATTGAGGTGGGAGAAGGGTTTTCGAGGCCTTCAGTTCACCTTTTGGATCAAAGATGAGTCCTCTTCTAACACCAATTTATCACCCTTAGTTATGTCCAGCAGACATTTGAGTATCTCCAGGGATGGAGAATCCACAGCCTTTTTGATCCCCCTTTTCCTATGTTTGACCATTCTCACAGTGGAAACTTTTCCCTTGGATTTCTCTTGATCTATCACTGGATTTGTCATTTCCTGCCTTTCCTTGTGCACTTCCAAGAATCCATCTTCTCTAGAACCCTCCTTCAGGGGTTGCAGACACCATTTGAATCCACCTGAGACCTTCACCTTTCCTCTACCAGTTTGTCACCTCTCCTGCAGCCACAGAGGGGACACTGGCTGTGCCTTGGGACACAGCTGCACTTCCCGTGGGCACTCAGATGACCTCACAGATCCCAGAGGATTGGGTCCAGGCTGGTCTGCATGAGCTGCAGGAACATTTGGGCTCTTCTGGCCTGAATATTTTTGGAACTGTCAAGCATATTGCAGCAAATGGTGAGGTTATGAAAAGCTGGTATTTCACACTGAAAGAAGGTAGATTTAGTTTGGATATTGGGAAGAAATTCTTCCCTGTAAGGATGGTGAGGCCCTGGCACAGGGTGCCCAGAGAAGCTGTGGTTGTCTCTGGATCCCTGGAAGTGTCCAAGGTCAGGTTAGACAGGGCTTGGAGCCACCTGGGATAGTGGAAAATGTCCCTGCCATGGCAGGAAGTTGGAATTGGATGATCTTTAAGGCCCCTTCCAACCCAAACCATTCCAGGATTCTGTGATTCTGTGATCTGGGAAATGGAGGCTTCCCAAGTAATGAAGTTCAGTCCATCTGATCTATTCTCTGGATCAGGATGTGCAGCAAGAAGAAAAAATACAGAAAGGGAGGAGAAAAAGGGAGAAGAAAGGGAGATGTGAATCCAGGACGGAAAGCTGATGTAGGGTGGCAAAATGTGTCTGCTCAGCTCTTCACTGGATTTTTTCCACTTGAATTTGAATGGAGAAGGATGCAATTCACTGTGATATCCTCGTTCTGGTGTCCAGCGTGGGTGGAAGAAGATGTGCATGATAAGAGAACTGCAAACCTAACAGCAAATTTTGGAAGGAATTTTTTTAAATGCCATTAGGAGTGGAGGTGGCCATGCAAGCCCTGGAGCCAGGCTGTGGGGATGGGTGATTATCCAAGGTGAGGCGTGGCCAGAAGTTCCTCCTGTCAGTCTTCCAGAGCTTCCCATCCACACATCCTTGGCAGGACCAGATCACTGCTGCTCTGCTGCTCTCCAAGAGTGTGCCTGCACTCTTCTCCATCCCTGACACAGCTTCTATTTTTATTAAAAGGAGAAAAAAAAAGAAAGGTAAAGAAGTTTTGTTTTGCTGATTTTGTTTTTTAACATAGCCTAACAAAACTCCAGATAATGACAAACAAGTGAGCAAGACTCTGGCACAAGCAAACGAGGTTTAATCTGTCAGCCCGTGGGCGGCTGGAGCAGGATAGCGCTGGCTGTATTTTCTTAAGGTGGCTCTTTCCATCCCTGGGGCTGCTTAAAATAAAGCAGATGGGAATACAGAATTATCCTCGATGCTGAAATATGGTGCTGCATGCAGGAAACGTTGCTTTTTGTGGAGTCTCTGCTCTGACACACTAAATCCACACCAGCCACTCAAGCACTGACTGGAAAATGATGGCCCAGAGACTTCAGTGGCAGTGCTGGAGCCAGGGAATCAGATCCCCTGGGATGTTTGAGCCTGATTTAGGGGTTCAGGGTGTTGAAATGTATGAGAAAGGGTCACCTGGACTCGATGAAAAGAACAAGCCTTGGATAGTTCACTGGGAGTTAGAACCCAGAAATCCCTCACAAGGCTGTTGGGTGTGAGAGCTCCTGGTCCATGCTGGGATCAAGCCAAGAGCTCATTGAAGGCACCTGGACCAAAATCATGGAGCTGTTTAAGTCACCCCATGAGCCAGGAGATGGCAGTGGCTGCTCTCCTCCAGGTCCTGTTGCACTTTTTGCTTCCCTCTGATCCAGACTGTGTTGAGGAGATAAAGGTTCAGCTTGGTTCATACCAAAGACCTGATGTATTAAAGCAATGAGTGGGCAGATTGACAGAACCACTGAACCACAGAACCACAGCATCTCAGAACTGTTAAGGTTGGAAAAGCCCTCTAAGATCAGCAAATCCAACCCAGCACTGCCAAGGCCACCACTAAACCACCCACAAGTGTCACATCCACAGGTTTTTTGAACACTTTCAAGCTATGCCAGGGCTGGACACCCTTTCCATGAAGAAATTTTCCCAATCTCCAATCTAAACCTCCCCTGGCACAGCCTGAGGCTGTTCCCTCTCCTCCTGTTCCTATTCCCTGGGAGCAAAGCCCGATCCCTGGCAGCTGTCCCCTCCTGTCAGGGACTTGTGCAGAGCCACAAGGTCACCCCTGAACCCCCTTTTCTCCAGGCTGCGCCCCTTTCCAGCTCCCTCAGCTGTTCCTGGGGCTCCAGACCCTTCCCCAGCTCTGTTCCCTTCCCTGGACAGGCTCCAGCCCCTCAAAGTCTTTCTTGTTGGGAAGGGCTAAAATTGAACCCAGGATGTTTTTCCTCTCTGCAGGCAAAGGAAAAGTCAGGAAAGGGTGAGTGACTCGGGAGTGCCATGGGAGAAACAGATGAGCACAACTCCTCACTGACAGGACCCTGGAAGGACAATGCTCTCAGGGATGCACAGGGTGGGATTTTGGAGTGCCCTGTGCAGGGCCAGGAGTTGGCCTCAATGATCCTTGTGGGTCCCTCCCCTCTCAGGAGATTCCATGGGTCTATAATTCTTTTAAAAAATTGGAGATAGATACAGATGGAAGTAGGATCCCAAAGGCATTCTTATGCTCAAAGCCCCTTTTCAGCACCTGCCCTTTCATGACCTGTCCTTGTGTTTCAGCAGGAGATGGAAGGAGAAATCCCACTCCCCTTCTCTTGGCTTCCACCACTCTCTGCTGGCTCGGTGGGAGTTTGTTCAGCTCCTATTTCGGGGGAGTCACTGCCAGACCATCTAACCCCTGCCTTGAGATCAGTCACAGAATCACAGAATTTCTAGGTTGGAAGAGACCTTCAAGATCATCGAGTCCAACCCATGTTCCAACACCTCAACTAGATTACGGCACCAAGTGCCACATCCAGTCTCTTTTTAAACACATCCAGGGATGGTGACTCTACCAGGGAGTTCAAAGGGTGGTGACCACGGGATGGCAGCAAAATCCATCACTGGGGAAGTCCCCAAGGCCGTTTTTCCTGGTCTTTCTTGGCTGGGTATCACTGCTGGCAACGAGACACAGCAGGGCTGGGGCTGGCAGTGCAGAGCCCAACCCGAGGTTATAAAGGGACAGGGGTGAGGGGAGGTAAAATGATTTTTTTTTTCTCAGGGGTAGTTTCACTTTTCTGTTGTAAAGCAATCCGTAAAAAAAACCCCAAAAAACAAACAAAAGAAGAAAAAAAACCAAAATAACTGCAAAGCACACCATTCTTTTTGGATTAATCTTCCCGGGTTGAATGCTTTCTTTGGATGGGGGAGAAGGTGGATGGGAGCAGTGAAAAATTTTGCAACAAAATGAGCCTTTTTTTTTTTCCCTTTTTTTTTTTTTTTTTTTTTTTTTTTTTTTTTTTTTC
>VXBB01016736.1:1577-16625 GCA_013399915.1 Illadopsis cleaveri
CCACCACGCAAATCCGGGGCCGCTCCCGCTGGCCCCCCAGGATGGCGCAGATCTGCATTGTCCTCCTCCACCCAGTATTTCGTAGACATGCCACAATGGGGGCAATCTGCCATGATCATGCTCCCTTTCTGGTCCAAGTGCGCTTTTGGCATTTCCAGTGCTGGAAATACCCGGGGAGGGGCAAGCAGGGGAATTGAGCTCCCACCGCCTCCGCCTCCACTGCCGCTGTGGCACGGGATCAGGGCATGCTAGCGACGCCAGTCCCGCGGGGCTTCTACAAGCCCCGATATCTCCTGCACTCCAGCATCTGTGGGGTGTGGGTACAGGCGGGGTCCGCACTGCAGCCCCCGTGACCACCTCAGCAGCTGTGCTGTGGGTGGGCAGGCTTTCCTCACTGCTGCGCTTTCGTGGGGGGGGAGTCGGTGGTCCCGCCGACAGCACGTGCACACGGGAGGGGGCTACAGCCTCCACACTCCAGCGCCATGTTCGCAGTGCGGGAACAGGAGAAACGGCTCCACCATCTCCCTCGGCAGCTAGCCCAGGAGAGAGAATCAGGCTCGAGCCATGCTCTGAGACCTCAGAACTGGGAGGCTGCGGGCCCCACAGCACTCCTTCCAGCTTTTTCCAGGTCGTTAATAATCTTAAAAAATCCACACTGCAATCAGCAGTAAAAAGCTGCAGCAGGTGATCCCCCAAAATTTTCCACTCTTCTGTAGAGAAAGCACTTTGAAGGCTGCAAAAGAAACCATGAGTTCTAACATAATAGAACAATTCTTGGAAGTCCCCTTCAGAAACAGAGACTTCCTCCCTCTGTAGGACCTCAAGCCAAAGGTCCAACATGAGAGAATTATCTGAGGAAGGGATAGAGTTCATTATCTCTTACCACTTATTACCTCAGACACACAGCAGGGTGTATTTCCCACACAAGGTCACCAGATGGACCTGGACAGGATCACCAGTGGCCACACGATCAGGGTCACCAATTGTCACAGATTCGGACACACATTTATATACATTTGTACAGAAGGCAAGAGATTAGCTCTTTGACCTGGATGGTGAACATCACCATCAATCATAGTTCTCCTCCCAGAGGACAACTATGTAAACAATCTAAAAATATACACTGTTTTCTGGAAGCTGTGTGAGAATCAGCACTGCAAGATTTCAAACACTCGAAAGCAAGAAAACTGAGGGCAACACTGGACTGCACAGATTTCTTCAGTTTTTGGTTGCAGAGCTTGAGAAGAGGTGGTAGAGACTGAAGGGATCCTTTTGTAAGTAACGCAGCTTTTTGTCTCCTTATTTATGGACTAGTCAATGGCTTTGAAACTTCTTTTATTCTCATAAAAACATGGAGGGAATGAATTCCATCTCTTATTTATTACAAATATCTATTTTGTTATTAGGAAGAATAAATAGTAATACATGTCAGAAATTCAAATCAATCTACATCTGTATTTGTTCTGACAAAAATAATAGACATGGTAGTAATGTTATGTCAGCAATTGTTTCTGGAATGCAGTTCTAGCACTGTATATTAACCCAAGCACAGAATATAGGTCTACATGGCACAGTGCAGAAAACCACCAAATATAGCCCCAGTGGGATACCTTGCTGATTTAGTAATTTTGCATTCATTACCCAACTAATTTCTTTTTATAAAGTATGAAATTGGACTGTTTAATTATTGGGGTTCCCAATACGTCTGAGCGTCCAGCCCTTGCAGAGAAATGGCTTAAATCAATTAGCGAGACGGCATGATCAGATGCGTCTTGAAAAATCAGAAAGGTTTTAATAAGGGAAGAAAATAATAAAAAGACAATGAGCAAAGCCAAGCACAGTATAGGGACAGGTCCCATAGACTTGCTACAACACCCAAAAAATGTGCTGAGTTTCTTTGTTCTCTCTCTTTAGTACTCAATAGTTCAGGTGGGCTGTTTGGCCCCTGGCCCAATGAAATCAGCAATAGGCTTTAAGTTACACTTTCCAAGCCAAATCAATGCCTCTGTGCTGGCACTCAGCAAATTACTGTCACGACAGGAAAGATGTTTCTGGGTCCTTTACCTTATAAGAAATGCAAGGGGTGAGTCTTAAACCTTTCCCTGTGGGGGTGTGGTCAACACTTCATTTTGTGCAACACTAAACATAGAACTAGACCAGAACTTTCCAACATTCAAGTTGTATATCTGATTATTTTGTATGTTGGTTCATCCTTTTTAAGAGAAAGATGAATTTTTTTTCTAAATAACTTGTGTATGTGCTATACTGGTTAGTATTGTATGTCTTTAAACTGAGAATTATACTGAATGTTAATGTGCTTCAAAAAGTTGAGGATCCAATGTCTTTATGTCACCAAATACAAGTTTGACATTAACTAAACTTTAGTCTTAGGCAAAACCAGAAGTTACTTAATAGAGCTGTAATCTTGCTAAGCACATATGCAAGTCCTATTTTATGTCAAGAGGAATTTAATTTCCCCTAATAATTGGTAGATAGCTGTTTATCAGTTTCTAAGTACTTTTTCCAACTTATTTTTATATATTTTCATTGAAATTCTGTATGCTCATTACCTAGTTTTTCTTTCTTTAGCTATGGCTTCCAAGATCAATTGTGAGCCATTTAAGTTGTTAAAATATCCTAAAAATTCACATTTTACATTGTGGAGGAACCCACACTGTGAGTTGTATTTAGAAATTAACACTCAAAGCCATGTTTAAGGGCATTAACCATGTGCTCTTAATAGAAAAGTAAATTTTTTTGGCGTGGTTTCTGTTCCAAACTTGATGTTACTTATTTGCATGGCAATTTTCTGAAATTGAATTAAGAACTACAGAAATGCTGGACGAATTCTTATGAATACAAAATTACTTCATTAATAATATCTGCTATTCTAAAAGCAGCAGGACAAAAGAACTGTCACGAGGTTGTGCATGCCTGTTGTTCCATGATGAAATTTTAGCTGTCATTCATTTAAAGGAACTGATATTATTTTTATTTTTGGTTACTGGGGAGTTGGTAGACTGCTGTAAAGTGATTTTTCCTCATGCTATTTTTTGACTAATAAAATTAGTCAAGAAGAAAATTCCCTCAGTTTAGTGTATCCTCTATAAACTTTGTCCTTGTGCTCAAGTGAAATTCCTTTCTTGCAGAAAGTGCAACCTTGGTACCACACAGACGCAATCAGATCTGAGAGTAAGAGGCTTGAGTATTCCTGTTCATTTTCAATATGACGACTCAATTTCACAAGGTCAAATAAATCAATAATAAAAGACCACTTCTCACATCATCTACTAAAATCATAGCTTTTGATTTGATTGCAGCACCTTTGGCCTAAAAGTAAACTGCTTGTATTTTTAGACTTCTAACTTCAGACCTATTTTCCCCCCACCAAAACCCACATGGCACACACCATGCAAATACTCTTTGAGTACTTCTCAGTTCCCACTTTCTTTAGGCAACTTATTTACTTGCTAGGATTGCAAGGAAAATTATGTTTTGAAACGAGGTAAAAGACACTGCATAGAAAAAGAACCACTGGGCACTAGGTTGTTGTATAAACCATCAGAAGCACAAGTTCACCAATTTTGTACACTCTGCCCAAAGCAGATTTGTGGTATAGAAAGGAAAAATGGCCTCTGTATAGAACAAGGAACATCTCCAGCATCATTCCCAGCTGACCCTGACCTTAGGTCATCACCTGTATGAATTCCGTGAGCATTTCCTATGTAAATGCTCAAGTTTGGCTGCCTTCAACAGCCAGGTTACTTAATATGTCCATAAAATAAAATAAATGTTTAAATTATGTTCATAACACTCAGAAATATTAATTTTTTTTTTATACCTTTTTTGGATCACAAACCAGAGTACAATTACCCATAACAAGAATTATGACGACCTCTGGGTCATATTTTTCAAATACAAAGCAAATAGACTATTCCTAAGTACCACTAACCATCACTTGTCCTTGCAGATCTGTTCAGAGCCTCTTTTGAGTAAAGGACAATGACATTGTAGCAACATAACAGACACCACAGCAGGCAGTCCATACTAACAGAATTATGTGTTTGATTCAGCATGACTAAGGGCAGCCAGGGACAAGATTGCTGCTGAAGTTAAATTACCCTGAAAACATAATCCCTGGTGAATGCTGTGCAGAACAGGGCTGCACAAGGAGTTTGTGTACACAGGGGTGCTACAGGGGTGCCTACACAATCCACACATGACAACAGGAGAGCCCCAGAGCCGCCCTGCTGCACGGGAGCTGCAGTGATGGCATAGCAGCCCAGCTTGGGGATGGGACAGTAGAGAACCAAATCCATCAGAGCAGGGTCCATTACCAAATCTTCACCACACAGTGCAGCTCATTTCAAACTCTTGAGATTTTGCAGGCATGCAGGAAGTTTCACTCCACTGGAAAATAGAAAGCATGTGCAATCTCTCCAGTAAGGGTTTCTGGATAGGAAGTGATCATCATACTCTCTGGTTCTGTACTTCAATCTTCTTAATTTGCAATCTTAATTTACTTTAGAGCATTTTTGTAGTGTAATGTCTCACTAGGATGATATGGGAGATTAAACCATATGTGGTATATTAATTGTATGGGTTATTGCCAATGATATTATAAAGGATACATGGAGCATTTAATGGAATAATCTAATTTACATTGTAATGGCTCTGTTGCAAACAGTGCTGTTGAAGGGACATAGGGCACCACAACTGACAATACCAGTCACTCAACTTCTTCAGTGGCATTATATCATCTCCACAGCTCTCCCTTCATGTGTCCTGCAGTTAGTGCATCTCAGCACAATCATGTTAATATCTCTTTTACTACTTGCTTGCAGTAGCCAAGTCTGATAAAGGTAAATTACTTAAATGCCAGGAATTTTTATTTTCCTCTTCTTTGGTAAATCCTTCAAACCAAACTGTCTTGCTTGTCTTCTATGCAATTATTTACAGAAGAAAAAATTTCAGCCTGAACAAATTAACAGAGTGCAGTGATCTGAGTGTCACTTTTTGAACTCACAGCAGTATATTCATAAAGGACTCAAATGAGGTTTGTTTTTTTTTTTAATTACATGAAATAGCAAATTAAATTAGGACAAGAAGATTGAAAAAACATTCAGATGACTCTGATAAAAATGCTCATTAGGTAATTTACAAGGAAAACTGAGATACTCTGTAGCACCGCGTGGTAACAGTGATCATCGTGTCCAGGGAGGTACAGACGCCAGCAGAGAAACAGACGAAACAAGTCTCTGTAAAATGCACAAGAGTCCATTTTATTTCTCCTCCACCCCGAGCAGGAGAGGGAGGAGAAGGTAAAAAGGGAGAGCAGGGGCAGGGTGTTGGGGTTTTATTAGGTATTGCAGGGGAGGAGTCTTAGGGTTTGGGCCAAGGGAGGAGATGACATAAGGAGAGTAAGATCAGATTTCAGCTTCTTTGAAATGGGAGCATTCCACAACTCCTCCATTAATAAATTGGTTAAAAGGTGTGTTGAATAACTCATAATAAAGGGATTCTCAGGAATATGACTTACTGGTTTACAAAACTAAGATGAACATTATTAAGCTGAATTAACAAGCAATAGAAAAGCATTTGAGACTTACAGAGGATAAGGTAACAGAAATTATGATATTGAATTAAATGAATGCATTTTTGCTTAATGAACTAATAGTTCAGTCTCCTTTGGCCTTTGATCTTCTGATCAGAAGGGGTACAGCTTCTTGATCTCCTCTTCATGAGGGGCACAGTTCTTAGTGTTTGGCCTTGGCTTTAGTACTGGTGTTGCAGCTGTTACTCTGTTGGATTGATGACGATGACTGTGAAGCGAAGAATGGTGAAAGCGGCAGTGGTAGAACTCGCAGCATACGGCAGGGCCCGGCCCTCCCTCGGGACTGACCAGCCCCACCTCGCCTCCACTGCCGTGCGGGCCTGGGGCGGAGCCAGCTGCAGCCGTGCAGCAGGAATGGGGGAGGTAGGTGGGGGGGAAGGGGAGGCACGAGACCGGAAAAGAAGGACTTTGGCAGGAAAGAGAAGATCTCAAAAACCGTGTGGTAAGCACCATTTTTTAGAAGGGGCACCTGGGGCGGTGCGGCCACTGCCTTCCTGGGCAGGAAATGGGGGATATGGAAAGACAGGGGCGAAGGAGGAGAAAGGACGGCGGGAGGATNTACAGCGAAGACCACCCCGCTTCCCGAGGCGCCTATTTCTAAGAGCTGATTATTTCATAAAGGCATCTAAAGGAGATAACATTGACTCCTGCTCAATTTTTATCAGGGTGACAGAGAGACGGTAGCAGCTCCACGCCATTCTGGCAGTTTTCACTCCTTGCCACGCTCTTAGGAACAAAAGTCAGGAAAGATACAGGCAGCTTCACAGCTACTGAAAAACCTGGGCGTTCACAGGAGGGTGGACCACTGATTTAGGGTGCCAACATCCTACATGCAAATCATCCATAATCATCCATAAGTAGCTTTACTGTCCATAAGTTGCAGCAAACGTATCAGGAGAGTTGGTAAAAGTCCCCAGCATGGTTCTTTTTGCAGGCAGATTAGTCGCTTGCAGTTCTTAAAAAATTCCCTCCCATGAAGAATGAAAAGACTTGTGATGGTAGATGTTAGTTTCATCTCTTAGTCCCAATAAGCTGGTCCTTTTACTGGATGTTTCCCTCTCCGTAAGCATTTGCCTTCAGGGAAGATGGGGGTCTCGCAAGGTGTAGCAATCTGCGGGTGACTTACAGGGTGCCGGTCCTGTTGTCCTCACTGGTTGCCCGCATTCTGCACCATTTGTAGCACCACGTGGCTACAGTGATCATCGTGTCCAGGGAGCTACAGGTGCCAGCAGAGAAACAGATGAAACAAGTCTCTGTTTTGTTAAGCACGAGAGTCCATTTTATTTCCCCCTCCCCAAGCCGGGCAGGGAGGAGAAGGTGAAAAGAGACCGCAGGGGCAAGGTTTTATCAGGTATTGCCAGGGAGGAGTCTTAGGGTTTGGGTCAAGGGAGGAGATAATATAAGGAGAGTAAGATCAAATTTCAGCTTCTTCGAAATGGGAGCATTCCACAATACTCCCCGCCTTCCCTACCCCAAAACATACATAAATTAATACTATTATATAATACTTGAAAATAAACCTCATCCCTTTAAAGTTAGAATTTTACCTTTCAATAGAATATTATGTCCCTACTGCAACAGAGACTAGCACACAGATGATGTGGAATGGTGCACATATTGTCAGTCACAGACTGGCATCCTGTTGATATAAGTATAAAAGAGTTCTATGTAGTATTTAACAAATTATGTAAACATGATTTCTTAAAAAAAATTAATTGAAACATATAAAAAATAGAGAAATAACTCCTGTTTACTGAAGATAAACACACTTAATTGTAATTTTCAATTTACTCTCACTTCATATAATAGGCCTGTTTTGTTTGCCAGGGAAATTTTTTGTCACTTTTTCCTTTGATTTTGATTGACATGTGCACAGTTTGAGTTACAGACATGTTAATTAATTTAGCAATGGAACACTGTGACTGAATAGTGTTCATTCAATGGAAGAATAAAATTAACATGCTTAAACAAGACAACTTTGTTTCAAGAGCATGGACTTGTTTTAATAAATTGATTTGGATGTATAAGTGTACCATTATTCCAATGGTTTTAAAAGTAACACAGCTCAAAGGAAAATGCCATTTTCTACACCAACAGAGCATGTAATGGTTTGTCATCACAAGCACAGTTTAACTTGCACAAAAGTTGACTCTAGTTCCTTGCAAGCTTTATTCTAGAAGGAATGGGTCATGCTTCAGCATGATGCAGCACATTGACATGTTGACTGCTTGTTGTGGCCCATTTCTGATCTTTATTTTAGAGGCATAACAGTCACCTTTCCTTTCCATGGTGTGTTCCTTACTTTTAGTGCCCTGTATTGACTGTAAATACTGAACTGCATTCATCTGCCCACTTAAAACAGCCACTCAAAAAGTCTAAAACACACTTCGAGAAGCGGTTCACAACACACACCTACATCAAATCTCTTTTTAAAATTCACTTACCTTGTAAGAGTTCCAGTACATTTTCATTTCGCCATTACAGGAGGGGGAAATGCTTTGAATCTTGAGTTATTTTACATCCCTGACACAGTAGATGTCTTGCATTATTCAAATTACTATTGCTGATTAAAAGCAGATTTTGAGTGAATTTTGTATAGATACTCAGGTGCCACTTGCCAATCAACAAATGCTTCTGTCAGCCAAAACACTTGGGAAGACCTCCCTGAAAGCTGAGTGCACTCACACCTCATACAAACCTGTAGAAAACTGTCACCCCTGAACTTCAATGAAGAGTTAGAAGCTTTAAAGAGCAATTGCACTCCGGATTAATATTTAAATGAACTCCCTCTTCTTACAGCAATACAACATGTCCCTTTTTTCATCAGAGCACTACCTGGAAATATGTTCTTTACAGTTCATTCTATCCCTGAAAATGCTGGGAGCAGACTAATTACAGAAAGTGGTATGTAGCACTTTCAACATAGGAATAAATAATATCATCTGAAGTTAATTTCTGTAACCCCCTATATTTGGATCTACAGCTTCAGAGTTATTCTAAAATTTAACCAGTCACAGCTCCTATAAAAAAATCATTTAAACCTCTTTCCTTACCTGTCATTTGAGTGCTGCTTTTTTCTTCTGTGCTCACATAAAAAATGCATACATTCGACAGAGCCTTGATCTTTTGAGAGGCTATTACATCCATTTGGGGTCCTTCAGGTGAATAAGTAGGAAAAGGTGTTCCAGAAGAGCAATATTATTTACAACTGGCATTTTAAGACGCACCAGCAATGTCTGTCCCTATGAGTGGGTATCTGACTTAAGGTGTCTGAAAGCTAATATCTAATCAGAGACCTTCATCTTGGCTACCTCTGCATTCAGTGGGTATTCACTTCTGGAGGCTGACCAGTCTATGAGACATGTAACTAAAGATGTTGATATAACTCAAGCATCCCTCACAAAATGCAGAAAGCTACCTTAATTATTGATAAAATCTTGCATTTGGCCAGAATGGAATAAGCTACATGAAGATTTATGAAGTCTCTGAGGCTGTCCTGTGCTTCTCAGAATGGCTTAAAATAATAGCGAGATGGCTCTTCAAGGGTGTTTTGTAAAGCAACAGGTTTAAAAAAGATAAAATAACCAATGATACAGAAACAAAAGAAAAAGCCTAGCACAGGTGTCAGAGAAACCTCTGACACTTTGCTAAAAACATCCCAAAAAGCGCTGAACACCTCTGTGCTAATCTTTAAGTACTGAATGACCTAGGAGGGTTCTATTGGCAAAGTGCCAATAGAAACAGCTACAGGTTTTGAGAAACATCCCAAAGATCCAGCTCGTGCCCCTGTGCTGGCACCAAGCCAATTACCATGAGAAGGGCATGGAAAATTATCGTTTAACTTCCTTACATCTTTAGAGGTAAACTGAAACTCTTTTCCTTATATAGAATAATTTGCTTGGGTGTGGAAATGCATCACAACAAATTATCAAAAAATTAGGATTATAATCTAAACCAGGTGAAGCAAATCTCATTGCTAACAGCAGCTGGGAAATATCTTCATTACAACCACTTGCAATACAGCTTGATTTCCACATGTAATTCTCAAATAAAATGCATTTGATTTAAGTCTTTGTGAAATTTGCACAGGATTAAAGTAAAGCTCATTGAAACTCCTTAAACTTGCATGTATAGTGTCATAATTTGCATGGGCTCCAAGCAGAGCCTCAGTTGCCCAGCTCAGGGAGTGCAGCAGTATTTCAGACAACAGGAACTCCATTCCCCAGTGACTCAACTCGCACTGCGGCTGCGCATCGAGAGCAGGGCAGAACTCAGGCGCCTTTTGAAAACTAATCAGGAAAGACTCTTGATGTCCTGGCTGCTGAGATATTTCAGGTCTCAACCCTGTCTCTAAACCTTCTTCTTGCTTTTTAGCAGTCTGCCGTGTTTCTATGGCCCTGGTCAATGTTTCTCATCCCCTAGTGGACGTTACACTTCCACAGTGCAGCCGGCTTTTGCAGCTGCTCCCTCGGGAGCTGAGCACACGCCCTGCCTTAGTGACTCGGGAAGCTGCTGCTAAAGCATCAGGTACTAAAAGGACTGAGTGTTTCAAGGAAAAAAAAAAATCTATGATCTGGGAGAGGCTGATAAAGCACTTTTTAGTGAAAAGTATCACAGTTTGAACAATTCAAGAAACAAGAGTAAAATACAGCATGATGATAATAAAGCTTATCGAAAAAAAGAGCCATATCCTTAATAAAGATATAAAGTATAAAACTGAATCAGTAACAGAAGGTTCTGGAAAGCAAGTTAAAAGAGGGCATTTCCCTTTCAGGCACCTTGCTTTTATTTGTCACATTTTTTCAGCTAATGGAGTGAGAGACTACTGTTATTTCTCACATATTGTGGCAACAGTGAAACCTGAAAATGAACACAAACACTGCAACCAATTGATGGATACCTATGCAATTACCAGTGCTACCTTACCACACAGGAAACAACTATCTTCCTTTCTCAGTTATTCCTTGGTCACCAAAGCTGCTATCAGCCTTCTTGCACTCATTGTAGTCAGATTTTTCTGAAAAACACGTTCTAAACCCTTTCAATCTAAACAAAGCATCTACACCATAATAATCCCCAAAGCAGATGTTTTGTTATATTTTGTAGAATTGTTGCCTACCTTTGTTTCTCATCAACTCCCTGCCGGAACACCTCTTGTGTGACCTACCAGTGTGTGGAGCTCTTGCGCCCCTCACCTGGTCCCAGGTGCATCCCATTATTTGATGTTCCTGCTGCAGCTGGGGAAGAACAACCTCTTCTCAGGCAGCTCAGCTCAAGCACAACAAAGAAATTTTGCAGCACTGTCTCACGGCAGTTTGAAGCTAAATGTTTGGACAGTTAAACAATATACTTTGTTTCACTTCTCTCAAGAAAACCCAAAAAAACCAGCCAGTCTAAAAGCAATTGAGAAAATTACAAAGCTAGGCAGCTTTAAAAGTTTATAACCCTGTTGGAACTGATATGGGACTTTTTACACCTAAAGATAAGTGAAAGCAAAAAAAAAAAAAAAAAATTATGAATATTCATTCAGAGTTTGCAGTAAAGCCCTACATTTTTGCTAACCAGGGGAGAAAAAAAATGGCAAAGTCGAAGTACTTCACCTATCCTGCTTCTGGCTTCTGAAGAAGACAGATGAAGGGTAAGACTGCTAATTAACACTAGTTTATAAGAGAAAACCTCAGGGTATGTCACAGTACTTGCTGGAGGCAGGAGTGCGGCTTTAATTGCTGAAAGCTGAGCATCAGTAATTGTGTTGTATGCTCCTGCCAGATCCTGAAGCTGAAGTTTGTGCCGTGCTATCTTGGACGGACACAAGTATCAGTCTTACTGCAAATACTTTACAATGTAAACAGGCCCAGATTCACTAAAGATGATAGGGCTCTGCAAAACTGCCATGAGCAGAGAATCTTTTTTGCTACAGTTTGGATTTTGGTTTTGTTTTTAATAAAAAAGCTTCTGCAAACTACTGAGATTCAAAGGTGCACAATACAGTATGCTCAAATGCAAATAATTATTTGAATATTGGGATATGGTTCTTTACTTTTCCTTCTGTTCTCATCATAGCTAATTTCTTCCTGTTTTTCCCTCCAGGAAGGAAACCTGATTAGAAACTAGAAACTGGGCTTATTAATATTTTCCAGTAATTCTATCTTTTAACTGTCCTTATTCTTTTCACCCCTGGTTTCATTGCCATGGTTTTCTGACTGTATCAAGCAAACTAAAGAAGGCCTCGAGTTATTTGAATTTAATACTGCTGCTATCAAAACACATAAAGGCATGCTGGGAAATGTTCCTGAAGCTTCTCTTTTTAAAGGTCTAAACCTTTTTTCATCTTGAAAAATTCATTAGCTGCCCAGAAATATATAAACCAATTATCTGTAGGGCTAGACATTGTGACTCAAGTAGGATCTTCGTCAAGAACAAAGGGAAGCAGGTCAGCAATGTGGAGGTTGCCTGGTTGCACTCAAATTAAAAAAGAGAGAGAGAGACATTCATATACTTAAGCCCTGCTCCCAAAGGTACTTGACTTCTATGTACATATTAGCCAAGTCTTCAAAGACATTTAAATATTCACTAGAAGAACTACAAAAGTCATGCTTAATTGAAAGAAGAAAGGCTGAAATAAGAAATAAAAAGTTGATCTGAAAGGGTTTTAATATGCAGAATCTTCTTTTGAATATGGACTTTAGAAGATAATATATGGTTTTAAATTCTGGTGTGGGTCATATGTGTGACCCAAGCAGTAGTCTCTGGTTATGGACCAGAGGAGTATGGACTATAGAAAAAGTCCGTATTTCAAGGGGAGTATGGACTTTGGAAAAAAATGTTATGTAATTGTCATATCAGATCCTGATTAGACACAGAACATCTGATCCATGAGAACAAAGGCAATGGGAAAATGAAGGAAGAGTCATGATTCAGTTGTTCAGAATAATGCCTGTCTAGGATCTTCCATGTGCTATTAGTTGCTAAGTCTTAGTCAAGGTGCTAAATTTCAGCAAGTTCAGAAAGTTTTTCTCAGTCAACTACAAAACAAGACCGGTGTTTGAGGTAAATCAGCTAGACTGCTCTGACTCTGTAAGAATAACAAACCTTGAGTTAGGAAACACTGACACTGAAAATCTAAGCGCAGGGAAGACCTTCATTCTGGAAGTTTGAGAACGAAATGCTAACTGGGGTAAAAATTAAACCCTGTGTTCTGGATTGAACGTCACATTCACATTCCTCTCAAGGATGCAAAATGATGTTACAGAACTTAGTGTTAACATATATTTATTTCCAAAGAAGCATAAGGTACCTAAAACTCTGTATAATTCAATGCAAGGAGTAAGAGGGCATTTAATTCCTTTAACATCTGGATAATCTTATCTACACAGTGACAGTATACCTTGCAGACTGGGAGTTGTGCCAGGTCTAAGCAACACAGACTATTTCAAGAAGGACCACCAATCTCTCTCTGAAGGCTGGAGGCTGCTGTAAATCAAAACAAGAGCCACTGGTTTTGCCTGTTGTATTTCAAAGAGTGCATGACTCAAAAGTAATCTAAAAGTAGTCAGTGATCCATTATTTCTAAGAAAAAATAAGCAGTCATAAGTAACATTACTTTTTCAAATTGATTTTAACCATGTTTTTTCTGACGCAAGAAGACATCTAGGTTTTAAAAAGCAACCTTAAGGAAAAGTTATCCCTAACATTGCTTTGCAAGTATTATGGCTGGGTAAGCAACCAGCACCCCATCCTCACTACTCAGGGTATAAATGAAGGAGGAAAGCAGAGTAATAATTTTCTTAGTTATTTTGTACAGTTCATTTATAGATCTCTTTTTCGTAAGTGTCCTCACAACAAATGACAATTATTTGGAGCAGTTGTATAGTTAGGTGCTGTAAGTGATTGTATGAAAACCATCCATTTATTTAATAACTGGAGAAAGCTGAAAGATTGATACAAAAGAAATTGAAACCACTAAGATGGAAATTGATTATCTGTCCCTTGGGTAACTGAACTTCAGTGTGAGAAATTTTTTAATTTGGAAGAATCACCCAAAAGAGCATACATTAAATTTGATTCTTGATCATCAATCCACTTTTCGTATAGCATCTGTCCAGTTCTAGAATCCTCCTGCCACTGAGCGCTTGTAACAATGTCTAGCAATGTGAAGGCCTTGCATGAATAAACGATTTTATTTTCAATTGTGTTGCACAACATACAATGAAAGGAAACCTTTTAAATGTATATGACAATCTGAAAAATATTATCTCTAGTTACCACAATCAACTGAAATGCATCCATGATAAGCAAACATAGGTCAGATATCCAATCTAGGTACCCACCCATATGTAATTAAATCCATTTGGAGAATCTAAACATGTAGCCATTTTGCAGCAAGAAATTCAAGCACATGGAATGGATATTTCCTACTGACTTGAAGGAAAATGGCACTCAGGAGAATTCACAAGCTTAAATACTGTTAATTACTTTGAGGAAATAAGTGAAAAAGTCTGTGGATGCCTCTGGAAATCACTCTATTCCTTTTGCTGTCTGAGGATATAGATAAAACTTCGACAACAGATTTTCATTCTAAGTAACATTGGTGCAATAATCATGGTACTGCACGAAGAATTTATTTTACAGTTTAGTAACTCCTTCGGAACATGTCAACTGCATGTCAATCATTACAATATTGACTCCACTCTGAACACTTCTTGGGGTTTTTGATACCACTGATCACAAACAGTTCTGAAAACTCATCATTGACTGGCATAGAATAAGGTAACTCTATTCTGGTAGAAATAAGAGATTTTTTTTCTTGCCTTCATCTAAATAGAAATCAAATTACAGAATCACAGAATCACNTGCATGTCAATCATTACAATATTGACTCCACTCTGAACACTTCTTGGGGTTTTTGATACCACTGATCACAAACAGTTCTGAAAACTCATCATTGACTGGCATAGAATAAGGTAACTCTATTCTGGTAGAAATAAGAGATTTTTTTTCTTGCCTTCATCTAAATAGAAATCAAATTACAGAATCACAGAATCACAGAATCACAGAATGTGTAGGTTGGAAGAGACCTTCAAGATCATCGAGTCCAACCCAGCCCTAACACCTCAACTAGATCATGGTATCAAGTGCCACATCCAGTCTCTTTTAAAACACATCCAGGGATGGTGACTCCACCACCTCCCTGGACAGAGTATTCCAGTATTTAATCACTCTTTCAGTGAAAAACTTCTTCCTAATATCCAACCTATATTTCCCCTGACGCAGCTTAAGACTGTGTCCTCTTGTTCTGTCCGTTGCTGCCTGGAGAAAGAGACCAACCCCCAGCTGACTACAACCACCCTTCAGGAAGCCATAGAGAGTGATAAGGTCACCTCTGAGTCTCCTTTTCTGCAGGCTAAACAACCCCAGCTCCCTCAGTCGTTCTT
>VXBB01016736.1:17289-45245 GCA_013399915.1 Illadopsis cleaveri
TAGCAGCCTTTTTAAATGCTTCCTGAGGGATCTGACCCTCCTTCCAAGAATGATACATTCTCTTTTTATTCCTGAGTTTATCCAAAACCTTCTTGCTTATCCAGGCTGGGTGTTTGCCTCATCGCCTCCTCTTTTGGCACACAGGGACAGTCTGTTCTTGTGCCCTCAAAAACTCTGTTTTGAAGAACACCCAGCTTTCCTGAACTCCTTTGTCTTTAAGGGCTGCTTCCCAAGGAACTCTCTGAATAAGTCTTTTAAATAGGCCAAAGCCTATTTAAAATTAATTAATTTTTTAAAATAGTCCTGTTTATTAACCTTTTCTAATCAAATTGAAAACAGGGTCTTCGATCATTCAGGGAGAAAATGCACAGAGAAATTTTCAGACATGGAGAAGTCCTGCATCTAATGTGACAGTGAAATTCTGCTACAGTACAGAAGGAAAAACATTACATTATATTGATGGTCATAATATATGGTTTGTCTGAAAATTATTTAGATGACTATCGGTGTAGCTTGAAGAACAGCCAAGAGGAAATGAAGAATCCAGACCAAAAATAAAAGACAGCAAATTCTGTGAGCTGTATAAGCCTACAAGATGTTCTGGCACAAATAAACCTAAAATCTGGATTCTTTCAGAACCAATTTTTGAGTGACTTGATGTAACGATGTGTCTGAATAACTTAGGCTATTCTGTGTACCAGCCAAAGTGTTTGTAGATAACAAGCCACCTGCAGTCTTGTTTTCAGGGCTCTCAGGAATTCATCAAGGTTACTGAGACAACAACAGGACTAAAAATAAAGATGAAGAGCCTGAGGAACTGTCTACAAAAAAATGCAAAACCTAGATAGAAGGGACATAACGTGATGATGGATACTTGACCAATTAGGTGCCCTGAGGGATGTGTGCCTGCCTCGTGAACAAGTGGCTTAGCCAATTGAGAGACACCTGTATGCGTGGACAGTAGTGCTAGAAACTATAATTGGGGTTTAATGTAAACAATAAAGGGCTTCTGCTGAAATCATACTGATTCTGTTATTCAGTTGCTCGTTTTCCTCTGCAACTTGAAACAAACATTTTTAAATTATTCAGTTTCCCCACTGCAAAAATCCAAACAGGTACAAATGAGGGGCAAAGAAAATGGTGATTCATAAATGATGAGGTCTGAAATGCTGACACCAAACATTTAAAAACTACTTAGTGCAGCAATCAATAATGGTACGGCTTCTGTAGGACCCATTGAGAAAAGGCTACAGAAGTCATCAAGTTTCAGTAAGGGCTTGATTACTTCTTATATATTTGGACATCCTTGTTGGTATGAGTTTAATAACACATGATAGTATCAATAAAGTTCTTTCTAAAATCACTGTAATTAGTTAACATTTTAAAATGTGTTCACCAAGCCTCCAGAAGGTTTTTATGTTTCAGAGACAGAAAACTTCAAGCAGCAATTTTATTAAGTATTTTTCCTATCTGACAAATCAGTCTGCACTTAGAGGTGTCAAACTGCAGACAGGTTTGGTGTACATTCTGCAGCTCAACATTTTTTTGGGGGTAATATGTGTGATTGTGCCATGGAATGAAAATTGTGTTGCAGAAGAAGCAGACAAGTGGCAGGGAAGTTGTAAAGAAGCAGTCAGAAACAGTGCTTTTAAATACTAGAATTATATAGGCAATTATATATTATTTTGCTCACTGTGTCATTTCACTTGAAAACCAAACCAAACCAAACCAACAAATAACACCTCCCCACAAAAAAAACCCCAAACAACCGATAAAAAAATAAACAACAACAAAAGAAACAACAACAAAATCCCCAAACCCCCTCCAAGTTCAAACAACAGTCTTAAGATGGCTATGCTTAAGATGGCTGCACTTAAGATGGCTGCTTATTAATAGCAAATTCTGAGACTAGGAATAGCATAAACTAAAAGTCATCAACATGGACAGCAAATCCATTTTCTATTGTATTGGTACAATCTGAGAAATATGAAATAAGTCTACTGCTATTTTACTTTCTTAAACATACAGTGTAGCCAGGGATTAAACTGCAACTCTCTTACAGAAATGTATATATTTGTCAGGAAAGGCAAACTGATTTTTTTTCTTGGTACAAGTATATAGACCCTGATTTTTGTGGCATTAGAATTTAACGATATAGTTTCATTTTATGCTCTGCCACAGAAGGGTGTAGGTGCTACCAATCTATGTATTTCATAAAGTCTAACATTTGTCTTTCAACTTTCTGATAAAGAAGAAAAAAATGAAATGGGGGGCAAGCTCATATACTACTTGCAAAAAAGGAGTTAGGATGTTGAAAAGCTAATATTTTATTAATTGAAACAAGAATCTTTTTCTAGGCTCTCTAAAAAGTAGTTGCCCTTAAGCTCTTGGTATAGCAGCATTTAAAATAAGTTTCTGACATGCTCAAGATGTGGGACTTTTTTATTTGGTCTCTCTTCAAACAAGAAAGCAAAATCAGTTCTTAGAGACTGAAGTATATGAAAAACCAGTGTATGAAATAAAAGAAAATTCATTAATTTATATCAAACTGTAGTGTTTTTATTAATACAGATTTTAGTCTTAATATAGGCTCAGCATTTTAATTTTTATGCATTTTTGAAAAGAGATTTCAACACATTCTTTTTGTTAAAAGCATTTTGTCACTAGAATACAAGATCACATGGGAGAGAGAACTGAAGGTGAATCAAAACATATGATTTGATATCCCTTTTCTTTCAGATGAGAATCCTGGTGTGCATAAAAGCTCTATGCCAGAAACATCAGTGAATTGTCATTTGATTAAAGCAAATCTGTTTGCCAGGAGCTAATTTGTGCAAAAAACTTCTCATGAAGCTGCTACAATTTATACCTCAACTCAGAATAAACCTATGATTTTTATATACTTCTTTGTATCTCAGATCTTGCACGGAACATTTGCTTTAGTAGTTGACAATGTTGATGAGAGTGTAAACCTATTTGCTATGAAAGTAAACAAAGGAACTGTGCTTGTTTGATTATTTAGAAAGTATATTTATCCCTGTAATTATTTAATCTTCAAACTGGGATAGCAGTGTTTTTTTCCTTTTTGGTACATAGCTGAAAAAACTGTTTCCATGTTGAAAAAGAAACTTAAAGGAACAGTATTTTTCCCACCATCCTCAATGTGTTTTATCAGTATTCTAATCTTTCATGACTACAGTAGAGATTAATATATAAATGTTGGATTATGGGGCAGTCTTGTCAGTACCTACAGCAAGAATGTGAATGCAGGGTATCTGATTTAGCAAATTAATTTAACAATTGTATTAGATCTCCCCTGTATTTTCCATAGTGGACTGTTTAGCAGACAAGCTTATGAGAAGATTGAAGGATATTCCTACTGATACATTTTAAATCCGACATTATTTCCCATTCCATAAAGAAGTATCAATTTGTCTGGATTGTCAGCTTCCACATACAGTGTCCTTTCACCTACATGTTTTCTCATTTTGTAATTTTATAACCATGAATCATTACATTTAGCAAATGACTTGCAGGTCCATCCTGCTTTCTCAGCTGCTGTCTGCAGATTGATGTCCCTCTGAACTCCTCTATTTTTATGGCACCATTTCCATTTCGTATTATTACGAAATCTGATATTATTTTATTCCAAGTAAGAGTGAAGAGATGATCTTTCCTCTGAAGACACCCAGTGCTGCCTGTGTCAGGCAGCTGAGCTCTCAGTCCTCCTCTGCAGCAGGATGTGTCTGTCCTCTGAGGCAGTGCAAGCAACTGTGAAACATAAAACTATTTGTTTTGCCAAGTAGCCGTTATGAGTAATTGATTGTAATACAAGGGAGTCTGGGGAGCCCAGGCACAGACGAGGATGTTGCATGAACCTGGAGCTAATTCTTCACTGATAGTAAGAGAATTTGGCTTGATAATGAACTAACAAAACCAAAGTTCTGAAGATCTGGCAAATAGAATAGTTGGTAGTGGACTTCAGCATGCGTCGTGTTGGGCGTCGCGTTTGTGTTTGTTCTTGGAAAACCACTGTGTCACTATACGGACACAAAGAACGACACTCACCCATCAGGTTGAGAAGCGAGAAAAAGAAGGAACTTTATTTTCAGATTCTGACTTATATAGTCTTTGGAATTTGAGCAGGGATTGGGGGATGAGGTTAACACCTCTTTGACCACACAGGTCAACCCAGAAGTCCATCAATTTGTCCTTCCCCCTGGAAAGGAATGTGTTATTTACAAACATCAGTCTTTATGTTACAAGTGTGAGAACTCTGGTACAGAAATGTAAAAACATCAGAAGGCTGAAAAATCAGGGCAACACCACTGCAACTCCTTTCATTCAGAAATTATGCTGAATTTCTGAAATTTGGGAATACAGCACGTGATTGATAAATACCTGCTGGTGTAAAACTGAAAATAACTTCCCCAAATGTCCATACACTTGTAACATTACAATCCAAGAAAATTAGATTAGAAGGAAAGTCTACTTTGTTTACAAGAATGTTTTGATTTATTTTAGCTGAAACTTATATTTCTCAGTTTTTCTTAGGAAGATGCAGAGAAAATAACTGTGAAGGCTTTTCATGCCAAGAAGCAAACATAACAGTCTCTTTAAGTGAGTCTAGGCTGGATGATTTTGCCATTTTTTCTGCTGAGGGGAAGATAGTAATTTTTTCAAAGAACTTATAGTGTGTGACTGAATAAACACTGTAGGTGGTAGGCAGATGCAGTGGACCTTGAGAAAGCTATTTCAGTGATTAATCAACTTCATACTTCTGACACCTCTGATTCCTTGGCTCTTAAATATGATAGAAAGAGCTATGTGAACTGCAGTTCATAATGGTTTATAAAATGTAAGCACAGTCCCTGTTTCTGTGATGCCCAAAATGGATTCTTCATCTTCACTGCATTTAGGCAGTCATTTGACAGTAAGTTGTCTGAAACCCATCCTAGAAATTTTAGGGAAAAAGTGAGACCTTAATATCTGGAAATAGCACTGCCAGTGTGTGTCAGAAAAAAAAAGGCTATTTTTTTGTAAAGACAGACACCAAATCTTGGAGTAATTACTAATTTCAGGATATTAACTTTCCTTGTGTCCTGGCTGTAGCTTTGTTCAGTAAAATGTGGGGAACTGTACATTGGAATGCACGTCTTGGGTGGTGGGGAAAATGTGGTAGATAGGGACAGGCGGGCACAAGATCTCGGGATGTGACAGGAAGATAGGGCCCCTTCCCCCATCAGCCCCTGTGTTATCTTATCACCCCCTGTGGTATGCGACCCCCCTAACTCAGTAATTTTCCATTCCCTTACTAACCCCCGCTAGACCAAACCAGCCCCATGTGACGTAGTGTAGCCCCCTGACTATTTAACCCCACGAAGTAGAGTAATAAACACCATTTGCTGTCCACCACATTGGTGTCAAGCGTGTCTGTGGCCCGAGTGGCCCGGGTGAGGGCGGGCTGCCGTGCTAGCTCTCGGAATCAGGTCGTCACGCCTCCCCTAGAAGGCAACAGGAAAAGAGGGATGTGGTTTGTGGTTTGTGTGATGAAGTCTTTGTGCTGCTGTATTATCCAAAGTCTGGCTTGTAATCGCTTGCAAAGAAACTACTATGTGAGTAAAGTTTTTACATTCAGGTTTAATATCTGCAGAGTAACTGCAGTCTCTGTGCCATGAACAGGGATTTAACAGCTCTGCTGATAGTGACACTGTCAGGTGTGCCTGGGTCTGCAGTTTTGCTGTAGCAAAACGTTTCCTTGGAAAGCTCCTCCCTTATGAACATGCTTTCTCCTAACGAATTCTTGGTTTGGGTGTCCGTTTCTTATACTTTTATCCTTATGAACATCCATAACCACACTGAGAACAGATCATCTCATCCCCTCCGGGCTGGAACAGCCACGAGAGAGGAGAGCTGTCTCCTGGTGGCCCAGGTCATGGAGCAACACTTTTCTCACCCCTGTCTTACGCAGTTTCAAACCACTTCTAGCACTAACCCGTGAGTCTGGGAAAGATCATCTCGCTGGTAAACCAACATGACATTGCTCAGCAAAGTAAATGAGGACTCTTTATTCCTGTTGGTAGACATAATTCTGAAATATCAATATGCACACCTCTTTTGTTCTGATTGCAAACCCAATCATTTCCAGGTTTACCCTTTTTTTACCCTAAATATCTGACTTAAAGATCATACTGTGTTTTTTAGGGAACACACAATCCATATACCAACAATGAATGCTTAGCCATCAAACTAGAGCAAAATTAGGACAATTCTGTTTGGAAATAAGAACCTGCCAATGAAATATCTCAAAGGACTGGAAGGAAGAAACCATATTATTATCTCTTGCTTCCTTACTCAGATGACCAAAGAGACACCTGAAAGTCTTGTAGTAAGCTACAGTCAAAGGAAAAGAAATAATATATCATGTATCTTTTCACCACAGCTATTAAGATAGCAAGATTGTAAATTTATCTTTTAAAGAAAGCAAAGCAGTGAAACTGTTTATAGCCTTGACATGAATTATTTGTGTGTGTATGCACACATATACCAAAAAGCATGCATATATGTTTAATGCAAATACATTTTTAAAAGCCTAATTTTTTCAAGCATAAAGTTACATCATGGGGTGAGAGGGAAGAAAAAGAAGACACGATAGAAGATTCTAGTCTTCAGTGCTGTTAGTGTGATAAACTTCATAAACACCATGTGTCTTAGAAATACATAAAAGAACTTATAAAGCATTTATGGAATTTAGTGACTGTGAAAATTGCAACTGCTGGTATCTGGAGTAGTAGAAGAGTTGTACTTTCTACAGAAGATGACATCTTTATTGCTTTTGCTGACTATAACCATTGCTTTGTACACAAAAGAAAGGAGCATGCCTGTAAGAAAAGTGTAAGGCTTGAATAAGTGTTTTGAATGAAGATGATGTGAGACATTATATTTTATCTTAAATATTCTACTTTTCAGTAAATTATGAAATACTGGTTATTTTTAATTTGTTTAATTTTAAACCCAAAGTGAGAAACGTTCATATAATCCATAATCTGTGATATATGTCTGGGGTCATTAAACTCATAATGTGAAGTTAAGCAGGCTGTAAACATTTCCTTCTCTGGATTATTGCTTGATACAGGTTAGCACGTGGTCAGAATGTAATGAACCATGTGTAAATGTATCAGTCTCTGAGAGTCCAGCCTTTGCAGAGAAGTGGCTAAAATTAATTAGCGAGACTTCTCTTCAGAAGTGTTTTGTAAAGCAAAAGGTTTAATAAGGAAAAATAACAAAATAACAAACATTACAGAAAACAAAAGATAAGCCGTGCACAGGTGTCCGAGAAAACCTCTGACACCTTGCTAAAACACTCCAAAAAACCTCTCCTTTCTTTGTGCTTCTTCCTAAATACTGAATGTTCTAGGAGGGAAAACCTGGCCTGCTGCCAAAAAGGAGAGATATGGGGTTTGAAGAACAGTGACAAGGTCGAATAGGTGCTTATCTCTTGGCCCTGAGCCAATTACTGCCAGGAAGGTGTGAAAAAATCTAGGTAAACTTCCTAAAATGTCTAGAGGTAAACTTAAACTCTTTCCCTATTTAGAAGCACCAGCTGGGGGTGTAGGAAATGCTTTACTACAATTGCTCATCTCTCTGACAGCAAAGTTAGTGCAGCATATAGTGGGTAAAAAAATGTCACTGTATGAGTTAGAGGTTGGAGCATAACATTAATATGAAAAACTCTCTGTATTTGTTTGTTCCATGTCATTACTGTCATTACAGAAAACCAGCAGATTTTCTGTAAATCTTATCTCACCCATGTGAAAAAAGTTTCAGAAGGTGGAGTAAAGATCTAACAATCAGATCCCTTTCCCTTCCTTATGTGATGATGACTATGTACAGTTTTTCAGGGTGATGCCACTAAATGTTGGACATGTAAAACACCTGCCCTGAAGAATACATTTTGTTTTGAGTAAGGTAATGCAAAGATAAGTGTAAAAGTCTGAGTTACTCAGCAAAGTGCCTTACCCTCATAGCCAAATAACCATCATACCCTTGGAGGGTTGGGATAGAGAATAGAAAAATGTGGAGAAGGAAGTTTTGCTAATGTCCAAGACAGCAAAATTAGAAATACAGTAAAGACATTGCTGATTCAATTTCACAATCCCTTAGTAGACCCTTGAATCTTTTCCAACAGATTCTCTCTTTTCCCTCGCTTCTTAGCTTATCCCGTCTCTTTGCTTTGTAAGGTTCCCAGCCTTGTCATTAATTCTGGTTTTGCACAATGCCTGGTACCATAAATCCCTAACCCTGGCTGAGATCACAGTGTACCACTTAATTTTGTTTTGGCACTGGATAAATACTTCTCTTATGCTGAACAATGACCATGTTTGCCAAAAAAGTAGGAATAGAGGGTAGGGAAGATATGCTTCAAAATCAATGGCCTTGCCAAGTGCACTTTTTCAGGCTTAACAAGAACATTCAAGTTCTCTCATTAAAAAAACTACCACAGACAGTCCAGATATCTGCTGAAGGCAGAGATAAATAGCCTGGAGATAGTAAAGGCAAACAGATCACCTGGAGTTGTAACACATGGTCTGCTTGAACCTTTAATTTTTCTAGGAAGAGTAACAAGAATGAGATTAAAAAAAGGAAATATTGACTTCTCTGGACAGAGAGTGCAGGCTATGGCTGCCCACAGTGCATTGTGCCTAGCCCACAGCTTTCCTCTCTCAGCAGCAAATTTCCCAGAATATTTGTATAGCACTGCAATGAGAAGGGTTTGGGTTTGGGTGAGTTTTTTTCCCCCTCACCTTAGAATTAATAAATCGTAACAACAAATTTTAACCTCAAGAAATGAAAATTATTGTTGACATCTTTCAACCCTCTGTAATCTGTATCTAGCTGAAAATTGGGTTGTCTGCTTCCTAACTCAGATTTTGTCTTAGCTGGTTTAGAAAAATATTTCTGCTGTTTTGAGTTGTCTTTGATAGCTAATTTTCAGTAGGAGCCCAGCAGAGAGAAGGAAGCATTACACTGACCTAACTGGGGCACATTCACCATGAAAACAAAGCACAGGGGTCAGCTTGTGGTAAAAGCGGAAGGGACAGATAGATCACACATAGAGATGTGCCTTTTATTCTCCAAGAAAATTAAGTCCTTTTATCTCTTGCCATGTATTTCTAATCCTCCTGCTGCCTTTTGCTATCTTGTACCCCTGCTTATTTCCTGTAGTGGCAGCAAAACAATAAGGATTGTATTAACAGTAAAGTATATCTACAGAGTTTTGTGAATTGAAGGGCACTCTAAATCTGCTAATCTCTTTCCTTTCCTTGCAAGGGGAAGGGCTGCAAGATTTAAATAGATTTTTTTTAGGAGAAATGTAAAATGGAGGTGACATAAAACATAAGGCACTGAAAAACACAGTCAGATACAACCAGATGCACTAGAACAGCAAATGCAAAATGTTTGGAATTCTTCACTGACATCACATATTTCTTGATACAGGGTTCCATGAATTCTCTACTTCCTTTGTATGTAGAGCAAAATGCAAACAAAGAAACTGGAATACTTTCTAACATGCTTTTTGATGACTGGTTTGAACTAAAATACACAAATATGCATCTCAGAGATGTACTTCTTAAACAAATCAATCAGATCCATTGATAAATTCTCCAAGAGATTCACTATAATTTCATTTATAACAATGTAGCATAACTTGAATTCTTGCCTGTGTAAAAAAGATCAATGTAAAGTCGCTATTACAAAGATTTATTCAGTAGTTTCTGTCTGCCTAATTAAATCTATGGTATCCAAACCAATTAGATTGGGTCAAAGTTTGTGCACAAAGTAGCTGGCAAGGGCTGCATCTGCAGTGCCATTTAGTTAGAGCAATTTGTCAGTGGCAGTCAAATGATGAGATGTTACAAACACAGACATTTCCTTAACATTGACAATGTCATTTCAGGCATCCTTAATGACACGATAATTTTTATTGTTGTGGTTTGTTATCTCATTCCTTCCCAGAAATGCCTCTGAGGCTGTTCAAAATAACACAAAAACTCAGAAGGTAAAAGTCACTCATAATTCTTTGTCTGCTTCCTCACAGCTTTGTTGTCTATAGAAAACCTTTGCAAAGGAATAGAGTTTGCCTAAAGAAAATTAAAAGGTATGTGAAGTTGCTTATCTAAAGTCCTAGTTTAATGAAAAAAGATGAAAGCTCTTCATTTCAAAAACATCTATACAGTTTTTGAAGATAATTACTGTGATTACATGGGTGTGTCTATATAGTGAGTACTTTTCTGGGTAAGAGGAAAGATGAGTGAGAAACAGTGGGTGTCATAGCTCACTAGGAAAAAAACAAAGTAAAATGTGTAAAACTTTTTTCTCTCTGTATTCCTATGGTATCTGTGTTCAGCTACATTAAAGAGCTTTACAGTTTTCTGTCCAGTTCCTCCAATTTCTTGAAGGGAAGGAAATGTAGCTTGCGGGTTTTTAAGAAGGGTATTTGTCAAGTGCTTTTGTAGCACGAAGGTACTGCAGTTGACCCAGTTAAGACAGTGTCTAGCTTTTTTTTTGGGGGGGAGAGGGTAGAGGAGAGGAGGGCATAGAGGTATTTCTGTGTTTTTTAAAAATTTTATATTTAAAATATTTTAATAATTTTTTAACTGCACTTTTCTCATGTCTAGCACACACATGTGAATTCATGCTGGTTGGAGACTGACGTGATCTTCTGCTGGGGAGGCAGCGAAGGTCCTGGTAGCTCCCAACTTATTCCTGAATTTGTCTGATTTCTGGAGATTGTTTTGTCCCACTGCTGCATTAATATGTCATTGTACTCCTATCATGAGATTGACTGATTTTCAGTCCAGAGATTCTCACAGCACTGAATCAGTTTGGTGTTTTGTTTTTTTCCTGGCATGCTGTCCCAATGGTGTGGGGTGTTTCTTTCACATTTCCTGTGTTGCATTTGAAGGAGAACAGTTCACAGGTGCTTGAGTTTAGAGGGACATTGAGACCCTATGGTTAAGATATCAGCTAGGGCTGATTGTTTTTTGAATCCACAGGAAGACATCAGGAGGCAGAGAAGATGAAACCAAATTGAAAAATAGGGTCTTAGGATGAAGTAGCATAGGACACTTCAGGAGCAAAATGCTATTCAATTAGAATTTTTACTGATGTATTAAAAAATATGAATTAAAAGAGTAAAATAAAATTAGTAGTAGATGAGACTTGGAAATCAATTGCAAGAAATGTATTTCCAGAAAGAGCTAGTTTTTCATATATTTAATTTGCTTGTGGATAGTAAACCATGTATTTTAAAAAGCACCTGTATCATACTTAATGGCAGGGGGGAATGAGGCACACAAAGTGAATGTGTTTCAAAGCCCCAGATTTGTCCACTTTTGTTCAAAGCCTTTAGAAATATTACTGTGGTCACTATTATTGTTCTTCAAAAGGATTAGTGGGCACCTTCATTTATTTGATCAATCATACAGAAGTGAAAGAATGAGGGTATTTCATTTTTGGCAAAATATGATGCTTCTGCAGTCAAAGAAGAGGAAAGGTATTTTTTATGGCAGATGTGATATGTATATGCATTGAAACTACATTTGTACATCAAAATCTAAATATCCTGTATGTGTCTGTTTTATACATATTTCCTAGGAGCTTTGTAAATCCATTTCTGTGTCTTCCCTGTTGGAAAATGAACTGAAATACAAAAGTAACATATTTTGAGCTTTTTATCTTTCTATATGTATGCTTTTGTTTACATTACCTGTCTGAACCAACAGACTAGTACATTGTTTTGTCCAATACAAATGGTTTGGTATTCAGGTATTCTCCCTGCTCATAAGAAGTTAGAAGATCCCTGTAATTAGACTCCACCCAAATTTTATTCCAGTTTATTATTCCAGTAGATTGACTAGAGCAGTTCAGTTGCATAGAACCTACACAATCACCTTGTCCCACTGCCTGACTGTTCCTGTTTCATTCTAAAAGTCAACAGTGACATTTTCTGCAGCTACTGTGCTTGAAAGGAGCCACAAGAAAGTGGTTGAAAAAATTCCATTTAACAGAAGGTAGATACATGACTATTTAGGTTCTTTGGAGTTGTCCTGCTGTACTTGGTTGCTGCTCCCAAAGTTAGAAGAGGAAAATGTGCACATGGAGTAAGCACTGCACAGATGTGCAACCGGGGCCAGTTCTGAGGAGTTCATAACCTAAGCAACAAATGAAAGGGAGAAAGGTTTATTACGTAATTTAAGTAAGGGGAAAAGCAATATTTAAGAGCTGTCCTAACTTCGAGGATTAGTATGTAGAGGCAATACAAGGTTTACTCAGTACTTTGAAAGGAAATATTTGTGGTATTTTATTCCAATGTCAGTGGGCTCTGGATCTATTTTTATCTGTGTTACAAATCTCTCTCAGAGTGGTAGTATTGACTAAAGTAGAGATTACTTATTCCTTGAATTTTTATTCTTTCAAAAGACAGATAAAACCTCTAATTGATTTCCTGCACAGAGTGCAGAAAAGGTAAGTCCTGCTGAAATCATCCTTTGTTAAACATTACCTCTCATTGTAGTTATTAGGATGAAATCTTTCAGATGATAGGTTTGGAGGACTTTTTTTTGTTGTTGTTTTGATAAGCTCTGCTTTGCTTTGGACAGTTAAAACCAAGTCCCAGTCAATGTTTTATAAAACACACACCTTTCTCTGTCAGGGATGCTTTGGCATAAATGCAATGAAGACTGGGATGAAATTTCCATCTTACAGCAGGCACTTGGCAGAGTAAGAAATGTTGGTTCTAGTTGATAGCAGCACAGTACAGGGGAGTATCAAGGGTTCTCCTGTGTTTTTCTAGCTAAGCTCTCTTGCATCTAGAGCTCAGCTGCTGCTCCACCTTGCAGTGTGCTCTCTTCCCCTGGTTCACCTCCATCCCTGCTCACTCCTTCTTATGTGGAGCAGGGATTTGTTCCTGGTGCTGGAGAAACCCTGCCCTGCATGAGGGGAGCTGAGCCTGAGGTGCTCTGCATGGGAGGGATTGCATGCAGCAGGATCCAGGAGAGCGGTTTGTGCACTCTCCCAGGAGCTGCAATATTCAGCAGGGCTGAAGGAACACACTTGTGTGCAGCTACATGGAAACTGCCAACTGTACTGCACTCTGAGCCTAAAGTGAGCCTGGAATTATTTGTAGGGCTCACCCCTTCTCTCAAACAGTAGTATTTGCTAATTTAAGAGGCACACAGCTCCATTTAAAGTCATCTAGTATGATTGGAGCTTTTTAATACAAAAAGAATGATTAAAATCTGGATAAATATGTAACTTTTCAGGGCAGTTTAAGGGGAAGAGGTGTTTTTTACCAAGCAGAAATGGGCAGTAAGATTAAAATGAAATTTTTATTGATCTAAAGTCTTATTTGTGAGTGCAAGAGTTCCTGCTCCATTTCTGACTGTATCACTTGGGAGCACGGGAGCTGCCATAGTGCATTCAACCAGTCATTTGATTGCTGCAGCACATTTCCAGCAGTGACCACTGTGAAACACTCTGGAAAAGGCCAAGAAAACCTGGGAGGAGGCCAGAGTGGGGAACACTGATGCTGAGAAAAGTGAGGAAAGTGGCTTCTTTTGCCTCCTGCTTTTCTTTTGGTTTTGTCTGGATGAAATGGATTGAAAGAAAGCTCCAAAGCCATCATCAGTTTGTGACAACATTTTAGATTTTCCCTTTTGAAAATTAACCAAAACCAAAAGAAACTGCTTAATAAGAAGGCAAGGGGGGAAAGGGATCCAGTCGTGTTAAAAAGTACATTTAATCCAGTGTAGGAAAAACTATTTTTCTTCACCACAACAAGAAAATGTGTGTACAGCTGCATCTACCTCCTGCCCTCCAACCTGCCCCTTCCAGGCCACCTCCTCCAGAGCTGGTAAATGTGTGTGTGCTTCCATGTTCTTTAAAGGTAAAATTATATTCTGCTTCTTCCACCTTTTCAAAGGGAGGTATCTCCAGGAATGCTTGATGATTTGCCCAAATCTAGGGCAAATTAAGGGGCTGTGTGTAGCCATAAATACTAAACACGTCTTGTGATGCAGAGCCAACAGAGTAATTCAGAAGTTTTCCATTAACAGTGCTGCACTACGTATTGAAAGTCAATGATGAAAAAACAGAGTTGAAGAAAAATGTATTTCTCTTAGATATTTTTTTTCTTCCCTCCACTCCAAGCCTTCATTATCATATTTACAAGTTTTTAGAATAGTAAACAAACTATTGATGGAAGGAAATTAAGATCTCTGCATTGAGCCTAATGCCAAAACAGGAAGAAATAGCACATTTTTCAAGGAAAAATCTCACAAGATTGATTTGTGGATGTGGGAGACAGGTAAAAAAATGTTTAATAAATCCCTCTGGAAAGGAATAGAGTGTGGGTTTGGTGACTACCATGGATCTTGTTTTAAACTGAATAGTGGTAGTAATCAATAGTGAATGTATTTGTTCTGGTGCTAACACATCTCCATCATTGGATTAAGATGTAGAAATAGTTCTAACAGTTATGGTGAGAACTAACCAAGCCTCCTTCTTTTTAAATGAGGATCTTTAGAAATTGGGTTGAGGACCACTGCTCTGTATGCTGCCCATTACATCTTTAACAAGCTTTCTATGTTGGGTACAGAACAGATCTTCAACAGCAACAACAATCATCTGGAAAATTTTAAAAGAAAGCCAAAATTAATGTGGTTGTAGGTGGCGTCCTCATTCCACCTGTATGATGCTGACATATTTCACCCTTCTTTGCTGTAACCGATCTCAGGATTCTACATATAGACAAATACCAAAGGATTTTCTCTTGTAGATTACAGAGTTGTCCTTACTAATATCATTTTAAATCACCATGAAACATAGTGTATTTTTAAGTAGGTAATGAACAGTGAAGAGATTGATTGACTGATTGACTGATTGATTAATTGATTGAAAATATCGCAGGGTAAACACAAGCAGAGAGGAGGGATAGGACTGAAAGAAGAGGTCATGTGCAAATAGCTGGCAAATTAAAAAGAATATAATAAGGCTTAACCCAGCATAACACAGAGAAGTACAGTACTGGTAATGACTTGCATTCCTGCAGCATCTTTCATCCAGAATTATCTTCAGACACTGCAGAGATCTCATAATTTGTCCCTCCAAAGAAGTCTCCTTTCAGGTGAAGGTGAGAAAAACAGGTTAGAAAGATACAGAGAGGAAATATTGCTAAAATCTAGGGAAAGGGAAGTAGAGTAGGCAAACCGATTTTTCAAGAATGTTTTGCAAAGCATCCCACTCATAAACAAGTCATGGTCCTGAACTGAAGGCATAAGATATTCCGTAATAATTTATATTGTGTCTGGGACCTCATCTTGGGAAAAATAGTTGGATGTTTCACCTACTATGAAACTTGAAGACATAACACCCTCTGTGCTGTATTTTGGGGCTGGTCCTGTCAAATGCAGGCATCATCTCCTTAGCCAGGGAATAGCCATGAGGGAACTGTGATCTCCATCCAGTCCCTGATTTGGACTGAGGATACAATACACTGCAGAGTATTGCCATTGCCAAAACCTTTAAGCTAGCTCAGTTGCTTCAACAGACCATTTTGACTGGGACACATCCCCCCAAGCCAAGCTACAGGTGGTGCGTCTCAGAGCTTTTTGACTCTACGGCTGGGATGTCTTTGCTTGGTGCAAGTTGGAAGCAGGGACTGAGAGAGAGGTCTGCTGTATGTGATCCAAATGAATTTATTTCTCTGAATCACCAGTGACAGACAGACCCTGAGCACCAGGCACAGCAGACGACAAATGGAGGACCGGATTCAAGGGGCAAGTAGCGACTTTCAATCAGTGGTGGGGGGGGGTGGGGAGGAGAACATGGGAGAGCCTAACTAATAGAAAACCAGTAAAAGGAAAACAAATTATACGAATGAATGATTTAACAAACATTGGTAGAAACTTCAGGAAAAGCAGTTGGATCTGAGAGAACTGACAGCTCTGGGGAAGCAGACAACTTTTGGGACAAAACCACAAATTCAGACCATAAACAAGGGGGTACAGAACTGTTCTGGAACGCTACAGCTTGAATGGACTGCAACATCTCCCCCTTTTGTTTTTAAAAGGAGAGAGTGCAGAGTAAAGAAGCTTTTTGGAACTTTTCTTAAGCTTTTGGGTAGACCTATTTCCACCATGATTGTTCTCTCAGCACCACTACATGGTTCAACACATGAGTGGGAGAAGCCACCTTCTTTAAACCTTCTATTTTTAATGTTCCGATAGTAATTAGGACAAGAAACACAACTACCAGAAACCATACAATTGATTTAACGATAGAACCTTCCCATCCCGAAAGTCCCCAATTGTTAAAGATATTTCCCATCCAGTCAGTTTCTTGTTTGATGTTTCCAGTCAGGGTCTTCATTTTTCTAATGGAAGCGTGGATGCTTTCACTCCTGGATGACAAGTTGAAACAACAGAGACCCTCGCATTCCTCACACCCATGGCCACGTGCAAGGAGGAAGTCAATGGCAGCTTGATTTTGTAATGTGGCCTTCCTGGTCCCTTCCTCATCTTTAAGGAGGTCACTAAGTGTAGTTGATAAATTGGCCTGTTTCATAACCCAGCATTCTAGGTGGCCCAGTTCACCCAGAGCTTTGACCGCTGATACCACGGCAAAAACACTGAGACAGCAACTCTTTTGGACTTTGATCAATGGCAAATTTCGGGGTCACAGTTCTCCTCTAATTGTTGAACACTACGTTTTTAGACGGTTGAATTTTCTTTTGGTTCCAATTCAAAATTTTTGTCTGGTTAGGCGAAAACAGGGACAACTCACCTATGGTGCATGGGCCTCTGTAAAGATGAGAGGGGATGCCTGCCCAATGCTCAGTCTCCACAAATAAAAATGTTCCTTTTGGGTAGATTTTTGGGAACATCAGTAGATAAGGTGGCAACTTTATCTACCGCAGCACATCATTGGGAAGCCATGAATTCCCTTTTGCATTGTGCCACTTTAATAAACCTCTGTGGCCCGTAACTGAGTGAATAATCTAAATGAATACAAAAGGCAGCATGAGCAGAGCCAAGGAGTTCAAACTCCTGAGGCTCTTGATCTGTGTCTGGGAGTTCTTTCATCCATGGCATCCATTGGTGGAGAGGGTTGTGAGAGGAAGGACTCATTACCGGATGCGCTTGGGGCAGTAGAGAGTGGTGTGGGTTAGAATGTAAATTCAACAAACTTTCAGGAAATTGGGTTGGTTTAAAAGGGATCCCCACCAGTCAAGTCAACAAAGGGTTGTGGACTGCTGCCATTGATATGCACAGATGGTCTTGTGTCAATGCACTGGCCAGGGTCACCCATATGTCCTTTCAGGGTTGAGGGACGATTCACGCTTCCAAAGACTGGACGAGGATTGCTAGGAGTGACACGATGTACATCAGCATTCTTAGGGATGGTGTAACCTCAAAAAAGAAAAAAAGAATTACACAATACCAACATGAAGACACTTGATAAATAGATTTGGGATCAGGACTCAGGTTCCTCCGCTTCTTCCTGTTGGTCTTAATGTCTCCTTAATGAAGCCACTGTCACGTCCTTAGGTTTGCTGGCCCTTGTAGAGGCCCGGGCCTCTGAGGAACACATAGAAAGGGTGGTGCATCCAGCACTTCCCTGGAGGGCATCAAGTCCCTAAAAAAATTAGCCAATCACTGGCTGTCCACAGTTAGCCAATCCCAGTTGTCTTAGTTCTATATTCAGAGTACTTCCTGATATGCTAATTACATTGTTCATGATTGGTTGTTATGTTGTACCCCAGTTCTCCCTTCTCATTGGTCCAAGTTTCAATCCCCTAATTTGTTTATTAATCTCTTCCCTGACTGGTTAAAGTTTTCAATCCTCAACCCCATTAGTTGTCTTGTTAAACCCCACTCCTTTTTGTGAGTATGAAGCCCTGGCAGTTAGCCACCTCGGGGGCTTCGAGTTGTCGGCCGAGGAAGAATAAAGAAGGCTCTCGGAGTCCTTGGCCCCTGTGATTCCTCCTGCGTCGCCTTGGATGAGGCCCTCCTAGGAAGCTTCGCTAACAGCAGAGCCTGTTTAGAGCTGGCAGGCTCGACCACTGCAGTGGTCTTCACAATTGAGCTGAAATCCCTCCACCGGGGTGCCTGCGCCACCTACGCTGAGGCTGCCTTTTAAGAGGAAGCTCACTAGGGAAGGTCGCTGCCCTCAGAAGAGCTAGCCAGAGTCCTGGGCAGGTTGCGACAGGCCCTTTAGATGTTTTGGGGAGACAGGGTTTTACCCATTTTTGAGGGACCTTTTCAGGCTGGAGGGCATGGATACGCACACGTATCCACGTCCACAGTTTACCAGTTCATATGGGCCCTCTACCTCCCATGTCTCCAGGTTTTTCACCATGGCTGGAGGGTGTTCTCTCAGTCTCAAGGAGACATTCTGACCAAAGCACTGGTCCACTGGAGGGTTTAGGTTTTCAAAAGAGCAGCTCAGGAAGTTGACAGTGAAGAGGGCTTTGCACAACAGCAGTTGTGGTGCTAGCACCCGGCTGTCCCCTCCCTGCTGCTCAAAGACACTCTTCAGGGACTGGTGTGTCCTTTCAATCACAGCCTGATTGTGAGGCTCCCTGTGGGGGAGTAGGGGATACCCTTTTTATGCTCTACTCCCCATTGCTGTAGGAATTCATCAAATGCCTTGGAGGCATACGTGGGCCCGTCATCTGTTTTGATGATCTTGGGGATCCCCAGCATGGAGAAGGCCTGCATCAGGTGTTTTTCCCCTGTGTGGGCAGAGGCATAGACTGCTCCAGAGAAGGTATCGACAGAGAAATGCATGTACTTTAATCTACCAAACTGGGATATGTGCGTGACATCGGTCTGCCACACCTCACAACTACTAAGTCCTCTGTGATTGACCCTTGAGCCTAAAGATGGGACAGCATACTTTTGCCAATTAGGACATGTTGCCACAATGGCCTTGGCTTGATCTCACCTTAGATGAAATTGACGGATCAGACCAGGCACATTCTGATGAAAGTTCTGATGACCCAGCTTGAACTGCTGGAACAGATCTGGTAAGTTGGCCATTTCTACTGGAGGGGCTAGGGCATCAGCCTTTTGATTGTGCTATACAATGAAGCCTGGCAGGTCTGTGTGTGACCTCACATGCATCACATAATATGGTTGCTCTCGATGGGAGATTAGATAGATTAGTTTCGGGAGCATATTAAAGAGCTTTAGGTTTGCAATCTCTCTTAGAAACAAATTTTCTGCTCTAGACACTACCCCCGCTACATATGCCAAATTAGTGATTAAATTGAATGGGTCAGAAAACCTCTCAAATGCCCTGATAACTCAGCAATTTGAGGAGAACCCTTGACCTCCTCAATGTCTGATTCCCACTGTTGAGTTTGAGGATACTTCCAGGTTACCACAGACCTGTGGGATGCTCCGGACGCGTTGGTGAAAACTGNTGTGGGATGCTCCGGACGCGGTGGTGAAAACTGACAGTGCTTTAAGTGACTTCCTACTCAATTTCTCTTTCAGAACCACTTGAAATTCTGAATTGAAAAATTTGTGAGCTGGACTGTGAATTGAAATTTGTCCAGGGTAGCTGTCTAAAGCAAACTGAAGAGCCTCGTCTTCTTGGAGCAACTGCTCCAAAATCTCTTTTGTTAATTTGCCTGATGACAATTTGATTAGCAAGTGAATATATGCAAAGTCACACCTGCCAGTTCACGCAGCCTTCCCCTCACTTTTCTGATTAGCTGAGCCACCAGTTCTTGTGGCTTTGTGATGCTTTTGGACCCTAGATGACTGAGGAACACCCGCTCTATAATCAAGAGGGGTCCCTCTGGCCTTTGCCCTTGTCCCACTGAAATATAATCCCATAGAGATGTGGCAACCTCCCCAACACAATAAATTTGAATGGCAGGCCTGGCAGGCCATGATTGGCTTGCCTCTCAGACATTGCTGACTGTACCTTCTCTATAGCCAGTCTTGCCTCCTGAATCAGTACCATAGGTGAATCTAGCTCATCCCTCACCCTTAATGAATTGAAGAGGGGGGCTAGGTCTTCAGTAGTAATGCCTAGCCAAGGTCTGACCCAATTAAAAACCCACACAGTTGTTGGAGATCTACCAAGGTCCTAGGGTTCTCCTTGATCACCAGCTTCTGGGGTTGAATGGTTCTGCTGGTGATCTCCAGGCCCAGAAACCTCCAAGGGGGCATCCATTGAACTTTCTCTTGCTAGAGTTCAAACCCTGCAGCAATTAAAGCATCAACAGTTAGGTCAAGTGCGTGTTGAAGTATATCACCGTCAGAGGCGCACATGAGCACATCATCCATGTAATGCAGGATGATGGCCTTTCCTGCTTTGGCACGTACCAGGGACAGCAATGAAGCCACACACCATTGGCAGAGGCTAGGGCTGTTCTTCATTCTTTGGGGAAGAAATCACCAATGGTAGCGTTTCATTGGGGCTTCTCGTTTGATGGAAGGAACCAAGAAGGCAAACTGTGGAGCATCAGCCTGGTCAAGGGGAATTTGGAAAAAACAGTCTTTGATGTCTATGACTGCTAGGTTCCAATGTTGGAGGAGCATCGAAGGGGAAGGCATCCCTAGCTGGAGGGACCCCATGTCCTCAGTGACCCCGGTAATCTTTCTGAGGTCGTGCAGGAGCCGCCATTTGTCCTTCCCCAGCTTCCAAATAACAAAAACCAGAGAGTTCCAAGGGCTAGTAGTGGGCACTATGTGACTTTTGGCCAACTGCTCCTCCACAAACTCATTGAGTGCCTTCAATTTATCCTTAGCTAACGACCACTGGTCTACCCAGACTGGGCGATCAGTTTTCCAATTTAATTTCTGAGTAGGGTGCTCTTCAGTGGCCGCCATTAGAAAATCCTGAGATGTTTTCGGGATGTCAATTTTCACTCCCCACTGGGCCATGGTGTCCCTCCCCCACAAGGGAACCGCATAATCCAAAATGAATGGCCAAATACATGCCAATTGCTCATCTGGGCCCTCAATTTGTACAACGCTCTTAGATTTTTTCGCAAATTGAGCACCTCCAATGCCATGTACCTTGCCCTGAATGGGTTGCAATTACCAATGTTACAGCCATAACCTTGAGGGAATGAACGTCACATTGCTCTTGTGTCCAACAATCCATTGAAGTGACAATACCCTTCACCTTGATGGATTCCACACCCTATGACTGGTTTGTCCTCCCCCACAACCTCTACCCAGTAGACATCTGGAGACGAGTTGTCTACTGGGAGCTTCATTGCTATTGGGATTGCTTGGGCAATTACCTGGCCTCCAGGAGGAAATAGGGTGAGTGGACACAACGTGCCAGGAGGAGGAGCCCCCCTGGATCTTGTGTTATGATCACAGGAGAAATCTCAATCTCTCGGGGCATGTGTTTGGTGACCCTGACCACAATGCACCTAGCGTCCAGTCTGTGAAAAAAGTCCATGTCCGGTGGTTTGACAGAAGTCACCTGCCAGCTATGAGACTTAAAATATGTACTTTTTACAGTTGTAAACATAAATGGTTGGTGTGGCTCCCAAACTTTATCTTTATTGCTTTCTTCTCTGCAGCCCCTTTCTGACCTGTCCCATTTCTATTGTCACACTTCAGTTTTTTGGGAGATTGACTTGTTCTACCCCACCCTGTTTGGTTTTTTGTCCATCCTGCTGGTTCCCCTTGAGGGCAAACCTTGGCAATGTGTCCCTCCTGCCTGCAAATATAACAATTTAGCGGTGTATTGTGTTGTTTCTGAGGTGTTGCTGCAGAGACTGTCCTTCTCGAACCCTCTCCTCTCTTCTGTGACTCTGGAATGACAGCTCTTTTTGCGCACGTCTCAATTACCATTTCCAGGTTTGGTGGTGGGTCTAGCAGCAAGGCCAATATGATCTGTTTACAAGTATCATTTGCATTGGCCTGCGCCATCTCTGTCATGACTTCTAATTGCACCAACCAACTCTTCACTTGTTGTTGAATCACCGTCTGAAGTCTATCTACAAAATCTGTAAATGATCTAGAGGAGACTGTTTAATACTAACATAACAAAATTTGGAGTGCCTTGTAGGCATTGTAATCAAAGCTTTCTCCGCAGCTCTTTTTACATGCTCCAAAACCAGCTGTGGGATTTTTTCAGCCTGTTTTGCTGCCACAACCCAATCCCTTTCACCGCATAAATGATCAAATGTAATTTGGTTCCCATGAGCATCAAAGGTTCAGTCAGGAATTCTTAAGAGCTCAGGGAGAAGCTCCCTCAGAGATCATTTCCATGTTCTCTCCCACAGAAGATATTCTGTGGGAACTAGGAGACAAGAAAACAACGCTCGGAGGTCACCAGGAACCAACACATTCAAAGAGAAGGTGGCTTTGAGAAGGCCTCTAAAATATTCACTCTTTCTCCAAAACTCTTCCTGGGCTTTACAGAGTTCCTCTTTGTTTTGGTATGACAATGGTTCCCATGAGGGATTTCGTCTTGTCCGGCTATAATGCACAGGTGCGGCAAATAGGAAAGACCCCTGTTCCGGGTTCTGGCTTCCAGGTCCATAACTTCTGGGTTCCGGACCGTGGAAACCAGAAGTGTGACTGTGGGAACTGGGAGTCAGAAGATGGGCGATGGAGCTGGTCAAGAAAGAGGAGGTGACAGGGGAGGGACTGAAAGTGAGAGGGGCGGTACTTAAGGATGACCTCATGGGAACAGGGGCTGGAGCTGGCAGGGAAGGGGAGGTGCCAAGGGAGAAGGGGTTTTTGGGTGATGTAATTGAGGGAGGAGCAAAGGGTGGAGCCAGGGGAGGGGCCAAAACAATTGACATCAGAGGAGGGGTGGTGCCCAAGGGATAGGAGGGGTCGGGTGACCAAAGGGAGTTGGACAAGGAAAGAAAAGGATTGTGGGATGAAGGAACACATGGTCCTTCCTTGTGACTCTCCTCACTTTGTGCCCCTTGGGGGCCATTTTGGGTAGACAAAGAAACCAGGGGTACTTGAGAACCTTTATGAACCATAACTTGCGGATCAGCAACCGGGGAAAACGGTTCTAGGAGAGGGTCGTTGCTGGCTGGTGCCTCACTGGCAAGGCTAGGGTGCTGAGGAAACTACGTGGGGCCAGAGAGACGGTAGCTACTCTGCCCTCCTTTGTGGTCTGCTCCAGGCAGTTCTCCCAGATTAGGAAGCAAGTTTTTAGAGCTGGGGGGGGGGGCAGGGGAACTGGAGAGCTTCTTCTGGCTGTTCCTGCACTTTCTCTTTTTCACTCAATTCTGTCTGCATTAAAAGAAACAGTTTGAGTAACTTAGCAGCCAAGTTATCTCCCTATCTCACTAGGACTGTTAATTCCGTTCCCAGTTTATCCCGGAAAGGGACTTTTTCTACCTCCAAGGGAGACACATTTGGAAAATGCACGAACAGCCACTGAACAAACCTTTTTAACTGACCTTGAGAATATTTAACTTTTTCCCTCCCCGCTCAAGGATTCCCACAACTCATTAAAAAATTTCTCTGTTCAGCCGACAGCTGCACATCCATCTTTTCCTTTCTGTCAGCTTCACAAAATCCTCCTTCCCCTATGGCAAAAGGAAAAATGGAACAAAAACAGCTGGAGACCTTTTTGGATGGGGAATACAGTCCACTCGTCTCCCCACTCCCTCGGGAAGCAGTGCACCCCTACCCATCTCACTTAGTACCCCCCTCCTTTGGGATACTTGCCACTTTTGGTCTCCTAGAACAAAAAGCACACAGGAGAAGTCCCCCATGATGAAGGCAGTCCTATTAGGTGATAGCAGGTTGTTGCCTTCTCCTCCTGGAGCATGGCCAGACAGAAGTCGGTCCGCTGCAGGAGGCTTCTGATGGCCAAATTCTCTTGAAAATGAATTCCATGAATCTTCCATGAGGTCCCTCCATGAAGGGCCACGCGGTGGACACCAAATACTGTCATTGCTGGAACCTTTAAGCTAGCTCAGCCGCCTCAACAGACCCATTTGAGTGGGACACGGCCTCCCAAGCCGAGCTACAGGTGGCTCTACGGCTGGGATGTCTTTGCTTGGTGCAGGTTGGAAGCAAGGACTGAGAGAGAGGTCTGCTGTCTGTGATCCAAACAGATTTATTTCCCTGAATCACCAGCGACAGGCAGACCCCAAGCACCAGGCACAGCAGACTACAAATGGAGGACCGGATCCAAGGGGCAAGTAGTGACTTCCAATCAATAGGGGGGTGGGGGGAGGAGAACATGGGAGAGCCTAACTAATAGAAAACCAGTAAAAGGAAAACAAATTATATGGACGAATGATTTGACAGACATTGGTAGAAATTTGAGAAAAAAGGTTGGATCTGACAGAACTGACAGCTCTGGGGAAGCAGACAACTTTTGGGACAAAACCACAAACTCAGACCAAACAAGACGGTACAGAACTGTTCTGAAACACTACAGCTTGAACAGACTGCAACAGCAGAGGGAATCCAGCAAGTCTCTTCAGAAAAAAATATAATTTCAGTGATAGTTGAGAACTTAATTTTTTCCTGTTTTAAAAAAGATGAAAACAATATTTAAGGTAACATTTTCCTCCTGTTGTTTCCAAGAAATATGACAGATTTATGAGTTGGAAGGGTTAAAGTTGTTTCTTCCCTTTGCAGGTGCAGGGGCTTTCAACTCTGGCCCCCCCATAAGCTGGAACCATTTCAGGTGTAGTGTGATACTCAGTGATGGAACTACAGATAGACGCAGTCCCATTTAGAAACAGAGCATGATCATATAATTATGTGTACATTCATGTGCACAATTCCAAAACATGGGCAGGAGGATGCTCTTTTTGTCTCCTCATTACACATTTCCCATTTCTAAAGAATAGATTTTCATTTTGCAGCCACGCAGCCAAGCCACCTTAGCCTATAAGAAAGCGAGACCATTCCAGCTCCAGCAGCAGCACTTCAGCGTGACAAGGAATGCAGTAATTCAGTTAGGGGCACTGGCGTTTAATACCCTTCTCTGGGCAGGGTGAGAGCAGCTGTGCTCTGCCACATGGTGGCATGAGAAGGGACAAACTTTTACCCTGGTTTCTGTATTCCTCATGTGTAGTGTGCCAGGTGTGCATGGGCTGCTGCAGAGAATTCCATGAGAGGTGCTGCGTGGCCGTGTATGGACACTAAGTGATCACGCCTGTCACTTTTCATCTTCAGACAGGTTCATATTGACCTTCCCTACCAGAAAGTGCAGTCGCCTTTCCCAGTGCCTAAGGTGGAATTCCTGAGAACAAACCTCGTGTTCCCCCTTTGCAAAAAGGTAGAACGATGTTTAATAAAATGCTGCAAGAGGACTTGTATTGCCGACTGCCCGGGTCTCTGGCGAGATCTTCTGGGGGCCACGACCTTCCCAAGTGAGTCGCCCTTTAGGGAATGGCCTCAACTTAGGTGGCACTAGCACCCCTGTAGAGTGACCAGCTCAGTTGTGAGATTGCCGAGGCAATCAAGCCTGTCAACTCTAACCAGGCTTTAGCCGCTTTCGCAGCTTCTCCAGGCAGGGCTCTGTCAAGGTGGCTCAGGAGAAACCACAGGAGTCGGAGTCCGTCCCCAGGAGCCTTCTTTATCCACGATTCGATGACTTCCCGGAGACCCCGAGGCAGCTAGCCACCGGGGTTTTATGCGTAAGCATAAAAGGGGACGGGGTTTCACAAAACAACCAATAGGGTTAGGGATTGAAAAATGAACCAATCAGGGAAGTCATTAATAAACAAATCAGGGGATCAAAACTTGGACCAATGGGAAGGGAGAACTGGGGTCTAGCATAACAACCAATCATGAGCAGGGTAATTAGCATACCAGGAAGCAACTTGAGTACTTAACTTGAACAACAGGGATTGGCTAGCTGTAACCAGCCAGGGATTGGCTAATTCTGTTTAGGACTTTGAGGCTCTCCAGGGGAGTGCTGGAAGTACCATTCCCTCCACATCGCCCTCAGGGTCCTCGACAGACTTGAATCCTCTTCATGTCCCCTTGCCCTGTCCCCTACTTCCATTCTCCCATCAGGCAGATATTGTGGTGTGTAATTCAATTTTATGCAGCAGAAGCTGCATAGTTCTTGTACATCCAGGTCAAGTGGTAAACTGGTGTATATAAATAAGGATGCATGCACAGCCCAGGGAGAGAGATTCAAGTCTTTTGCGCCTGAGAAAAGCAAATAACTGTTACGTATGGAATGATTTTAATATTTCCACTCTGTCTGCCAAATTTCATTTTGCTCAACTTCACAATAAAATGCCTCCTTCTTGTACTTCTGTATTTACGTAATTTCATACCTGACTTCACAGTAGGTCTGCTGCAATTTTTGCAGGTTTTTTTTGAGGAGCGGGGATGCTTTTGGTTTTCATTTTATCTTCCGGTTCTGAGATTTATTTCCATTATCTCTGTACTTTCATTCTGATAATTGACACTTTACCTCATTTGAGCTGAGCTTCTGTGTCTTTAATTTGTACCCATTTTACTGACATTCCTTGGTCACCTGTGTTTACATGCTCAACCAAGAGTTTCTGTGATAAATTAGGCTATAAGATAACGTTATTTCTATTGTGAATAAGCCCAAAACATCCAACCCAAAGCTGGAGTTTTAAGGCATTTGTTACACAATTTTGTTGCTGCCTGGTGAAGAAGTAGCTCCAGATTACACTTTTAAAAGTTTTAATAGCTCTTGAAAATGTCTATACAATGTAGTGGTGTTCCACTAGCAAGGCTTTGAGGATTATTAAAAGCAATTCTACTTAGATTTTTACAATCTATATTTATGCTAGAATGTCCTTTCCAGGTTCTCCAGGGACTCCAGAAAAACCGGTAAACTATGAAAGACTCTTGCAAACCTACGCAAGAGCATCCATAACATGAATATGCCTGAATATTACATTTGGGCAAATTGCCTCCTGAGGCTTTTGTAGCCCACCTATGGAGCAAGCAGAGAGTCAAATGGCTTCTGGAAAAGGTTGTTAGAGAAGATACAGAAGATGTTAGAGATTATAAGAGATCAGAAGTTTCCTGGTGCAAGCAGGCAGCTGCAGCAGCTGCTGATGCCTGGGTAGATTTTAGCACTTGTCTCCTTAATTTATGCAAGCAGATAAAACATAACACTGAGATATCTCTGTTTCAGCACTGCCATTCCTTCTGCTGGGCAGTCCTTTCTCCCTCTCTCTGCACCTGAGAACTTCAGCCATCAGTGCTGACCAAAGGAATCCATCAATGTGTCTTCAGAAACACACGGGTTTCTGGATGGAAGTTACAGGAAGGAAAATCTGTAAGAAAAAAAATGAAACAGTTATTCCTGGTTTGTGCTGTAAAACAGCACAATTCATATTTTTGCCATGACTTGCACCAAATGTCTCACCCAGTAACTTGGACTTTGTCTTTTTCTTGTCAGTAAGGCCATATTCGCTCATACCAGTTGACAGATCAGCCTGCTGTTCAACCTTTACCCAGGAGTGCTTTCTGTACCATGGAGTTCTTAACTGCAGCTGTTACTTGAAATGTAAACTCACTCAATGATGCAACAGAGATAAGTTTTCAGGCTTTATTCAACAATTGGGTGATTTTTTTATTCATTCAGCAGAGCAGTTGGTTATTATCCTTGGTTAGTTTTTTAATCATTATAGTTTTAGTAGTTCTTAGAACACCATAATTTTTTTTTTCTCTCTCTTTTTTTCAATACTGATATTCTAAAATATGTCTGTCCCTTAGTACGGTAAAACTTTTTGTCTGTTGTTTATTTGCAAACAATTAATTTTATTCAAATGCTCAGCAGAGACATTTGTAACCAGGTCAAAAACATAAGCTGATAAAGTTCTCCAGATGTCAGTGAAATGACTGAAATAAGAAATCACATCTGCAAATAGCTGGCAAAGAAAAACACATGCTGTTGCAGCAAGATAAATTATCTGGATTTTTTTTTTTTTT
>VXBB01016738.1:0-26279 GCA_013399915.1 Illadopsis cleaveri
AGGATTTAAGGTGTGGCCTCACCTGTGCCAAATATGGGGGGATGATCACAGCCCTGATGCTGCTGACCAGCACCTGACCCTATTTTTTTATACAAGCCATAATGCCATTGGCCTTCTTGGCCACCTGAGCTCACTGAAGGATCATGTTCAGCCATGACTAGCACCCCCAGGGCCTCCCAAGCCTGTAGAGTTGCCTGGGGTTGTTGTGACCCAAGTGCAGGCCTAATGATCCAAACTGTCCAGATCCTTCTGCAGAGACTTCCCTACCCTCCAGCACATAAACACTCCTACCCAACATGGTGTCATCTGCAAACTGACTGAGAGCACCTCATTCAGATTGTTGATAAAGGTATTAAACAGGACTGGCCACAGCACTGAGCTCTGGGGCACACCAGTTGTGACTGGCCACCAACTGAATATAACACTAATCAACACAAATATCTGAGCTCATCCAGCCTGTCAGCATTTTACTCAGTGAAGAGTCCACCTGTCCAATCCATGAACAGTCAATGTCTCCAGGAGGATTCTATTGGAAATGGTGCCAAAGGCTTTACTCAGGTTCAGTGAGACAACACCCACAGCCTTTCTTTCATCCACGGAGTTACCTTATCATAGAAGGAGCCCAGAGAACCAAGAAAAATCTGCCTTTCAGATTTGCCTATTTGGCTGGACCTGATCTCCTGGTTGCTGAGAGGGATGGTCTACAGAAAGGGTGTAATGAGCCACAGAATATGTGTTTCTGCTGAGATCTTATTTCCCAGTATTGAGTAGACTGGTGAATTTTTATCACTAGGTTTGTCTGTAAAATTATTTTGTAGGTGTCCTTTGAAGAATCATGCTTGAGAGTGGACTGAACGTTTTCTGACTGATAACCATGCTTGTCTTGGTTGTGTGAATTTTTTCTGTTGTATTAATTTTATCCATGTAGTTTTTGTGATGAGATTATGAACAACAGATGTAGTATTTTGTATTTTTAGTATTAGAAAAGTAAACCTCTGTGTTTTCTCACTCAAAACACTCCTCCTCCAAATAAAAGATTCCTTCAACTAGACACAAATGTGATTCCAAATGCCCTTTTCCACTCTATGTAAAGGCATTACACATGTCATCAGGTAATTATTTTTTTTTTATTTCCCTCTTCTACAGATAGAACACTGAGAACTTGCATACTGAAAGGGTATCTTAGGGCCAGAGAAGTAGGGATGGATCAAAAAATACATTTACATGCTAGAAAGCTGAATTCACCTATAGTCAGTTTGTAGTTTTCTCAAATGAACAGTTGTTCCCTCCTCCTGAATAATTTACTGGTTTGCATTCCATCATTTGATGCATCTATTTTTACTTCTTTTTATTTTGACACCTGTGCTTGCTGTAATTATGCATAGAATAAACCCATCTTGCCAAGGCTCACTCATTTGAGCTCAGTGCTGTGTTAACACAAAAGTAAGTCTTCTCATCAGCTCAGAGATTATTTATATGTAATGACAACTCCTATAGGGCAGTCACCAATCTTTAATGTGGAGAAGACTTCTTTTTTTCAATTTGGGCATGATCACAAGAAACGTGAATTAGGAATCATTGCTTATGGAAGATGAAATCACTAAACATATTGTGGTGTTTTATTTTCATTTCCAAATTAACAAGTAATGATATTTGGGTTCTAAATAATTATTTTGCAGGAACAAGAATGAGTCAATAATGATGTCTAAAAGTAAATAAGGTTGTGTACAAGTCTTGTTATATGGAAGAAACTGTTTTGTAACTGACTGTACTAACTGATGAAGAACAATCCAATTGTAAAAATATTTTCAAATTTATTATTTTTTTTTAAATTTAGCAGCAGCTTTTGGAATAGAATTTGTGTGTGGATGTTCCTATTATCACGTTTTCTATGTAATGACTAAATTATATACATTGAAAGTAGGGTTGTTAGGTTTAAATACACTCTTCCTAATTCAGAACAATATTTTCCATTTCGAATCAGATTGCTGTCAATGTCCTGCCTAAGGCTTGAAGTAACTGCTGTGTGCATGGGGTTTCCCTTCTCTCCTCTCTACAGGCTAAGCTAAAAACTGTTTCTATTGAAATCTTATGATTATTGAAATAGTTTCAAAATAGAGTGCATCTTTCTAAACAAACAATGTTGACAATTGGTATCTATTCTTCCTGCTTTTCTTCTTTAAGACAAGAGATGATGTGTTTATTCTCAAAGATTACATTATTTTTCTAGTCACAACAAATATGAATTTTTAAAACTATATTCTACAGGAGTGTATAAAAGCCAGGAAGCTCGGCTGATGCTCCACATATATCTCATTAAAGCACCTTCCCATACATCTGCAAGCAAGTTGAAAGAGGAAAAATGGGCTATGGATGGTTTTGTGAGTATATTTCTGCTACAAAAGACAGAGAATTTTGTTTTGATATGATTGAAATCATGCTGGTTTTTACATTCAAAAAATCCTGAGACATATCAAATGGCATCTTTTTAGCAAGGCTGAGTCATTAAATTACATGAAAATTTTCTTGTAAAAGGCAGATCAGTCCAAGGGAAAATATGGGAACAGTCATGGAGTATAGGCAAAATTATAATGTGTGTTAGTACAGAAGCCTTTTTTGTAGGTCTCTTTATTCCAATATATTTAGAAATTTTATCATAATTAAACTAAAAAAAATTATAATAATATTGCATTCAATTAATGCAATAACAATTTTCATCATTATATTAGCATACATGTTTTACTTTTTGGTGATTTTTTAGAAATACCTTGAAAAGGATGAACTTTCACATGTATGTGGAAACCAATATAGATTACTCCAATTTAAGATTAGGCCCCTTGGGGTTCTGGGTCTGAGTTTATTCTTTAAAACCAAGTGGAAGAGAGCACATAACTGAGAAGAGGAGAGGTAAAGTGAGAGGGTTAAATAGTCCAGGTTTCTGGGATATGATTAAACCATGAAAAGAAAATGCCTTCCAAGAATAGATAGAGAAAAAAGTTGGTTTTTTAGAAAACAAAGAGCCTAAAATTATTTGGATAAGGATAAACACTCATACATCCTTACAACACCATCTGATTTTTAAAGGAATTTGTCTGTTTCCTTATGTTTCACCTATTGGTTAAGCACTACAGGGACACAACTATGTGTGCACATGCCATGTCTACATTGAATTGTACACACAATTTTATTTTTTTTTTATAACAAGTGGCACTGGTTGAATAATAATTTTTTTAAAGGTTCAGAGTGAAAACCTTAAGCCTTTTTACTGGCACATTTGTTGCTTGATGAGTTTAGTTTAACTGTCTTGGCTTGTACAAACTTTAGGCTTCAAAAACATGCTCCTGAGGCAGCAAAGCAAAGAATTTACTTTCTGACTTACACATAAGTAGACAGTATACTCCCTACATTCTATATGCTATGCTATTTACATACTGTTCTTACTTGACCTCTTTTGTCTTTGAGTCTTGGAACAGCACAAAGAGGCTGCTTTAGCCCAAAGCAAAAAATTCACCAAAGAAAGGCACCCAGTCTTCAGTGAAAACATAGCTTCAGGTCACTGCTGAAGATATAGTGTCTTCAGAAAGGGCAGCTTAAGGGAAGAGCTTGAAGGAATCTACCTAGAAAACACTGAATTTGAACCTAATAACTATTCTTAGAAGCAAGTATCTGTCGAGCTGTATACAGTACACTACTTTTGACTGTACTTACTGCAATAAGAGAGATAATCATAGGATCACAACCATCCCATCCCTCCTACAAGCCTTTTAGTTTATAATAGCATATGTTGCCCTTGTAACAAAGCCTTATTCAATATTATTCTGATCCGTGGTTGTGGAATTAATGATTATTGGGATAGGCACTGAGAAAAATCAACTTCAATTAATTTGAGGTCTTTTTAAATTTAATTTAAAACTAGCTATTAAAACCTCAATACTTGCATCCTTAGGATTATATATAACATAACTTTTTCAATCTACTTCCTAAACAAAACAGAAAATTGTGAAGTATATAAGAGCTTAGAAATACTGACATTTGAACTTTAGATCTTAGTAGTTTTTAAAAAAATACAGTTAAAGGTAATATAAGGCGTCATATGTGACCATAAACCACCATATCTGAGTTGTGCCTACAACAGTTCTGTCTTTTCTTTTGAACTTTATATATAAATTTCCTAGAAAAAGAGAGTGTTTATAATGGAGAATAACAGCTACCAGTCAAGCATATTAGGATATAGAATAGAATAGTTTCCATTCAAATATATACATGTAACTTGCAACACAGTTTTCATCATTTAATTCAAATTACTTTTATGTTTACAGGTTTCTGCTGAACCTGATGGAGCAACATATGTTTTTCAAGGATTCATCCAGGGTAAAGATTATGGACAATTTGGGCTTCAAAGAATAGGTATTCAACAAATTCTAATTCTTTGCTGGTTTGTTGTTCCACATTCAGTTTTATTATATGGATGAGGGTATCTGCAGGATGTTAACAGAATTTACATTTTATAGAATATTGAGATACTAATTTCTTTAAACTGTCATTTAAGTAATAGTTACAAGTTGTAAGGAGCTATAGATGACTTGCAATCTACTGCTTAGTAGACATATTCATTTGTAATATTTTGAGCAATTTTTTTATTCAATTATATGTAAAGAGCATTTAGTTTGATATCTTAATAGCTATCTAGAAAACCCGTGAATGCTTTGATAAACTGATTTCTTGCTTATGGTGCTGAAACACCATTTCACCTAAACATTTGTTAGAAGAGGGAAACTGCTAAATATTTTCAGGTAAATATTTACATTACTTTTAAGAAGAAAAAAGTCTTACTTGATAAGTAAGTAAATTAACTTATTGTTTCTATACTAAGAAAGCTTTGGTAACAGAGCTCTGGTGATAGCATTCTGTTGTGCTATTTAAGAAAAGAATTTCATTTTCTTTTCTAATGTTGTCTTAAGAACTGTGATATTTCTCCTCCCATAAGAATTTGAATTTAGTTTATATTGAATTTTAAATGATAAAATACTCTTGGGAATGCCTTAGAAAAGGACTTCTTTTTCCCTAATATAATGGCTGTTTAGATAGAGTTCTTGCCTTCAGGTAAAAGTCCTATATGTGGATGGAAAATTATGTTCTTTCATGCACAAAAATATTGTCCATTCTTAATTTTTTTTCAGTAAAATCAGGAAATTCTTTCATTCTTGAATGTGCTAGAAAGAAGGAATGTAAAGTCAATTTTTTCTCATTTTACAGTTCTAAGTCACAGTAAAATACACTGATCTTGTTTTTCACTGTAATTTCATATGCAAATTACTTTGCAAGAAATTTTAGGAATATCTTTATCAAGAAATGTTTTCTTTAAATGAATATAAGAAGTTATTTCCTTTTATTAGCTTTTTAAACTTATTTGAAAGTCATCTAAGAAAAATTAAAATGCAAGACTTCCTTGGCAAATTGTTTTCATAGATTATTACACAAATTATATTTCTTCATTTGATTTTTGGATGATATGTTTGAGATTCTTTTCTGTAATATATTGAAGGTAAATTTTATTGGTGTATAACTTCAAGGAAAAGAATTATACAGAGGCAACATCTGTACAAGGTTTAATTGTAGCTAACATAGTCAATGATATCGCTATAAAGAGATTCACAATCTTTGAACAAATTTTGTTCAGCTGGCTTACCACTTCATTATTTCATGCACACAACGTCAAAATTAGCTTCTCTGAAATAAAAGGTTTTGATTATTGTTTCTACACACAATTTTCCTTACATGGTTGTTTTTTTGGGGTCTCAACCATGGATGGTTGTTCGGGGTCTTTTTGTGTTTTTTATTTGTGTATTGTCTTATACAGTCAAGAAAGTCAAACACCATTATGACCTAAGCAATTCATAAAAGATCCAGTTAAAATCTTGAAAATTAACTTTGAAGATGCATTAGAGAATCACAGAATCAAATAGTTTGGAAAAGACCTAGGAGATCATCAAGTCCAACCTATGACCTAACATCACCTTATTAACTAAGCCATGGCACTGAGTGCCACATCCCATCTTTCTTTAAACACCTCCAGAGTTGGTTACTCCACCACTTCCTTGGGCAGCCCATTCCAATTCCCAAACACTCTTTCTGTAAATAATTTTTTTATGATATCTCTGTCATTGTTATGACCTTTCTTCACATTTAAAAGGGGTAGAACTTGTCTATCTAGATAATGTAGATAATGTATTCCTCCGCCATGCAGCAGGTCATATTTCTGGTTTTTTCATCAATATCTGGCTTTACCTATTCAAAATTGTTCTTATCTCTTTCACTCTGTGTATCAATAGCAGCACCTAAGGAAGTAATGAGTTTTCAATTTGCCTTTTCAGGTGATTGACTTCTTCCTTGATAGTATATTTGGATTTTATATATGTAGTATTTATTAATTTATTAATTTGAAATATACAAACAAAATCAGTAATAATAAAACCAATCTAACATATGCATTATTATAAATTTGACTTTTCGTATCACAGTACAGTAATGTGTTTTCATTACATACAAAAGTTGAATCCCATGCAGAATTATGCTGTAAGGTATTTACTGTACCAGAGTAGGTGTACTGCTCTGCCAGAACATGTCTTCCACATATCAGAATATGGTATATATTAAAATTCCAGGTGGCCTCAGCATACAGCTGTATGTATGCAGTACAACATATGGGAATGACCGTAACAAGGTGTTATTGAATTCCAAAGATTATGGAGTAGTATGTGCTGCTGATAACAGACATGTATATGACATTACTTGTTTTTTCTTATTGCTTTTTTAGGTCTTAACATGTCTGAGGGTTCAAATTCTTCTAATCAACCACATGGTACAAATAGTAGTTCAGTGGCCATTGCTATCCTTGTGCCTTTCTTTGCCCTTATATTTGCTGGTTTTGGCTTTTATCTTTATAAACAAAGGTAAGTAAAAATTACATATACAGAATTCCTCTATTCCTCTAAGTATTGGTGACTTTTTTTGTCTTCAGTTTTTGCTAGTGTAAATGAAGTTTCTGTAAAACAACAAAGACTTTGCAAAATATGCATGTAGACAGTTCTTCCTACATCTATTAAGATCTGGTATAATAACTAAGAGAAGAGTTTATTATATGGCACTGTACTTTCTTTCCTACGTATTTAAAATTTTATAAATTTATCTCTTCATGATAAAAGAGATGCTTTAAATTATTGGCTTATGCTGAATAATATGATTGGTAGATTTTGTGTATTTATAATAGATTGCCTTTATCCTTTTCTTCATGTGACAGAATCAAGTCATATCCTGAGTAATTTGTCTTAATGCCTGACCAGTTTATTTGCATACAAGTATATGCAAACATTATGTCATCAAGAGATTTCATTGTGAAACTGTTTCTGCATCTGAAATTAGTAGTTCATATGCAGTTATGTTAAATAGGCTCCAGTCTTTTCAGTTTCATCAGTCTAAGTTCAAAGTTTTTTCATGTTACCAATATTAATTTTTTGGATGCAGTAAGATTCTCATGTAGCTTTAAAGCATTTGGTGACTAAAGAAACCTTAATCACTTTAATATCAAGACAGTTCATTGCATACTAACTGCCAAAATGGTGATTTACATCTGATAGTCTGACAATAATACTAATAATATATATTACAGGAAAACATTAGTTTAAAATATACCATCATTTTTAATTAGTACTACTTGTTCTCAACTGCTCCAGCATATTAAAAAATTCCCATGTAATTTTTTATGTATTTGCTATTAGCTGTATGCTGTAAACACTTGTCTTGTTTTTCCATTGATGACTTGCAATATAGTATACATTTTGTATAGAAATACAGATAAAAAGCTTTTAAGGGTTTGAACTCTGATATTTTGAGTTATTTAGTGAAAAAGAGGGCATTTCAGCTATAAACTTATTCTTGGTAAAATTGCTGAGTCTCTAAAGGGAAAAAGAAAACCTCAGTCATCTGACTAGGGAGTTATTGTGTCTTTACAAGGTTTTGTTGTACTCCATAATCTGATTATCCAAGTGGAATGGATAACAACTTGGATAATGGATAATGGATACAATAACAACGGATAGCCTCTTCTAAGGTTGTTAACTAAGTTTGTAAGTGAACACCATTTTCAAAGAATCATAAAGCCTTAAAATTTAATAAAGACAGTACTGATTCTTAGTATAAATATTGTAAAAAAAAAAAATCAAGATGTCATATTTAGCTCCTATAATTGGAATTGGGAGCTAAACTCCATTCTGATTCTTAAACCATATCAAGTCAGTGAGGAAAACTGCAGTTACAAATCTTCTGTCTTTCTTTTACAGGACTGCACCTAAAACACAGTACACAGGATGCTCTGTACATGAAAATAATAATGGACAAGCTGCTTTTGAAAACCCCATGTATGACACAAATACAAAGTCAGTGGAAGGGAAAGCAGTACGATTTGACCCCAACTTGAACACTGTTTGCACAATGGTATAATGTGGTAATGATTTGTCTTCAAAGTCTGAAAATTGACACACAAACAGTGCACACACAGTTCACTGATTTAAAAAAAAAAAAAGGAAGTGAAAAAAAAAAATTAAAGCACACTTTTCAGGATCTAGTGGGTCACCTTTTCCTGAGGATGATAGGCAAGTCTGGATTGTAGTTATTTTGGTTTGTTGTTTTTTTTTTTTTTTTTCATAAACTGGATCAGAATTCCTCTTTGTGTATGCCACAGAGAGTTTTAAAAAATTTTGCTGCACTCCATGAGTGCTACTCACAGTTTATTTGCTTTTTTAAAAAAGGAGGTTATTCTAAAACATAAAACATATTTGCATATATTGGAGGAGCATCCACTATCAGTATTCTGTGCTTTATAAAAACTATTATAGAGGGACTGGGTTAAAAAAAAAAAGATATAGGTAGAAAATAAGAGCTATACTTACAGGAGACAATAGGTCACTGATATCTCTTTAACAGTCATATGCTACATCTTTCTCATGAGTCTGTATCTTGTTTTCCTTTTTCAGCCCGTTAAGTATTTTATTTTTCTCAGAACAGTTGAATTTCTCAGTCCAGGATGTAGTATTTAGAAATCAGCAAGTACAACTTACTCTTTTCGTATCACAGGAAAAAATTTAAAATTTCATGTCCTTATAAAGTGAATTTTCTTCCCTGCTTTACATCTTGCTTCATTTCCATGTTCCAAGTCAAGCTTGTTTTCTCTGTTTCTATTAACAATATCCACAACTTATAATGTTTATATATTTCTTTTGTCAATCACATATCTAGACAAATTTTACAATGAAAAATCTAATATGAATTGAGCTTTCTATGTGACTATGTTCCTTTAATGTTGAAGAACATTCAGATATGACCATCTTACATTTGTTTCAAAAGTTAAAACATAATTTAATATTTCCTATAAATAAGTGCAGTTTACAGTAGTATTAGTAATGAAATCCCTATATCAAAAATAGGAGTCCATTTTTCAGTCCCTGTTATTTAAAACTAGGCCATATCTCACCTGTTTGTTCCTTCAGCATTTTGACAAAATGCATGCACAAAGCATGATGCAATCCCATTGAAACTGATGGATTCTAAGAGACTTCAATGAACTTTGGACCAGATCTACAAGGCAACAGGAAGTTATAATTTGGAAATAATGTGTTTCCACATCTATTATATCTATATATTCCAGTACTGTATGGAAACAAATCCTTACAGCTCATTTAAAATTGAATATATTACCATAGTGCAATGAAAAGAAAAATCAATATATATATATAAAGCCATGATTTTATTAGGGACAATCCATTCATTTTAGGGACAATTCAGATTTCACAGCCCTCAAATACAACTTTTAGACATTCCAGAATCACTTTTAAGGAAATACAATTTTCAGTTTTACAGTTATTTCATATCAGAATTATTCAGCAGGAACTCAGTAATTTATTTGGTGTAGGTCATTGTCTTCCATTCATAGCATGACTCACAAATGCTGTGTGTTAGCCAGTGTGAATTATATGTTATTGTCCCTTTCAGACATTAATAATTCTGTGAAAATAACCTTTTTATTACCGTAATAGAGAGTGCCTACCAAAAATCATTGTACCCAGGATTGCTGCTTGGATTTCTATAATGTTTGATGAATTTCTTACAAATCATTTTACAACACTTTGTTTTGAATATTCATACAACTCTGTCAAACTGTATTCTACTAAAAGGATGCTGTTTTATATTTTATATCATTGGTTGTTATTTATTCTTGTTTATTCAAATGACTGCAATAACTATTATTCATTCATTAATGTTAAGGTTAATACATTTGAGATCGTTTAAAATGTTTCTTCTGCAACTGGCTACTCCTCTTATATTAATGCATACACTTTTGTAAAGAAGTATATTTTTATGAAAAAGGATTTGTAAAAGTATGATGTAAATTTTCAGTGCAATGTAAACAAAATAAAACCGGACAATTGCTTTTTTTAACCCCGTCTCTTCTTTGAAAGGTGAGCTTTAAATTTACTCTAGTTGGGAAGATGAGAAAATAACCAAATTAGGAATTCAAATTTGGTATTCTTGTGGGTATAAAAATCATGTAAATTTTTCTGAATCTATCTGCAAATTTAAGGTGAAGTTGTAAGATATAGATTACTTTCAAAAATAATTGATGAGCACAATGTTTAAAGCTATTTATTTTCTAAAATTAATTTTTGGTTTTACTTCAGGAAGCAGTTTTACAGATAAATAGGCCTACCATTGTCAATCCAGTGGAAAGCACAGGAAAAAAAATTAAAAAGCAATGTAGAAAACTTCAGCATTCCTCAAGATTGTAGATAACCTTTGTATATTATTTTGCTATCTTTTCTCAGAAATGTGCAGGACATATTAGCAGGTAGTACCAGTGCATACAATATTTTCTGGCATTAAAACCCCCCAGTGATTCTTTTAATGACATTGAAGTGGAAGGAGGTATGTTAATTATATTACTATAATATTGAAACTCTCTGTTAATGACTCCTTTCACTTACAGGCATGAAAAGTGGATGGCAAATCCTGATCTGCAGTGCTAGTCATAGAAAAACTGGGCATGGGGGAATAGTCTAAAACTCATTTGTGAATTTGGTGCTCTATATAAATTAAAAATGCCAAATCAGGTCCATGTTGAAATTGCTGAAAATTGTGTTGTTAAATACATTAGAGAAAGAAGCATGGGTTCAATGCAAAAAGCATGAGGATTACATTTTTTGGGGGGGAGGACGTAGTGTTCTAGAGTAAATTGGTTCACTCTGCAAAACAAAAAAAATCCTGTTTCACAGAGCCAGGCTAGACTATGAAGTTAAGCTCTTTGGTTTTTGTTTATGCATTATATGTTTCAAAATATATAAGTAAATAAAACATCAAAGTAGCTTAGCTAATTCCACAATTATGTTAATTAGCTTAGCTAATATACCCAGTTTGCACTTTTCAAGAATTATACTGACTTCATTGTTATAGAAAATGCCTTATTCATAATAGAATGAATTTGGGGTTTGGTTAGTTTGTTTGTTTGTCTGTATGTTTGTTTGTATGTTTGTTTGTATGTTTGTTTGTATGTTATATTGCTTTGTTCATTTTTTTGTGGATTTTTCTTGGGGCGGGGGGAGGGAGATTGTTGTTTGGGGTGGCGTTTTGTTTTTTTTTATTTTTTTACTGTAGTTCCTGACATGTTTGACTTATAAATTATGTGTGAACTGTTTGATTTTCTAGTAGTAGAGTGGTCAATTTTCACTGTGGCAGATGGAATTCCAAGTTTTGTTTGCTTCATTGGAGGTTGTTAGCACAGTCTGCTCACTGTCTTTTGTTTTTCTTGGGAAGGTAGCTGAATAGAAGATACCACTTTGGCTACATTATTCAAGCAAACAGAGTACACAGAGAAAACGTGCATGAATAGAAGTTGTCATGCAACTCTGTGAGTCTTTTCAAGATTAAGACAGCTTGTGCAATATTATGGACTGAGGTTTAAAATTTTCTTTAATATTCTATAACATTGAGCCCTTTTATTTCTACATTATCCTCATGTCAAGACCCATCTAATCCAGTACGTGCCACTAGATCAGACTAGGATCTGGTTTGTTACAGCAATCTGGAAACCACATGGTTTCAACCACACTCACTACAATAGCAGTTCTAGTAGAACTTCTCAGAAGCATCATAAAATTGAACTTAAATTCTCATATTTTGCTTTGGTTTGTGAAAAAGAACTGCCATTGATATGAAGACATCTTAATCTGGAGGAATTCTCTGACAAAAGTAGAACAAGCTGTTCTTGTCAAGGAAATGGTTTAATGGCTACAAGTCCTAAAACTTCCCATAGAGAGCCAATGGGAAGTAAAGTGGGCCTGCTGCCAAGCTGTTAAGCTATTAATTCCATATGTGTTGCAACATCTTTATAGGATGATCAGAGTTGGAGAAAAATATGCCTTATATAATTTGTTATATTAAAGCCCCACAGTCTTTGTTAGATTGACTTATGAAAATATTTTATAATTTCAGATTTCAGTGAGGATTGATATAGGTACATGGACTACTTAAGCAATGGTAAATTCAGCCACCAAGTTCCAGAGCTCCTCTTACCTGTGTTGCTTGTAGTCTTACTAGCTTTCATGGTACATCAGAAAATCTACATAGCATCTCTCAAAATCCTCCACTTTCAGTTCTATGTGTTTCTGTGGTTAATTTTGATTTGGTTGCCAAAAGTTCAGTTAAACATGATGGAGGAAGATGCACTAGGTTGGTTTTCTGGTAATTTGTATTACGGTTAACACATAAACGTATTCCCCTCCTTTTCTATCTTTCCTTATGAAATAATTTATTCTTAAACAAGAGAGTGTTCATATGAGGCAAGCATGATACAATGTTTAGGAATGTAATTAAGTTTTAAAATTCCTGTTCTGTATTTTTATTTTCCAAAATATTTTTGTGATCTCAGATTTTAAACAAATGAAGCCCTGACATTTCTGCACTTAGTTTCAGACTGTCTCCCTCTCCCTGATCATTTTCTTCATCATCTACTATATACTGATGTCCTAAGTGACAGTTAGGACAATCAAAAATGCTTCATCTTTTAGTTTCTTTATGTAGTAAAATAAGTACAATAACTAATAGCTCCGGATGATAATTTTGAGTAATTTTATGGTCATATATTATGCAGAACCTATATTAAATTAACGTTTAATTCCAGAAAAAAATATTTCAGTGAAGTAGCTGTGTTCTCATTAATTATCTTCTTGTTTTTGAAACTAAGACAAGATAATATCCTAATTTGCTGAAGTAGAACTAAGTGTAGTAGTAATAGTTCTGAAATATAGGTGCCATCCTTTTATGAAAAATTGTTGTTTAAGAGATATATCACAGTAATTATCAATTATCAAACTGAATATTTGTCAGTGTTCCATACTTTGTTGCATACAAATTCATGCTAAAGAAGCCAGATTAAGCTGATCAGGTCAAAAGACATTTTGTCTGAAGTATATTGAGAACACACTTGTAGAAAATGCCCTAGCAGCAAAACAGGCTGAAGAGAAGGTAACTTCCACCAAGGGAACTATACATGCATTTTAAGGTAAAAACCACATTAACTAGTGTCCAGAATTTTATGCTCTAGTTGCAAGTTCACATTTCTAAGTGTAGAATTATATATCTTCTCTGTATGCTGAAGCCAGGTCAATGTGATATAGATTATCTCTAAATGTGATATAGATTATCTCTAAAAGTTTAGATCATATCTAAAAAAGGCTAGTTGTGCCACCTCAGTCATGCCTATAATTTTAAATAAAATGATGGTGGATTTTGTCATTTGTAAAAAGCAAAATTAATATAATTGACCTGGTATACAGAGATTTCCAGTCAATAAAGAAATTGATATTACATGTGAATGAGCTAAGATAAATTGTCAATTTCTCTCTGAGAAAGAGATTAAAATAGCACAAGTAAAATTCATGAGAACAGGCAACTGTCTTCACCACAGCCATGGGCTCCAGAGAATCATGTAAAGTGACAAAAGCAATTAAGGAAATAAAGAGCTGGTAGTTGAGGAGCCAGTTAGGGTGAATGTCTCATATCATTCCTAAGGATCCAGAAGACACTGATGAGTATATATTTATATATGCTGGACATATATTTGTGTGTACACAGAGTACATAGATACTATATAATAAGTAATAAACCAGATATATCCATGCACACATCTAATTTAAAATCAAGCCATCTGTGGTGAGATTTTCTTTATTCTTTTTAATGGAAAGCCAAAATATATACAATATAGAATACATACTATATAAATATATAATTTGTAACTAGTATACTACTCTACACAGCATAGGAAGCATATGCATTATGTACATTATATATATATTGCATATAGCCTAATACATATATATACAATATGTAACTTTTATACATACTCATGTTTTTAAAATTGTGTGGCTAAGTTAATTTTACAAGTGGAGGATCCTCATAAAACATTACTGCCTATGTGGGATGTCATGACTCTGACATAGCTAGCTTTATTTTCCCAACTGAACTTAGATTTTAGAAAGATACAAGAGTTATGAACCCTACTCTTATGCAGTGCAGAAATATTATGCAATAGAAAGTAAAGTGTCTTCATTTATTTATTTTTTCTACTTTTTAACATATCAGGGCTAAGTTATAAGAAAACAAAACAAAATTCTCTTTTTTTCCATATATGAAATTGGCAGAATATGGTGCTTAATGATAAAGCATTTTCTTCTTTCCAGTGTGCTTTCTTAGTAAGCACAAAAGCTGAAAAACCAAAATAAAATATTAAAAAAAGAGCACTATCAGCCAAATCTTTCCCTAGCTGAGACACTAGAGAGTGAACAGATAATACATCTGCTGTTGGACTTCATGAACTTAAGGGTCTTTCCAACCTAAATGATTGTATGATTTAATGCTGTTGTGCAATGTGAGCAGTATGAAAGAATTTTAGGATGTCCGTATAACAGTTGTAAGCCATACAGTAAAGTGGATCATAAAGGAGAGCAGATTGTCAGTTCTGCTTCTTAGTCATGAAAAGGTCCATGAGAGTCAGTAAGAAAACAATTCCATTCTGTGTCAGGTTTTGAAATTTCAGAGGCTTTTTGAGTTTAAGAGGGGATATGCATCCAGCTAGAATCACAATCTGTGTATTACTCTCCTGAGAATGCTTGCTGTCCCAGACCTTGACTTCTAGAGTCTGGATGCTGAACTCTCTAAGTACTAAATAAAGCGAACAGGTTTCTGGCAGCATTGTACTGGCATTTAAAATGCCTTTGTGAAATATTTGTGTTTGGACAGAGCAACAAATTCTGGGGCGGGGAAAGAGGTTTTGTGAAAATGGTCTCTCATGAGAAGATGAGTCTATATAACTCATGTTAGATACAGAAACAAAATTGTAAGTTCTCAGAACTAAAATACACATACAAAACTCTCAGTATTTCTTTCTAGTCAATTTTTAGAGCTTCAAGTTAACACTTTTCTTAACTATTCTGCAATAATAGAAAGCTGCAGTTACCAAAGCCAGGAATATTACAACTGGGTAGGAAAAAATTCAGAATATTGAAATAGTTCATTCTCCATCATATAATCACAGGATTATATTATCATAGAGTAACTGGGGTTGGAAGGAACTTCAGAAGCTTTATCTAAAGTTTCTCAGGTAACCATCCGATTATCAATGGATAACTATCCATTCCATCAATGAATGGAAACTGCACAACTTTTCTTTTAACCTCTTTTACTTCCTAACTGTCCTCACTGGGGAAAAGTTTCTTTGTCTGTAAAGGTGGAGTTGCTCATGAATTTGGCTGTTGTTTCTTGTCTTCCTGACATGTATTGCTGCAAATATTTTGACTCTGTCTTCTTGAGGCTATTTTTGCAGGTGTTTGGATGACTGTCATTATGTCCTCCCTGCAAAGTTTTCTTTTTTTTAGGCTAAATGTAATCAAGTCTCTGAATCATCACAAAACAAATTTTGCAGCCCCCAAACTTCTTGGTGGCCAAGCCAATTTATCAACATCTTTCTTGCCTCTAATGTCTCTAAACTGGCTGCAGCATTCTGGGTGATGTCTAACAGATGTTGAGTAAAAAGGAAATCCCTCATTCCACTGCCTGTACTACTATTAACTCTGGCCAGGATTCCTTTGGCCCTCTATTGTGGAGCACACTGATTTTTCATAATCAGCTTGCTGCCTGCTGCAACTCCCAGAGGTTTTTCAGGAGAACTTTCTTCCCCTGTTTCTAGCTCCAGCTTGTACTGTAGCCAGAGGAATGCCTTTTTCAGGTGCAAGGTATCCTATTTAATCTTGATGAATTTCATAAAGTTCCTGTAATTGTGTATCAGGGCCTTTTGGATGGCAGCACTGCCCTCAGCAGTATTGGCTGTTCTTTCACTCACACATTGTAATTTGCATATTTGCTAAGAATTCAGTCTGCCAGCTCCTCTGGATCACTGATATGGATATTAAACAGGACAGGTTCTTGAATGGGCATATGAGGAACACCACCAGACCACTTGGTAAACACTCTCCTTTGATCCTGACCTCCAAAACAATTTTTTTATTTATGTAGGTATCCACCCATCAAACTATAATGTCTTAACTCAGATACAGGAATATTTTGAGACACTTTAAAGACCTACTAAAGCTAAATGACATTAGTACTCTTCCCTCATCCACTACAAATATAGTCAATTTTTATTTAAAAAGGCAATCCATTTATTTGGGCAATATTTTTAATACAGAGGTGGTTAAATATACGGAAAGGCTGCCCACAGAGGTTGCAGAATCTTCATCCATCTCTGGAGATAACTGGACTGGACACATCCATAATCAACTTGGTTTAACTGGCCCTAGTTTATATGTGTTAGTCTTGGTGACTTCCAAATGATCCTTCCAACTACTTTTTTAATGTTTCTGTAGAAGTCACAGGGGAATGATCGGGCATTCAGGTAGAGAAGGAGTCAGGGGAAAGGTTGCTGAGTGCAGTCACATAGTTTGTTTACTAGAAATGAGGAAACATCTTTTATACTGGATTAGATGAGCTCTGTTCATTCTTTCTCATTCACATTTCATTATTAATATGACAAGGGAATAGTTGTCTCCCTTGTCATGCCATTTTAAGTTACTTCATCTTAAATGTGTCCCTGTCTTTCCACCTTGAAAAAGTGGAGCAATGTGGTAAGGAAAAGAGAGTAAATTAAGAGCTAAAGGCATTTAAGTTGCTATCTACTTTGTTTGGTGATTTCTCGGGAAGAACCTGTCACCAGATGGACAGAAAAAGATACTCACACCGTCAGGTTGTGCGAGCAAAAGAAGGAAGTTTATTTTGGGATTAGAGTTTAAATAGTTTTTGGAGTTTGATCAGGGATTGGAGAACAAGGTTGACACCTCTTTGACCCCACTGGTCAAACTAGAAGTTTATCAATTTGTTCTTCACCCAGGAAGGAATGCACAATTTACAAAATATCACTTTTTGTTTATGTTACATACCTGAGAACTCTAGTACAGAAATGTAAAACATCAGAAGGCTGAAAAAATCAGGGCGACAGAATCCAAGGAAAAGCAACTGGGCAGGAATGGAAAGATGTCATAAGATTATGCAGGGAGAAAATTAAAAAGGTCATAGAATTAGAATTTAATCTGACTACTCTTGCAAAAATTATAAATAAACCAGATTAACAACAAAAAGAGAGCTAAGGAGAATCTCCATCCTTCATTAGATGTACAGGGAAACCCAGTGACAAAAGCTGAGGAAAATGCTGAAGTATTTGATGTCATCTTTGACTCAGTCTCTTACAGTAAGACCAGCTCTTCTTGGAGTACCTGGCCTCCTGACCTGGAAGATAGAGATGGAGAGCAGAATGAAGCCCCCATAATACAATGGGAAATGGTTACTGATCTGCTACACCACTTAGACACACTCCAGGCTGTGGGGGTGAATGAAATTCACCCAAGATGTACTGAGAGAGCTGGCAGAAGTGCTCAGTGAGCCATTTCCAATAATTTGCCAGCAGTCCTGTCTAACTGGGGAGGTTCCAGTTGACAGAAGGTTAACAAATGTGGCAGCCATTTGTTACAAGCCAGTTTAAACACAGAAGATCAAAGAAAACTAAGTCTCTGTGAATAAAATGGAAAGAACCTTGAAGAGACTAAATATTCCCAAAAAACGAGAAAAAAAACCAAATGAGATTAAATGTTGATGCAAAAAATGTGGTCTATTTTTATTTAATAGTAAAAGAGGGAAAGACAAAGAAAAAGTGGAGAAAAGTTAGAAGACGTTAGGGTTACTTTAAAAGTAACTGGAGAAGTCACCACCACAGTGTGCTACCTTTGTTGCTGCTGAGATGGGGGCACACCATCATGTGGCACGTACAAGAAAATCCTGTGTGGTGGGTTGACCTTGGATGGATGTCAGGTGCCCACCAAAGCCACTCTATTATCCCACTCCTCACCTGGGCAGGGGAGAGAAGATGTAACAAAAAGCTTATGAGTTGAGATAAGAACAGGGAAAGATCATCCCCCAAATACCAAGAACAAGTAACAAAACAGACTTGACTCAGAAAAAAATAATTTAGAGTTGAATAATGAGAAATAAAAACTAAATCTTAATCATTTGATTCCTCCTACCTACCCACCTTATTATTCCACACTGTCACTGGTAAATATTCTTGGAAATTATTAAAACATTTGGAGTTGTTTTTTGCAGCCTCGCAAAATAATAGCCGTCAGTGTTATACCATCTAGGCAGCATACTTGCTTGTTTATTTGAGGCATGCAACATTAAGCTTTAAGGGAATCTGCAGAAGAGAAAAAAGCTGAAGTACAAAAGAAAAAAATAAAGATGCAAAACAAAACAAAACAAAACAAGGAGACAAAAAAAACCCATGGCAGACCGAAATTTTTTTTCATCATTTTACTGTTGTGACTATAGTGTACCTCTGTCTATTTCCATCACCCAGCTTCTTACTTTGCTCTTGAGTTGGTAGCATGTGAAAACTGCATAACATTATATAAAATCATGTACATAAGTTTGACATAGTCCTAGAGAGAGAGAGAGGCTTCCACATAGTATACATGGAATGTTTTTGTAAATAATTGAGAGCATTTGCTTTTGGGAAAAAATAACAAACCTTAAAACCATTTAAAGTTAATTTTAAGAGTTTTTAGATGAAAACCAGGTTATTAAACACTATGTGTCAGAGTAGGGAACTAAATTCACTCACTACATTATAAGGATTTCTATTAAATTGTGAAAATCTTCCTCAAATTTTCTAGGCGGAATAAATTATTCTGGTAAGATAACACATTTATGTAATATATTAGACCACTGTATTAATAAATCCTGGTGTACAGCAAAAATGGCAGAAGAAAATCACCTCTAGGGAATCTTGTACAGTGCTTGTAAGATGAATGAAGGGATGTATTGTTCCTGTTTTTTTAAGCTGTTGAACTTTGATTCGTACTTTTCTGGTAACAACAGAGAGCCTCAGAGTGTGAAAAAGGTGTCAGTTGTATTGGAGGGGCTTGAAGTTATTTTTGATAAATCTTCCCCCACAGACCCTCCAGGGATCTTTGACTAGCTCAGGTATTAGGGAGACCTTGGGGGAAAAACTATCATAGGTAACAGGATAAAGGATATCAGAACAGGCTCTTACCACAGATGGTGCTTTGCAGAGATGGTTCATTCAGGCCTACTTGGTGGTGACAGGCACAGGAGGCAGGAGGGAAGGAGCGAGTGGCCAGGGCAAAAGGCAGTAAGAGGCAGTAAGAGAGCGAGGCAGGACGTGCCTAGGGGCTTTATCCCCTCTCTGAGATAGATAAGTTTTGGCCCTCAGCCAATCCAGGTTTAGGGGGGAAGGACTATGGGGGGAAAGGACCATGTGGCTATCTGTTACAGGGGTTCTGGGCAAATCCATTCCCCCTAGAGGGACACAACATATTTTATAGAAGTTTTGTCTCAAAACAAAATGGCTATTTTATTATTTTTCTCTTTAGATAAGTTTATTCATTCTCTACACTTAATCTAATGCCTACATTAAAGAGGTTTGCAATCTCCAAACATATTATTGTGAGTAGACTAATAAAAAATCTGTTTAATAAAAAATCTGACCTGTTCTTCACAGGAGCCGGTTGCCCAGAAAAGTTATGGATGCCTCCTCCCTAAAGTGTTCAGGGCTGGGTTGGATGGAGCTCTGAGCAGCCTGGTCTAGTGAAAGGTGCCACTGCCCATGGCAGAGAGAATGGAACTAGATGATATTTTAAGTTCCTTCTAATCATAACCATTCCATAAGTCTTTGTCTCTATAATTCTCTTAAGACAGGAAGTGTTAGGGTTCAACTGACAGTAAAATCAGTCTGAGGAAGATGTTCTTGTCTTACTTAACTTCGGCACTATACGTGGGCAATGTCTTATGACATCTTATTTAACTTGGGGATTACATTTAAGGCAGCACAGAATTGTACATGTTCGATGTGAGTGCAGGTGGCAAATAAAGTTCCTTGCTGCTGTCATCAGGAAGATAAATTAGCCGCAATTACTTTGCCACATTTTACAGCCTATAAATTAGCAAAGACTGTTGAGAAAATATATCTAAACTGTAGGTTTTTTTACCAGAAGTAATTACATCACGTCAAATTAAAAACAAAATATACACAGTTAAACTATCTCATGGAGCATTTACAGGTCTAAGAGTCAAAATCCCCCACATATTATTGACAGGACATGTTACTTTTTCCTATTTGGATTTTCTTGCAGTGGAGTTTCTTTTCTCCATGGGGAAAAAAAAAAGATATTTCATCAATTGCTCCTTAACCAGCAGCCTACATATACACCACTTTAGAAAGCACACAGACTGTGTTGGACAGCTGTTTCAGTGTTTGATTTTCCCCAAGCCAAACTCATCACTGAAGAACAGATGAAAAGTCACCAGGTAGAAATCCTGAGTCACTGGTATTCCTCAGTGAGGAAATCCCACACATGCCTTACTTGCAATGTGTATGGAATACATCTATCAGCTCTCGCAGTTAAATCCCACAGCCCACTCAGCAGATGGCATGATGACAAAGCCTTTCCTGGAAAGACTCCATATATATACAAAAAAGGCTGATGTGGTACACAGAATTACAGAAGTGTCTGCATTGCCCTTTACTGGTCTCTCAGTAGTGAAATGACCAAAGGACATACAGGTCAAAGAATACATTGACTTTTATCCAATATTCTATGTTAAGATTTTTATTTAACACCAGGACGATTGCAGCATTTTAAAACCAACAAAGTCTGCTTCCAGAAAAGCAAAACAATAGTGAAAGTATACTCTTTTTTTTTTTCTTAGAAATGATTAAAATATGCGTGTAAACCATTACCACAGCACTAGTGTATGAGACAGAAGGCTGTGGAGTTTTTTGTGAGGTTTGTTTTGTTTTCTTTAATCTTCCTTCACCAAGTAACCTTTTCTGAGAAGACAGATCTTTTGTTTTGCTTCATGTAGGTGTGATCCTGCAAGCTCTGAACTTTTATGACAGTATCTCCATCCCTCTTGACTTCTTCCATAGTGGCAACTGAAGAATGATGCTGATCACCTACAGTGTTTTGTAAGATTAGAAGAAAAATTAAAAAGTAGAGAGACTATAGACAGATGCATTTTTTTGGTTGTACTAAGAAAGAAAATACATAGAAGAAATGTCTGCTGTGGAAAATCCTGAAGAAAAAATTTCTTGTTACATGAAGAAATGTCCCACCCTAGTTAACAGAACTGTACTTCCTCATTGATCTGGCACATTCTGTATCATTTCTGGATCACATCTGGAAAACTAGACCACTGGAGACAACAGAGGGAAAAGCAAAGGGCATTCATTGAACAGGGAAGGTACTTGAGGCAAAAAGTTGGGCAGTATGGGCTAACAAAAAATTTACACTACATTATGTCCAAGAGCAAGATTAATTTACTTATTAAAAAACCTAAATTTTTAGTAAAAATTATTTTACTTATTAGTAAAAACTAAAATAAAAAAAATTCTGTCTTGACAGGGCTACAGATATGAATGTTTTCAAACTCTGAAATATCAAATTTCAATTTAAATCATGTCCTCATAGCAAAAGAGTTGCTTTACAAAATAGTGGATAAAATTGCACATAGAGAATTCATTTGTACTGAATATATCAAGAAATATAGTTTATTTCAATAAATATGGACATTTAAAACAAACAGTTTAACATTGATCTGGAGAAAAATATATCAGAGAAAAATGAATTACTCACAAGCAGCTAGTGACTTTGTGGATCACATGGTTTGTCGTCTCTTGCAGAGAGGTATCTACACAACTTCATAATTTAAGATATCAGGAAAATCTTTGCTTTCTGTGACTGTGAAAAAGGAATGTATCATTTCAGATCAACTTCATCCTTTTGACTGAAAACATTGAAAGAGAATAAAGTGATTAGAAGGTTTATTGCAAAATTTTTGAACATTTGTGAAACCCAGGACTGTATTAGGCATGAGTCCTTGAAATACAGTAAAGATTTGCATTGAGATATCTAGGTAATATTTCTTCATTAATTATCAATTATGTTGATTAGAAAGTAGCATGGTTCTAAGCATTCCCTCTGTAGCAAAGGATCCAAATACTTGTTTCTTCAAGGAAATTTGAAATGTTTCTTTTTCTGTTCTGTATGTATTAAAATGCCTATGGTGTCACAGTAAACAAATTTTCCTGTCAGATATAAATCTGGAAATTTCCCTTCCTCCTTCTCCCATTCCCCAAAGATTTGAGCAGTGGATCAGGAAAATAGTAGCGAAGAGCAACACTCCTTTTTTTTTCTCCTCTATTTTTCACACCAAAATGACCGACTATAGTCAGGAATGGTTAGAGTGCTAAGTAAAATAAGTAGTTTGTAGACTGTTTGGGGTAATTTTTTCCTCCAGAGAATTTTAGAATGCTCAGTTATAATGATAAATCCCTGCAATATTATCTCATTATCGTTTTCATTGTTATTACTATTATTATCTCTGCATTTCCTTAACAGGTGGGGAAGTTATCAGTCAGTTCTATGTAAAGGGATGCTTGGAAGGGGTAAGTATGTAAAGCAAAGCACACAATTTCATATGGAGTAGCTATCAAAACACTACAGTGCTAGGTTGTCTAGTGTCTATAGAGACACTGAAAGATTTTTAAAATAACATATCTTAAAAAAGAACCTTCTAAAATTTCTATTATAATTTTAAGCTTATTTCTTCTTATTTTAATTTTTGGGGGTTTTTACTGGCCTTCAAAAGCAAATTATGAAATCACTGATAGTATTAAAAGGAGGTTCAGTGAGTTAATGTCTGTTAATTTTACTCTTTACTGGTGAATTCAGAAGGAGAGAGACCCTGGTTGTGCATAATCTGGAGTAATATTTTTGTGTTTTACAATATAGATGACAATTTCATACGAACACATTTGTCTTTCATCATAAACAATCTCCTGATATTACAGAGAATTAAGGTTCCCTCTGCAATTTTTGAGATTTATCCATAGGATTCTGTGCTTTACTGAACTAATCTGCAGAAACAGAGATTTAAAAATCCAAACAAAAATTGGTTTTGATCAAGCACGGTGTAATATTTAATTTGCCAACTAAATATGTTAGAAATTAATATGTTAAATATCCAACAAAAGCCCCACATGTCACACAAATTGCTTTGGTAATGAATGTGGCAGGTTGCTAACACAGTTATAAAAAAATTATTATTTACTTATTATTTAAAAGAAAAGTTATCTCTTGAGAGTGGAAAACCTTATTGTGCACAATGGTGAGTTTGAATGAGATGAAACAGTATATGCAGCTTTCTAGTGACTTAAGACTGAACAAGAAAAAGTGATTTTTTTGATGTACTCCAACTACTCAAGTCTTGTTTGAACAAATGACTTCATGAGTGGAAAAGCTGCAAAGCTCACAGAAACTTCATGTATGACTAAGGGATAAAAATCTATTAAATATCATTGTTCTTTATAAATAATCTCAGTATAACTTGTTCAGTAAATGAATGGATCTGCATGACTGAGGACATCAAACAAGTACATCAGAAACTTGTTTCAAATTGTCATGTTACTAAACTAACCAAAGTAAATTTCTCTGCCATAACAAAATGATTCTGCATTTTTTGAAAGCAGATAGATATGCTTCTTTACGTACACTTTGTACTGCATGTTTTATGGGGAAAAATTCCTTGAGTGTTTTAAAAAATAAATTAAAAGAAAAATAATTTACCTTGCAGCAACATGACCAGTGATTAGCCTTGTCTTATTTTGTACAATAATGTACAATGGTCTTGGAATCTTACTCTTCTCTACTCACATATAATGAATAAATGAACTGGTAATAGCTCTACTAATTACTACATACTTCACTAAAAACACACACTTATGAGACAAAAATAAAGCAAACTACTTTAAAAATAATTTAGCATTTAACAAAATAGCTAATTTATTAATTTATTATAAAATGTTGATACAAATAAGTGAAATGACAAAAAATAATGACAAAAAAACCCCAATTTAAAAATCCATGATAGATGTCAATTTCAAAAAATTTTAGGAAAATTGTATATAATTATTATGCTAAAAGCAAAATGCCTGATTTTTCTAAGAGACAGGAATACAGTTATCTTGAAAAGTTACCCTGTTAGATAAATAAAATGACACAGGTCTTTCTGAAGTGTAAGGTTCTCATCAACTTTTGAAGATGAATAATGAAGAGGATTAATGGAAACACTGTACACATTATATTATGCTGTACCACAAGGCCTGTGGTATACTCTCCTGTAATGGAGCTAAATTCAAAACTGGCACTCAAAATACTGAGGATCCTTTATTCAGACTTCTCATATTCATTTGCATAATCCAAATTACCTTTAATGAAACTTTTCCATAAAGTAATTGTAGAATCAACATTTTTCGCCCTGTGCTAGATTTTGTTATTCGAAGCTCAAAAGCCCTGATAAATTTCTGGTAAAAGTCTGATAAATTTCTCAGCATGTCACTATTCTGCATGCTGCCAAACAGTCTTTATATTCATTAATCTTTATTTTGTATGCAGGAGAACTTAATTTTGATTATAAATACTTCTTGATTTAAAAAGGTGCAATTGTTTTGACTTCAGTTAAGTTTTTCCAGTGGGGATCTATACTACTGCGTGGAAGAGGCAACCTTGTCACATTGAAATATAATTCAACAGCTTGAGTCGTTGATATACACAGAATAGAGCAGGATATTTTAAGTTTCCATTATTACAGTCTTCGTTTTACAGCTTTGTTTCTTTTCGGAGACACCTGTAAGATTCTAATTACAGAAGGAAACGGTAAAACATGCTGTCCATGAAGATAAGCAATAAGAGACTTACACTCTATGCTGATGTTCTTCAAGTAGTGGACTTTTTCTCGAATATAAATGCAATAAAACCTTTTTAGGTGAGAATACATTATTGAGAAATTTCAGAAATGTATCATGTGAGCATTTCTCAAGGTCTTAAGAAAGTGTACTCTAATTTCAACCTTATAATAGTAAAAGAAATGAGAGAATAGAACTTGTCATCACTATTAAAAATCAGTGTCTCTGTAAATATGGAAAAAATCCTAAGACATGGCATTTTAATAACAATTTCCTGTTGTTTGGCTAGAAGCTAGGCTAAGGCACATGGAAGACAGGGAAGTGCTTTGAGACAGCCAGTGGGGATTCACCAAGGGCAAGTTCTGATTGACCAACCTAATGGCTTTCTATGATAGAGTGATTGCATCAGTGGGCAAGGGAAGCACTGCAGAAGTCACTTTTCCGGACTTCTGTTGTGCTGGTTTAGCACAGATGGTGAAGTGCAATAGGTGAATTCCTTTAAACTGACAACCAAAATAGCCAATTGCATGTAGGGATCCACCTCTGGGAAACACACAGCCTTAAAAGTTGGAAGGAAAGCTGGGGTCGCTCTCTTCCTTCCGGCTTCACAGGAGGTAAGGCAGTCCTGGCTCTCTCTCATTTGGAGGGGGGGCTGGAATGGCCAGGCCTGCCCAGGCCTGGCCCGGGTTTCCATGGGAGGCCCGCCTGGCCCGGGGACTCTCAGGCCGGGGGAGGGGATGATGTGCCCCCATCCCGGCCCGGATCGTTTTTTTAGCAGCTGGAAACACCCTGTCGCTCCTCCTATGGGGGGTGCAGCTGGCCCAAGGCCTGGCCGTGGGCCTGAGCCCTTTCCCCAGCAGGGGGA
>VXBB01016739.1:0-69272 GCA_013399915.1 Illadopsis cleaveri
CATGTCCTTCTTCTGTTGGGAACCCCACAGCTGAACATTGTACTCCAGGTAGGGTCTCACAAGATTAGAGTAGGGGGGGAAATCCCTTTCCTTGACCTGCCAGACATGCTGCTTTTGATGCAGCCCAGGACACACTATCACAAAATCACAGAACAGGTCAGGTTGGAAGGGGCCACAGTGGTCATCTGGTCCAACCTTCCTGCTCAGTCAGGGTCATCCCAGAGCACATGGAACAGGACTGTGTCCAGATGGTTCTTGAATATCTCCAGTGAGGGAGACTCTACATCTTCTCTGGACAATCTGTTCCAGTGCTTGGCCACCTTGACAGCAGGTTGGTCCCCAGCCTGTAATGGTGCCTCCAGTTATTCTTCCCCACATGCAGCACCTTGCATTTGCCTTTCCTGCATTTCAGATTGTTCTCTGCCCATCTCTTCAACATGCCACAGTCCTTCTGAAGTGTAGCACAGCTGTCTGAGATATCTGCCACTCCTCCTGGCTTTGTGTCATCGGAGAAATTGCTGAGGCAGCCTCTGTCCCTTCATCACAGCAATTGATGGATGAGTTAAACAATGCTGGGCCCAGTATCAAATCTCCAACTGGACCTTCTGCTACTGATTGCAGCCTTCTGGGATCTGCTGTTCAGCCTGTTCTCAACCCACCTTAATGCACCTCACTCCCCTTCTCAGTTTGCCTATGAGGATGTTGTGAGAGGCAGTGTTGAAGGTGCTGCTGAAATTGAGGTAGACAATATCCATTGTTCTCCTTTCATCCATCCAGGTAGTTGTTTCATCTTAGAAGGCAATCAGATAGGTCAAGTGTGAATTCACCTTTAGTGAATCCATGATGATTGCTCCTGATCACCTTATCATCCATGTGGATAGAGATGGCCTCCAGAATGAGGTGTTACATCACCTTTCCAGGGATTGAGGTGAGGCTGGCTGATGTGTAGTTCCCTGGATCCTCCTCCTTGCCGTTTCTGAAGAGTGGGGTGACATTTGCTTTCTTTTAGTTCTCAGGCACCTCTCCTGTCTCCATGACCATGCAGTTGGCATTCTAGGTTATGAGTGTGCATTGCCAAGTCACATTGTGCTTTTTGTCCACTGTCACTCTCAAATCCTTCTCCTCACGGCTGCTTTCAACACATTTTCCACCCAGCTTGCACTTGTCCTTGGGATTGCCCTGACCCAGCTACAGGACCTTGCACTTGGCCTTGTTGAACTTAATGATGTTCACATGGACTCAAGCCTGTCAAAGTCCCTCTGAATGGTCTCTCATATATTATAAACATCTCTCAGGACAATTGTGCAGCAGACTGGGTAAGACATTCTGTATCATGCAGGAATGTCCTCCAGCAAAGCATGGAGAGGTCGGAAGGCTCATCAAAAGATATGATGACCCTGTCAAAAGAGGTTTTCCTTATAGTGTCCCAGCATCAGCAACCAGCAGAAAGTTCAGTTTCTGGTTTCATAACTCTTCTGCAATGCTGGGTCTATTTATTGTATTGCACTCCACTGTTTCATATTTATTGTATAATATTTCACAACATATTATTTTACGTGTTGTTATTTATACAGATAAGTCTGATTCCAGAAGAGGAAAGGTGATTTGAATTTGGCTTCATTAAATCTTCCTGGCCTCTAGAGCAGCCCACTGGAACAGCCCCCAGCTTCAAAAGTTAGAGTGGCCGTGATGCTACTCATTTTGACATAAGTGCTGAACTAATCTTTGGCTCAGTAGGTGCTGAGGGAATTCCATCAGATCACTTACATACACCTGCACTTAATGAACTTAAAAAATGAGGTAATACCATTTTAATGACAGAAAATCTCAGATTCTTGAGCTGATAACTTTGTTTGAGAAGGCAGTTACCATTTTCCCAATGGGAAGAAAGAAAATAATTTATTTTTTTGATAGTAATATCTGGATATTCAATCCACATAATTTTTAATATAACTTTGAATTAGCTATGATAAAAATATCTGAAGAGCTTTTTCTAATAAAAAAGTGAAGCATACATTAAAAAAAAAGGAACTGCATCTTAAATATAGACATTAGAATACTGAAAATAGAAGTAATCTGGAAGGATAGGCCTATTTTTAGAATTATAGAGATATAGTCTTGTGCATATATGTGTCCTGGATTGCAAAGATAAAAATTCCACATAAATTACTAGGAAAAAATTACTAGAATAAGTTAAGAAAATGTAACTTTATTAAGGAGTTGACTGTTCATTTTCCAGCNGGTAATACCATTTTAATGACAGAAAATCTCAGATTCTTGAGCTGATAACTTTGTTTGAGAAGGCAGTTACCATTTTCCCAATGGGAAGAAAGAAAATAATTTATTTTTTTGATAGTAATATCTGGATATTCAATCCACATAATTTTTAATATAACTTTGAATTAGCTATGATAAAAATATCTGAAGAGCTTTTTCTAATAAAAAAGTGAAGCATACATTAAAAAAAAAGGAACTATATCTTAAATATAGACATTAGAATACTGAAAATAGAAGTAATCTGGAAGGATAGGCCTATTTTTAGAATTATAGAGATATAGTCTTGTGCATATATGTGTCCTGGATTGCAAAGATAAAAATTCCACATAAATTACTAGGAAAAAATTACTAGAATAAGTTAAGAAAATGTAACTTTATTAAGGAGTTGACTGTTCATTTTCCAGCCATGACCATATTGTTGTATTCTTTTAAATGCTTGGGCACTAAATAGAATTTTTAAAGTGATTTTTTAGAGACTTTTGCTCAGTGACTAGCTTGCTTTCTTTGAACTTGCATTGTGTCTGTCTTTGCACACAAAATTTCTTCTAATGTCCACAGAAGCTCTATGAGAAGTACAGGTGTGGGATGCACATTAATTATCTGAGGATTAAAAACCTACAGTGAAAAGACAGAAATTTATTCTCTTCCAAAATCATAGAGGAGGCTTCTAATGAAGATTAAAGTCTGAAATGCACAAAGAGCTACTCCTGTATCTATGTTCTGTTACTTTGTGACACCTCCAGCCCCCACAGGGTAATAGGCTCTTTCATCGGGCGACCAGCGCTTTCCTCTGGGGACCGCAGAGAACACAATTCTCTCATATGCCTATTAACAACCAGCAGGGAAAATTTATATCTGAATAATGAAACAATGCATGATCTTCAAAATCCTCTCCTCCTTTATTCCCTGTTTCCCAGGAGTATTTTTCTCCGGTGCATTTCATTTGACTTACCCAAGCCTCACAAATCACGGTGGTCACTCAAGTCACTCATCTTGCTGGGTTGCAGCCTGCCTAAAGCCAGCAATTGACACAGGCCTCAGTTAAATCTGCAAAGAGAGGTGGAGTGAATCAGGGTCTTCCAATGCTACAATTAATAACAATTTGGCTCTTGTTCTCTAAAAGATTGACATAGTATTTATTACACTTATGGGTTGCAAAGGATCTACTCCAGCAGTAAAGGTTACACCCAGAGTTCACAGGATTTGGCCCTGATGTTTCATACATTCTGTAATGCATGCTACAAAAGAGGGTGGTTTTTTGGCTCACAAAAGTATTAAGTATTAATTTCTTAACAGAAATGGGAAGGAAATGCAGCAGTCTCTCTTTGACACCAGCCTGCAGAACCAGTCTGGGGGCACATGGCATCAGTGTTGTGCAATGTTTGAGATATGTGAAGGGGAATGATCTTGGGTTCAGCTGAGTTTTGCAGCCTGAGCCCCGTTCCTGGTCCCAACACACTCTGGGGAATGGAGGAGAGATCCAGCTGTTATGATCTCCAAATATCTCCAGAGATAACTACCTACCTAGCTGGGTACCCAGATGCTGCTTGGAAGAGCAGCACATGAAGGCCATAGATAAGCAGAGACTTCTCAGCTGCACAGGCATTCTGGTTTTTGTTCCTCAAGGACCTTCCTACCTGTTTTTTCATGATTTTCTCACCTTCCATTTCTTTGTTTATTTCTCTCTTTTCAGGGAGAGCTGAAGAAAATGGAATGAGGCTGTGGAGTTTCCTGAGTGCTCCACTTCCTCTCATTGGGTTTGTGCTGTAAGAGGACATGTCACCTCTGGTCCTGAGCTGACACTGTGTTGAGCAGTGGCTTTGAAAACCCAGGTCCAGCAAGAACCCGAGGAAGTCCAGCCTTTGATCAGCCACACAGCACCATAGGTGATGTGCCATCACAGAGGCAGGGACTGCACATTTTAGTCAGGGGTTACCTTTAATCTCTAATTTGGCAAAACAAAACAAAATAAAGCAGAAATTCCCCTGAAGCATTTAATTTTTGCCTTTAATGCCAGAGAGCTTAAGTGTGGCAGTTTGGTGATGTGCTATGCAAATTAAAGCTGTGAAAAAACAAAGCTAGTTAAACACAAGTTTTTCTTTAGCAGGTAATTATTCTTAGCTGTTTCCACATGCCTCCTTACATCCACGAAACCCTGGCACATTACAATGAAAGACTTATTTCAGAACTCACACATGCACTATTTTGTTAGCAGTGGAAGCACAAGCAGAACATCTGGGTGCCAAGTTCAAGCAAAGTGCAAGATTTTTTTCTGAATTCAATGTTGGTGTGTCCCATCATGTAAGCATGATATATGATAAAAGGAAAAATCACAGCCAAACTCAACCTTGTTCAAAGCAAGGTGCTAGTGAAAGGATGGGATGGAAAATAAGTACTAATGGATTAATTTTCCATGATAAATGTTTTATTATAAAAGCTAGCAAGTGATTAGATAATTCTTGCTTCCAAAAGCAGGGTTTAAATATTTCTCCTTGGCTAGAAACCAAAATAAATACATCACTTAACTATCTGGTTAATAGAAACATCTATATGAATAAAAAAGTAATACAGGCTTGGTTCCTTTTGTACAGTAGGTGTAATAAATAGCCAGCTATAGCAATGTGCTGCTTACTGTTTGGAGCTGTTACAATACATAAAAAGAAATTATTACAAGTATTAAAGGTACAGCCAGAATTCTCCTCCACACAACAGAGCTAAACTGTTACTAATTGAGACAGTTTTCAAAAGATTCAACTGTAAATGTTCAGATAAAGAAATCTTCCTCTTTAAGGAAAATGAAGACACAAGCATAGAAAAATACCTGAATATTTAGATTCATAACATTTGTACAAACACTTGAGCCACAGCAATTTTCATTTCCACCAGTACAACAGATATTGAACACAGGTGGACTTGTTAAAAGGATATAAAGATTTTAAGTATAATTCCTTATGAAACTTTGTTTCCATAGATATTAATTTATTAATTTATGGGGGAAATTAATTTTATCCCTAGTTCACTAGTGAAGAAATCAATATGTTCAGAAAAAAACCCCAGCTTATTCAGTACCCTCCAACAAATCAGACTGCATATGTCTCAGGTCCTATTTAATACCATGTTTAAAGGATCATGATGGCACTGATTGCCTTGGTTACACTCGATGCAAATGCTTGGATAGACACTTGATACTTTCTGCTTAAGCAATTGTCTTTAGAGGGGCAGTGTCCTCAAATCATCTCTGGTGCCTTCTGTGCAGTTATCTCAGAATAACCAATATAATTTCAAATAGCATCTATAAGAATTTGATCTGGGAAGCCTGCTGGACCTTGAGGAGAGTTGGAAGAGAAAAGGCAGACCCTATTACAGGAGGTCTCCTCCTGTGTACAATTGCTGAAACATGGATAAGAACGTTAGAAAAAATGATGCAAACTGTCTCAGATTCAGTCACAATCACAGTTCATTGACTTAACAGAGAATGAACAAACACAGGAATGTGTGAGCTATGGGGAGGAGGACATAGATGTTATTTTACTGGAACAGAACATCAAATTAAGAGTAAAGCAGAACAATGCAGAGAAATGGGTTCATGCTCTTTCCTTCTGTCAGCTTAGGATCTAAGCCTGCACTCTGCTTCTTGTTGAACACCCTTGATTTTGTTCTTGTCACTCTGGCTTGCCTGGATTATTAAGGGATGCTTCAAGTGCCAAGGGAATGTAAAGGACATGAACAACAGTCAAAGAAACCTAAGTTGATCATATTCACACTGAAGTAACTCATTTTAAAGCATGACATTGAGCTTCTTTAACATTACAACACTCCAAAATACTAATTTTAAGAGCTCATGCTGGTCTCAATATGAAAGGCAAAGAGACCATTCTCTTAGTCCAGGCAGCCTGGAGTAAGTGAGTGTTTATGCATTTTTCTTCTGACTGTCTAGAATTCAACATTTAAAAAATATATTTAGTACATGGTGTCTGCTGACAGTGGGATGCTGGATGTGCTTATGGGTTGTTTCTCCATCTTTTGCAATCTCACCACCTTATTCTGTGAGAGGATAAGACAACAAAAGCATGACTCGACCTACTAAGTCCAAGTTCCCTGGACTTCGAAGAGTTTGTCCTAGCCAGCAGCTTTGGGCTCAGGCAGCAAATATGGAGGTCCCCAGTCTGTGCTGAAGTCTGTGCTATCACAGCTGTGCTGCAAACAGTCCTCAGATACTCCTTAAAATGCTGACTCAGGAATATCTGCTCACACTACACTCACTGCAGTGTAAACACACCCTTAAAGCAGATGTAGAACATGCCCCAGAGGGAGATAATGCAACACCCAGGGATGGCTGGTGAATACAGCAGCCTACATGCAGTCACTCTGCCCTGCACATTTGTATGAAGATGAAGGTCAGGCTTGGTGGAAAGCTAGTGGAGCGTGACAGCCGCATAAAATACGATACAATAAACATCTGGGGGTGTTGCTTTCTTCTGCTGCTATCAGTCTTATGGATGTCAGTGGAGCAAAGATTTAGCCTGTTTTGTATTGCTCTACAGTAGTTTTACAAACAAGGTAGATTTATATGGCTTTGGAGTTAAGCTACTGCTGCAGAAACAAGTCCTGTAGAAATGTTTGGTGTGAGAGTATTTATAGAGAGGCTACACTGGTTTCTGTTGTGTTAATGCTGAGCCTTCCTTAAAGTTATGCAGAGCATAATTCTTTTCCATTTCTGCTAAGGGAGGGGTAGAAAATTATACTTTTATGGAAAGATCTCCAGTCCTAATATCAATGGCTTAAAATAAACCCCTTTATGAAAGTACTTGAATTAAGCTGTGCACTGAAAGCCAATAGAGGAAATTATATTGAATTGTTTTGCATGCAAGCTACTAGGAAATGCATCTAGTGAAGGTGTGCAGAACATCCATGAGTAGAGATACATGACTACCACTGCAATTTAACATACTGTTTCCTCTGAAGTTCAACAAACACCAGAATTTGAGTTTGATGGGTGCAAAAGCCTATTTCACAAAATTACCTGGTCATGCAACTCACATATAATTGAAATAGGAGCTGATTGCTTTGAATACCTTTGATCAAATGGACCCAATTTTTTTAATCTATCTTCACTGTATTTTCAAAATATATTTCTAATATTAAAGTGTTTTCAAACAACAGAGAAAGAGCTGTTCTAATTAATGGTTTACAACAATTATTAACCATTCTCACTGGAGCATGAAAAAAGCGTGCCCATGAGTAACCTGAAGAAGATGCAGGAAAATCCTTTTCCCTATGTGGCGAAGAAATGACTTGAGGGCTCCCAATTATCATTGTCGCCTTTTATATTGCTGAAATTCTTAAAAAGTAGAACAGAAGTATCACATGTAAATCCATGGGATGTACATGTAGGCGGGGAAGTTTCCTCTCTTCCCAATGATCTGTGTGAACAGAGCAATAACATATTTCTCCAACTGCAAAGTTTGGAGTCAGAATATTGTTTTTTTCAGAAGTCCTGGGACAGGTTTGCTTTTGAAAATGACCTTTCACCATAAAATTAAGTTTTTCTAGTACTTATAGAATTTGGGGCATTGGGGTGTGTCGGAGTCCAGGGCATCCCTTTGGTTGCCCTGGAGGGTCGCAGGCCTTGGTGGAGAGGTCTGGGACCCAAGCAAGAGAGTTTGAATCCTGGCCAGGGGGGTCTGGGGTCTGTGCACGGGGATTTGAGACCCTGGCACAGAGCCCAGGAAGACACAGGCTTAGATTTTAGTCCATGTGAAAAACTTCCAACACAGAGAAGAATTACAAGTCGCAAAGGTGTGAAAACAGTAGTTTAGCACAGCATAGGGTGGAAAATTCTGTAGTTTTGGGATTCTTAGAATGGAGGTGAATGGGGAACAAGATGGAGATTTTAGGGCGGTGCCCTGGGTTCTTCTTCTTCTCCCTTGGCATCCATCTTCTGCAGTGACGGGGGCAAAAAGTAGTTTAAGGAGATTGGGTCAAAGTAGAGATGACCCCTCTAGTATAGATAATAGGTATTGGCACGGAACTGTAAATAATAGACACGTAATTATCTGTATAAGAGGTACTGACCTCCCATCACAGGGGGAGTCGCCCTGTGTCCGAGCAGCTGTGAACATCTTGGCCGGGCACAGAGAAAAACTGGTAAGATAAGAAATAATAAACATGTAAGAAACCAAGAAAAAACAAGACCTTGAAGGCTCCAGTTCATTCTTGCTCTCCAGACTCAAAGCCTTCAGAGGGCAAAAAAACTCACTCGAACCACCAGAACCACCACCCTGAATCTTGGGCAAAGAAAACCTAAATCTGAGAGGGGTGTGTTCTGCAGTATTTTGAATCAAAACTGACAGACACGGGAGTGCATGTTACCATCCCTATTTGTCTGAGAGCCTGGGATGGGGTTGATGCTGTGCCTGTGTCCTCAGCCACAAGGAGGTTTGGATTTTCCAGTCTTGAAGTGGCACGGATGAAGAGCAGCAGATGGGTGTGCTCATACAGGACAACCTACCTCAGGTAGGGGTAACACTTATACACCATGGGCAAAGGCAGGCTTTCTTCAAAGCACTGATCATAGTAAGAGCCTAAATAAGGTTTTCTAAACCATTTTTTGAGGTGCCTATCTCACCTTAATGGCTATAAAGAGAGTGTAGGGTAACTGGCCTCTGAAATTAGTTGCTTCCATTGATACTGTGAATATCCACTGAGGGCCACCTGGAAAGGATTTGCTTCCTCCTGGCCCTCTGAAGATTGACCCCGTTCACTCAGGCTATGCTCCTGGGTGAGCTTTTGCCCCTGCTTGAACTCAGATAGAGTGAAGGTTTGTTTATATCAAACTGAATTAAAATTTCCTTGTAGTACAGGGCATGCAGCTCTGACTCCAGGGAGTCTTGGTTTACAGTGAACCTCTTGAACAAAGAAACACGAATTTTTTGTTTTTCCCCACTCTTCTGATTCCCCCACGATGAGCCAAAGGAATTCAGCCAGTGAGGGGGTGGCTCAGGCTCTGCTCTCAGGACTTTTCACTCAAATGAAGATGCTGACTCCTCACGAAGCTACTAGTGGGCTAAGTGTAAATCTGCTTTCCAACCCCAATGACTTGCCTCGACTATGCACAGAAATTTATGGTTTGTTTTTTAAAAAAATATTGCTCCCCATTACCCATAAAAGAGAGAGGCTTGTTGGAGCTGCACACCTCCCAGGCAGAGTGCTATTGGTTGCCCTGCCAGCCCCGTGATGTAAATTACCTTTGCACTTTGTAATAGAGTCAGCACCATGACAGGAACTCACACATCACTCAGTTGGCTAAGGGTAATAAAGAGGAAACTCAAAAGGAGCATGAGTTCATGCTGGAGGTATGTGCAATCAAGGAGAGAGATTTATGACAAAAGCTGAGTTATAATATTATAGGGTATAAACAGCTTCTTACTGTTATGTTCTCATAACATTCATACACCCCTTGTTCCTTCAGCAAGTAGAGTGTTAAGTTTGGGGGAGACTTAGCTGTGAATTTTTGCCTTCTTAAAAAGGTCTGGAAAAACAAACTTGCATTTATGTGGCACAAAAATCGTTGCTGAGGTTCAGCCTGCTGGTGTGGATAAGTACAAGGTAGCAGCTTCTGGCTAACAGGCATCAAAAGCATGTTTTGAAAGTCTGGTGTGATGATTCTCATTTGTTGACAGAGGTTTAGCTTCTACAAAACTCACTTGGTCTGTTCACCACACTGCAGAAACATTTATCATCAGTAGTCACTCAGGTGTTCACCAGTATTTACCAGAAGCAGTGCCAAGTGCCTGGCACAGGGATGGCCTCAGTACAGACTGTACTCAATTCCTTCTTCTCAGAATATCATGACTATAACATTATCTGAGCACCCTCTGGTACAGAGTAGGAGTGGGTGTACTCTCCTGGGCCAAAGCTTTACCAATTCCTGATTCAGATGCTGAGGGAGAGCCACTCTCTCAGGAGATGGCACATTGATGTCCCTGGTTCCATGCTGGTGACTCCCCACAGAGCTGCTCCATCACCATCAGAGCCCCTGGGCATGGTCTGCAGTCCCAGTGCTGTGGGCCAGCAGCCCTGCATCCTCTTTCCCCTCCACTCACACTAAATTCTGCCTCCTAGGTGGACAAGTGGTTGGTGTACAAAAGAATAAAGAAAATAAAGAATAATGAAAAGCTGAAAAAACAACAAAAACCTAATTGTAACTTGGAATTAGCTCAGAACAGAATTTTAGAAGAACTGAAATGCTGCAGAACCATATAACAAAAATTAGACCATTTCAATGTGCTTTTTTTGTCCCTGTCTTTGTTACAAAGAGCAACTCTTTGCACTTGCTAGCACTATATATGACCTGAATTTCCCTGTAAAATTGCAAAAGGAACATTTCTGGTGTCTGTGTTTCTTGTAGTGGTCTTTATGCCGCTTTTATTCTCATCTGGGAAACCAACAACAGGCCCAGGCACTGAGACCTCCTGCCCACTCTTTGCTCACACCTCAGTCAAAGTCCCTAGGACTGGTGTATGCTGCCATAGTATGTCAGCCCTTCCTCTGGGATGCCCATTTTTCACCCCATCTCACCCCACAACTCCACTGCCTGTGGTGAGATAGAGGAGGAGCCAGGTTTAGCCCCAAAGAAATCACCTCATAGTTTGACAAGAGGGTAGAATTACAGAATCATACAATCAATTAGGTGGGAAAAGACCTCTGAAGGTATTGAGTCCAGCCTTTGACTGAACACCACCATGACAACTAGACCATGCCACTGGTTGCTGCGTCCAGTCTTTCCTTAAACACCTACAGGGACAGTCAATGGAAAATGTGGAAAACATCAGCCCACTTTTTATATTAAAGCAAAAAGGATGAAGCAGATGTTTTTAAGTAAACATGGACTCTTGTTATGCATTTCTGAGAAGTCAAGAGAAGCTTTTTCAGAAGCAGGGGTAGCCCATGAATTTAAAGGGGTTTTAAATACTGTACTTTCCCATAAAGCTATAAAATCCTGGCAGAAAGCTCAGCAGCCAATCAAGGAGGAATGAACCTGAGCATGTTATAACTCAGATTACCAATAAAAATGTCAGGCTGAAATCAGAAGTGGGTAGTTTTATAATCTTGAACTGAAAGTATTTTTTTAATTGCTTTCAAATGGGGAACTTAATAATATAATTAAATATATGTATAAAAAGCCCCAAAGTGCTACAATCTGCTTTACTATCTGACTTTGTCAAGCTGATTATTATTACAATAGGGGAAATGGTGGATTTGAATGTCTTTTCTCTGGCACTGCAACTTCCCAGCTGTTTTATTTGGATTGTATTAAAACTGGACAAAATGTACTCTGCTGCTTCCATAAAAACTAGTTGAGCATTAAGAGTTAATACCAGCATTTTAAAATCATTAAAACCAGCCTATAGCTGCAGATTAGTGTGGGGTGAGATGTGTTATTTGAAGCAGGTGTGATCTGTCAGGAGCAGTGTTTTGGCATTTTACAACCAGTGGGGCTACATGCACAGCTGTAGACTGAAGAAAAATGGACCGGCGTGGGCACAATGGGCGACTTTGTATATATGTTGCTGTTTTGCTAATGCACTTTTAGCGTATATATAGATAAACAGTTCAAATATTGATTGGTATTTTGTGGTATTAATAGGTTCACTTTAATCTGGTTTAGTCTGTAAAGTATATTACATCGATCAGTGACCACTGATATATTTTCTTAGTGAGACTAAATTATGCTCTTTCCCAAAGGATATGTCTGTAAACAAAAGTTCCTGGAGGAATAGTTTGGATAGTGAAAGAGAGCTGAGTATGTGTCAGTCAGGTGTAAACTGCTGGAAATAACCTGTTACTGTTTATGGGCCAGCTTGTACAGATTGCTTCAGAATAGACTTGGTTGGGAGCCAGCGATCAAACACTTCTTTTGTTGGAAAATGCCAGTATGGGGAAACAGAAGTATTTCACAGGAATGTGTCAGGTCTGATGAAGTTTTGATGAAATGCAAACAGGGTCCTGCTGGAAGCCTACCATGTTCCTGCCAACCCGCACAGGTTGTTGTTGGACCAGAAATTGTTTATTCTTCTAAGGCTCATGTTGATAGGGCTGCCCCAACCTCCACAGGTCCTGACCCTCACTGGTGCTGGTGGGGCTGGGCAGTGTGGAAACCTTGGCTGATGCTTAGAGGGTGATCTTCTGAGAATTATTTGATCATGCAAATTTCAAACCTCAAATTTCAATATCTTCAACAATTTTTTTACATGGATTTTCTTTTCCATGGGGTGTTTTTATATTTCTAATTTTTCAAATGGCAGTGAAGTTTGAAATTATTTTAAATAAAGGTATCTTCCCAATAAAAGTTTAACTTAATCTCATATAGCTGATGGCACAGAAATGCTACTGAAATGACACACATGGATTACCCAAACTTTCATATAAGCTCCTCAGGTTTTGACAGAAACATGTTATTTGGGACAGGAATATGTACTGGTCTTCCACTGTTTAAAGTAGTAGAATCCTTAATGTCTTAGTAGAAAACTTCCCTGATATTACTGTTTTAAAGAATGTTATTTAATATATTACAGAAGTAGTGAAAAGTGTTTTTTTAGCTATGTGGTGGAAGCAAAATATAATTGAAATATGTAAACTTTATAAGTTTGTGGAAATGTTGAGTTAAACACCACAAAGACTGAGAAGTAAATTTTAAGAACAAATAGATTTCTGTAAGACTGACAGGTTATAGGTAACATATAGATAGTGCTCTTTCCTTTGCTATAAATATGAGAGTCTGTTTTTCTTCCCACCTATACTGATTTTTTTTTTCCATTGTAATTCATTTCTCTGCAATGGGGCTACTAGTGATTTATACTAGTGCAAATAAGAATCAGAATTGGGAGCATTGCTTTCAACCCAGCAGTGTCCATTTAACTGTCACAGTGGGTAAAGACAAGAGCTCTCAGAGAAGGTTGTTTATCCTTATGGGAAGGGACAATAAAAACCACAGGGGATTTCCCTTCTGGCCTGGGTGGAATTTTAAGGGATAGAAAAGAGTAATTTTTATTCTACACTTTAATTATCCAAGATCTTTGATGTTAGTGGTAGATATCTGTATAAATCTCAAGGGCATGAAGTTAATGGAATTACATTAAGGGTGAATTTTCCTCAAGGAGAAATTCACACACTCTTCTTTGCAGCAAAGAGTTCTACAGGTCAACAAGGTTTTGCTAATTATTACAGATTATGTGAAACATGACTACTTAGACCACAGAAATATGTACTCTTCAATTATACATGTGTAACCAAAAAGACAATATTATTCTGAATCTTTTTCCTGTTGAACAAAATACTAGATTTTTTTTACTATTAGACTCCAGCCAAGAACATTGGTATGTTAGCTGGAGGACTGTGAGTATAAAGCAAGGTCTTAAGAGTTTAATCCTCATTTTTGTACTTAAATCTTATACTATTTCCATTCTCTGTTACTGGGACATTCACATGATCCCTGGTGAGTCCTGGGACACAAAATGTGTATCCTGTGCAGCCAAAGGAGCAAAGCCAGCACTGTCACATAATAAATAAAAACGTAGAAGGTGAAATGTTATAACATTCTGAAGGGTGTAGTAAGTGAAGTCAAGATAAAGAAGAATGTATCCAGAAAGGTCTGGGAGGCAAGACCAAGGATTTTCAGTTCAAAATATCCCAATGGGAGTGCGAGGGCATGGTTTCCATCATCTCTGGTGGTAAAACAGAGGTGGGGAGGAGCAAGGGCAGAGATCAAGGAGGAGAGCTACCACCAACACTTTCAATGTCTCCAGTGTATAAGAGTGGCCATCATTAAAAAGCCAGCAATGGCCACATGAGTTTACATGATATTATCACCTCCCTTTTGGAAAGAGAAACTATTCTGTGGCAAGGCTTGGAAACTACTTTTCCTGAAGACTGGTCTCTATTTGGAAATTTTCCATGTCTGTGGGAGAGGCCTGTAGTTTGCCCTTATTGATGGTGAAGTTATGGTAAAAATGATTTAGAGGGAAAACTATGCTCTAAAAGGGCAGTGGGAGAAAGAAAAATGTCTCTATGTACACAGTGGCTCAGTCTGCAAAAGCATTAATTTAAAGACTTCCTATGCTTTACTATCATTAACACATTGTAAACACATGAAACTAACTATTCATAAAATAGCATCCATTTCATGGTCCAGATCACTCCCCTCTTGTGGGAAACCACGCAGGAAGAGCAGGGCGAGCCCCTGGGGAATAGGAAAAATTTCAATATCATTCCTTAAGGGAAGATAGTATTTCTCTGGCCCATAAACAAACAGCTTATTTGAATGTGAGAATTGGTACAGCTGCAAGACTGCTATAGGATTCAAAATTCAACCTCCTCCATGATTCCGCATCCCATTAGTACAGCAGGAGGTAACTCAGGGGCTGCAGCGAATCTTGTGCTTCTTAATCCTCAGCCTGATGCCCTTGCAGGTCTCATTCCAGAAGAAGTTAAGCAGAAAGTCACACAACCTGTGGCAGGTAACTTAATTGAAAATTATTAGGTCTCAGATAAAATAACTTGATGAGGTCTGGATTTCAAGGAGGACACAGATATGCACAAGATGAAGAAAGATAAACACAATGAGAGAAGATTTAAAAATGAACAAAGAGTTTTGTCATGAGAATTTGAAGAATGGAGTTTATTTTCTCTATCTCAGGAAAAAACCCCCAAAACATACAGTATATATCTGTCTCTCCAATGTAACATGGGTTACTCTTGTTCCTTTTTCCAGGCTAGTGGATATATAAAGTCATAAGTCCATGGACAACAGCAGATTTTGAGTCAACAGTGATGGTAGCGTCTAGCTGAGGACAGATACTGCCTCCTCACCTCTCTAAAAACAGCTCCTCTTGGTTCCACTATATTTCCAACAGGCACTGTCATCTACTCAGCAACAGCTCTGCCCTGTTTCTCATTCTGCATTACTCTGCATTTCTATAAACCTGCTTCTAGTCACTGCTGCAACCCTTTCACCTGTTTTTTCCTATGGACATGAGCTCAGCCAAAAACTTGCTGAAAGTATGAAAAAGGTACTTTCACTACTCTGCTGAATTCTGGGGCAGGAGAGTGGGAGGGAAGAGAGCCCATCTCCCACCCCTGCATTCTCCCACATCACAAAGGGCATGGAGCTGGGTTGGAAGGGGCAGAGGATGGTGTCTGTGCCAGCCTTTAATTTCCAGTTAAAGATGTCATATGTGTGTCTGTGCTACTGAGGATAGTCTGGTCCTTTGTAATCAGATATAGGCTTACAGGAGAACGAGACTAATTGTCCCAGCAAAGTTCTGAAAAAAATCATGTGGTAGAGAGTATAAACAAAAGATCTAACAGTCCCTTTCAATTGTATTACTTGTATTGCACTTGAAATGTATACAGTGCTACATGAAGAAAAGCACATACCACCAGGGCAAGCAACTTCCAGCTCTATAAGAAGTGGGAAACACATTTTTTTGCTCAAATGAGGTTTGACTTAAACTAGTGGCACTTTGGGCAGCTGTTAAATTGTATTTTGAACTGGCATTTGCAGACATCTTATCACATCCAGATTGAGGCAGAAATTGGACAAAGATGTGAATGGCCATTGTTCATCTGAAAGCTATTCCTGTATTCTCAGTAGAACTGTTGATATTTGAATAGGGAAAACACTCCTCTCTCTGTTATATTGTTTCACTCCTCCACCAGCGGCAGTTTTTTTTTTCTTGTAGTGAGCCCGTTGTTTGGACTGCCTGTGCTCAGGCAGCAAGGGTTGGGGTGTGGGGGGACCCACACTTTACCTGTCATCTTCTCCAGCATAAGGCTGGCAATCTCAGACAGCCAGCGTCACTTGCAGCGCAGCAGAAAGATAACCAACAAAACTTGGTTAAATTGTTGCATGAGATATAGGTGTACACTTATCTATATGTATAAATTTCTCTTGACAAAGAAATGGCAAAGTGCAGCTGGGCAGAACAACCATCTTAGCCTTCCTTTACATTTCTTCTTGCAGAAGTTTTACCAGCAAGAGGACCCACTGCTGCACAGGGCAGTGATGGGGCAGAAGCTTCGGGCTGTGTTTCTGCCTGTGACTGATGGACTCAGACTTGAAACCAGGCACTCATCTTCCCTGAGACCCAGTTGCTGTGCCAGTAAAACTGACCCGTGGAAGATCTCTCCCTAGGGCATGGTGAGGAGGGATAAATAGTTGAAAAGAGCTCTGAGGTACTCAGCTGAAAGGTACTTGATACTGTCAAACAATTGTTATATTCTTTATTCATTGATAAATATCTATTTAGACAGTCCTTGGGAAAATGCGGACATTTGAAAAGAGGCCAATAATATTCTTTACAAGAAAAGCAATGACTATAAATTTGAACATGCTTTATATAGGTTACATCTGAAGAATGAAAATATATCTGTAGATTAAGTTACTACATTGTAGAGTATAAAAATAGGATATAGTCATAATCCCCCTTTGAGTAAAGCAGGCAAAAAAAAAAAAAAAAAAAAAAAAAAGAAAAAAAAAAACCAANNTGAGTAAAGCAGGCAAAAAAAAAAAAAAAGAAAAAAAAAAGAAAAAAACAAACCAAAACAGCTGCTTTGCAGAGTTTCTAGATGCAGAGTTCAATAAAACCTTGATGTATGTAGGATGTATAAGCAGAACTGAGCTTGGATATATTAATCTCCAAAACCCTTTCTTTTGCAGCCAAAATATGCCTACATGGAGTAGATTAAAAATATTTATACAAGGCAAAATTCCAAGGCTAGTGAACATCCTGTTGCCAAAGACATTTTGCGGACAACAATATATCATTTTACCACATACAGTAGTTACTACTTTCACAGTGAAAGAATATGATAACATAGATATATACACATGAAATTCAGAAATTATGTTTGTGCCCGCAAGTTGACTGAAGTGTCTCATATGGCCATGCAGGAGACCAAATCCTCCAAGTGACTGCAGATGCCTTCTTTCCAGGCTCTCCAGGAAAAAGCTGTGTAAGTTAAAAAAAAAAAGAAAAAGTTGTTTAGACATGATGGATGTCTTTGGTTGCTAGCTATAGACTTGGAGTGGGTTACCCTGCTGCACCACAGATTTTCTAAGGGAGGCAAGGCAGTGCTTTAAGACCTTCCCATCACCTTTAGAAACATTACTGAAAATTACTGAGCCAGAGTTAAAGCTTCCTATGCCCTTCACTGGTGGGCCCCAGAAACCTATTCAGAGAAACAAATCAAGGAGGATAAGAATGAGTCAGGCCAAACATCCTCACTGTCCAGAGCCCCCTATCTATCCAGAGCAGGCTTTGAATTATTTCTGTGCCATGAGTGTGCCTGATCTCCTCCAACCTGCTCCTGCTTCACATTGCAATGAGTTCTGACATTTTATCCTTATACACCCCCACATTTTTTTTTCAAGTCTGCCATGGGTTCATCTCATTTGGTGAAATCCCCTCTTGTGAAAAATGAGGCACAAGGACCATCTCCTCCAAGTTCAGCTTCTTTGAGGGACATAATTGTACACATATCTGCAAGATCTTCCACAGGCTGAAAACTCTAAGCCAAATTTCATGGTTTTTTGGTGGAAGTATTTCCACTTCAGTGTCCATCTTTATCTTTCTTGTCTCTCTCTTACTAGGTTGCAACAATCTCTTAGAGATGAGGGGATGAGGACACAATTATGAAACTGTACATGAACCAAAGATTTATATCACAAAATAATTTTTGGTGTGTTTCTTTTTTTCTTTGTCTTTTTTTTTTTTCTTTCTTTTTTTTTTTTTTTTTTTTTTCTTTTTTTTTTTTTTTTTCAATATTTCCTTCCAGAAACACTTTTCTATTTTATATGCTACTTTGGTCCAGACCTTCTATGGGCTCAACCTCCCTCTGGTGGCTCCTGTCTATTTTCTTTTACTGTAGACAGAACTCCGGGAAACTGTGATCCTAAAGCATATATACCATAAGTACTCCATGTTATATTTCTCAAATGAGGAGGAATTAATACAGACTTCTACTTCCCACTTTGTTTTGCTCAAAAAAACCCCAAAGAATACCGTGAAAATTAGTCTGAGAGACACAGAAGGAGTATTGCAATAGAACATGTCAAATATGATTACTTATATTAATTAGCAATACTCACTCAATTTAATGAAGTGCGGCTATCTCCAGTTTTGGCAAAATTATTCTTTTGTTCTGCCAATTTTATTGAGAAAAATAAAAGCAAGGTACATGAAAAATACTAGCAATAGATAGAGATGTTAAACATGCTCCAAAACCAGCTATCTTAACATTCTGCTTAACGAAAATAAAAATTAAAATAAAAATAAAAGGTAAACCAAAGAAAATAAAAACTGTCTTTTCTGGACGATGCTGGGGAAAAAATAAAACAAAACTACTTTTGTTGGGCATTAAATGAAACAGTTTTCATCCTAGCACACTGACAGACCAAGTTATGACAAAGTTAACATCATTTTTGTTTTCACAGCACATTTTATAAAACAATTTATTGGCCTTGGTTTGATGTTCATTTTGAGTTTTTTGAAGAGGTTAGAGGTCTATGAAAAGAATGTAAGGAAATTCCTCTTCTTGGATCTTTTTTAATCTGAAAATGGGATATTTCTTTTATTAAAAGAAAAATTAAATAATGATTCTTTCATATTCACTCTTGAACACTTTTTTTCGATAAAATTGAATAATCAATCAAATCTTGAATTTTCAACTATTTGAAAAATGGCTTAAGAAGTCATTTCAATACAAAGAAATACAGAATGTCAAAATTCTCATTTCAAAGCATGTTTCAAAGTTCATTTCATCATATTGCTTAGAATTTTCAACACAAAATTGCAAAAAATAATTTGTTGTCCAACCACTTGCACTTTGTCAGGATTTATTTAAGTGTTTACTTTTTTGTTGTTTATTTGTTTTAAAACTCTTGGGCAAGTAGCTGTAATCTGCTCTAATTATAATGCTCCATTGTACAATAATTAGTCCAATTTTTAAACTCTACACACTATGAACATGAACCTCATATTAAACCAGAAATCAGAACTAAAAAACTGACTTTATAAAATAAATGAGTATCAGGCATTATGTTGTTTTGTCACACAGAATAATAAACTAGCTAAATTAATTTTATTGGAGTCAAGATCCAAAATTATTTAAGTTCCTCCATGGTACACGTCAGTGTCAAATTTTTTAGATGATTGCGCTTCCAAACCCACTTAATTTACAGTGAAGAAAGGCTGGACTCTGCTTTTTATCTTTACCAAGCTTTCAAGCAGAAAGAAATACCCAGGCCTCCCAAAACCTAAAACAGAAGCAATAAAGTACCAAAGAAAAGATGAGAACTTCTCCATTCCAAAACAAAGCTGCTATTGGCAGCTACATTCTAGGACATCCTGTTTTGATTTTTCTATTTCATCTATTCTTCATCTCCACTGTTTTTCCAACACTTTCAGTAAAGATCTTTAAACAATTGTGGGAATGTTTTCTCTTCATTTAGGGAAAAAAAAAAAAGCCCTTTAGGATGGTTCAGAGCATTCTGAACCCAGTGCCACTGAGGTATTACCCTCACAGGTGTATGAGGACCATGTGTTTACAGAAGTGATGTCCTGCATTGTGCTTGATGCATCAGGTATTTCCCTGCTCCCAGAATTTAGGCATCCTCTACATAGGCAAGACCTGATCCTGCAGACACTTGCATGTGTTAATTGGTAGTTCTGATGGACACAATCACTAAAGTTGTTCAAATGCATGAAGTCAGAGGCATGGAAGTGTAACACAGAATTAAACATAACCTCACTTTTAATTTTCCATCCAACTCTTTTTTTCCTGAGCCACACATTGTAGCAAATACTGGTTTACTTTTGCATTTCACAAGACTTTTTCTCTCTTATTGTATATTGTTTGGTAATGACCCTATTCTCTCTATTGTAATGATAAAAATATTTTGAATGCAGTATATATTAAGACTGTTGTTGATTGAAAATTACTTCAAGATATATATAAATTGCTTTTATTTTTGTTTTACCTCCTTTTGCACTCTATATTCTATTACAAAAAACATTTGGCCTGCCCTTTTTTTTTTTTTTTTTTTGAATAAAATAAGCCCATTCTTTTCCAATCTGGCAAATAAAACTTAATAAAATTATATTCTTTGATCTCTACCTAACAAAGAACTGTATATTGTTAAATGAAGTGGAACTGCAGCTACACAGTTTGCTGTGGACACACACTCCTGGAATCAATTATCTATAGATTTTAGAGGAGCACAGAATTTACAGACTTTTCAAATGGGAACTGATAGTGAGCTGAAGGAAAAACACAGATGTTTCATAGTGCTGCAATGACAAGAAAGAGATCAATAAAACACTATGAAGGAAAGTTTTAAAGGAAATAATATTTCCAGATTTATATATAATATTTCACTGGGCACCACAGGAGGGTATAATTTAATTATTTGGAGAGATAAATATGTACACCTTTTAAAATAGTTTCTATGAGAATTACTCAATAGTATGGAAATTTAATTGCAGTTCCAATACCTAAGTATTAAGTAACTTTTATGTATCATATATTGTTAATAAAGTGGTGATATAATGTCCACTCACCTCATAGCAGGAAGGGTACACTGCGAGAAAGTTTACCATAACCTGCAAGGGTGATGGAAACTGCCAATGTTACAGCTGCTGCCAGAGCCATGTCTGTGCTTTGCTGGAGAGTCAAAATGCACTACACACCATGGTGAAGGAAATGCTTGCAAGTTTTCTAGCTCCCATCAGCAGGTGACTGCTCTGAGCAAAAGGTTTATAAATGGAGGTCCAGCTGTGTAACCGTTTGATGCCAGATACATTCATATCCACATCCAGGAACTGTTATCTGAGCCTGGAAAATTGGACATGGAATTGCACATGGAATTCCTTTGCATTCAGTTGAGAAAGACAGGGTCTCCAAAGGGAGATTTTATCTCCCCAGTGATTCTAAAAACAGTGTAGAAGATTGACTCAGATGCTGACAGTAATGCTGTGGACACCTACAGCAGGCCAAACAAGTCTCATGGGTGCCTCTGTGGGTGATTGAAGCCAGCTGAACTGTTCAATTCAGCTCCAAATCAGCAACACTACTTATAGCTGCACGCTGAATCTGCATCTGCCTTACTTGGGGGTGGTATAGGTGTCAGGCAGAATGAATTCACAACTTACTTCAAAGCCCTCCTAGGTGCATCCCTGGGATACATGGAAAAAGCATAAAACAAGTCCTAGATCTTTGATAACATATGTGAATCATATGCTTTAAGAAAACAAAAAAACAAACAACTGTAAAGATCTATTTACCTTTCAGCTTCACCTCCACTTTGTCATTGTAGATAAATTGTCTTTATAATTTTGGCTTAAAGCAGTGCTGCTCTTTGGTAAGGTGGTATCCAGAGTGACAGATGGAGACAAAACCAGACATGAAATAAGCTGTGAAGGATTATACAGCTGGGAGGTAAAAGGTAAAAATCAGGAGCTGATGTGAAGAAAGAGCACCACTGGTCATAAAGTTTAGTGTGGGGAAAAGTAAAACAAATAAAAGATTTATCAAGGAAAAGAAAACAGATATGGATTTAGGAAAATGGGTCAGGAGGATGTTTCCAGCTGTCTCACTTTGAAGGTTCTGTAGGGAAGTCAAGAGGTTTTTGTCTACTTATCCTTTTCTTATGCTCCTTTTTGCTAACTATTAATGTTTACATTTTTAGATAGAAAAAAATGAAGGTGAAGACCTTTCCTATCAACGTATTTCCTGTCCACAGTGCTCTGAATTAAAAATGTGGATTCTGTCTTATACCTGCTATCTTACATTATTTTGAGTCTTACATTTTCTCTTTTCATGTTAATATTTCAGATTATTCTTGGTCACGTAGTTAAATTTGGCAAAACTAAAAGAGTATTGTGGGGCATGAACAAATAGAAAATACTGAGAACTTTGTTCTAGGTATGATTGCTTTCCTCCTACAATGCACATCTCTTGGAACTGGGAGGGTCTTATTCCAGCTGTCACCTTTTCCATATCACCCTGAAATCAGAGAAATAGAAGTCCTGCAGTCACAAATTATTTATAGATAATGGAATTGCTGCACTGGCAAGTGCCCTGACCATGAGACCATAATGCCGTCCTAGGAAATAATCCTATCCACTTCCCACTGGAGTGTGGGCTGCTGCAAAAATTGGATGTTACCATGAAGAATGTGAAAAGCCCAGCGCTGTCCGTGGTTGTCCACCAATGAAGCAACTACTCAGGGTCTAAGTGTAACTAAAATTAGGGACTTATAATTCTTTCAACTGATACAAATTAATTATTGAATTCTGGTGTCTACAAAGCCAGGCAGCTCTAGGAGCTAATTTGTTCTCTGGGTTTGAATAGATTTCAGGATTCCACCTGGGCACCACTCCTGAGGAAGTGGAAGCAGCAATTATCAGGAGAGAAAAAATCAGAATGATGTTAAAGCCATGGCTCCTGTTTACAGCCTAAGCATGTGCCAAGCACAGCTGCACTCAACATTTATCAGTGAAAAAGAGGTCTCCAGCTGTCTTGTTGACAGGTACTAACCTTGCATTGCTCTGCCACAATAATAGATTGTACTTATGATCAAAAATAAAGTATTCTGCTATACCGCTGAAACCACACACCCTCTCTGCCCTGTACTCATCAGCATGTTACATACACAGTAATTCAGTGCTTGTGCAACTGTGCAAACAATAACACTAGATAGCACTGTTTCTTTTAAGATCTTCTGTACAGATCTCTGGTTGAAACATAATCCTGACCTAAACATGCCCTCCTCTCCTAGAAATGGGATGGTATTTGAAAATACCATGGTACAATGAAAGCCTGTGGAGCTGGGAATGGGGACATTTAAGCTGAAGTGTTTGATCTTTGCACTCAGAGTTAAGCATCATTTAGACAGCCAAGTGGCTTAATTTTCAGAAGGGCAGACTGACTGCAAATGTGCTGGGTAATTAACATCCCAACAGTCCATTTAAGTAACTTAATAATGTTATCCCTGATTTACTGAGTAGGCCTCTGGCTCACAAATCAGAGGCCAGGAGATCCCAGAGCACGTAACTCTCCCTCCAGCGCTTCTCTTCATTAAGCAATGAGTCGAGTTTAAACTTCTACAGATATTTTGTGGATAAAACGGGTAACCTCTCGCAGCAGGTGGGGTCAAAACATAGGCACACCCTCACCAGGGACTTCCTAAGTGATATCAGATCTGCCCACACCTTCGTTCCCTGAGCAACTTCCCAGGTTTTGACTGTCTCACAGAGAGAGCAAAATCCTGCCTCAACCCAGTAGTGGCAGTAACATGAACTCCCCGCAGGGACAAAATTTTTGATCACACACTCAGAAAGATCTATGTGAACAATCCCCCTTTTAATGTTATTTCGGTATAAATTATGCACTACTCCTTTCCAGCCAACATTTTTTTTTTTATCAGCAAAAGTTAGTTGGTAAGGTTTTTGTTTTCATACTGAGTTTTGATTAAGGAGAAGGAAAAAAAGAGCTTCATTTCATTTTCACAGTATCTCTCGGCAGAGCAAGCACTCCTGTTTCTACTGTGGGATTTTGTTTTTCTCTACAGCATGTCTTGACAAATAGCCCTCTCTGATTACTGTGCTTGCACAAGATTTCATTATGGTTTTGATAACATGCCACAATCTTTAAGTTTCTGTTTGATATAAAGAGCCTGTCCCTGAACAGTAATCATGAGAGAGTGGGGAATATTGAGTGTTAGAGTTTCCATATTTTATGAGCTGCCAAAATAAATGATTTAGGGCAGAGAAGCCTGTATTAGTAGCAGATCTCCAGCTTCACTAAGGCAAGATACAGTGCTGACGAGTGGGCCAGTTTGTGGGAACTTATTTTTAGTTCCATTGTTATGACTTCAGTCTTCAGAGCCCAGATTCCCAGGTGGTATGACTTGATCTGGTTGCATTGTCTTCTACGCAACTGTGAGTTCTACACTCGTTTATGATTCTCCCCATAGCCCATGTCTGTCTAAGCATCTGGTGCTGATGGAAAAAGTCTCTTCCGGACATATCCAAAATTTTCATTTTACCACTACCCAACATGAGCAGTGTTTTGATTATTTGCAGTGCTTCTTGGGGTCTTTCTGTTCCCTGCTATACTAGTTCTGTATCTGACTGTAGAAGTGGTATCAGTCAAAGGGGAGTCAAGTTAGTTTTAAACTTTGGCTGGCTGCAAAGGAGGAGTAATACACCAGAGATCAAAGGGAAATATTTTCCAAGGATCTCTTCCAAAGGAACTCCTCTTGGATCAAAATATTCCAAGGGCCACACAGACAGAAAAAAGTCTCTCCAGAGGCCAGAACTGCCCATTTTCAGAATCTCTGTTAACAACTTCCAATTCTCTGTTTGAGCAAACTTCTCTGGTGGTTCCTGTTTCACTGTGTTGTTTATTATCTGTCTACTTGGGAAATCATATGTAGGTAGTGTTTCCCACCATGTTAATTTTATCTTGCATGTATCTTAAGAAGTAATGCCTAACTGCTGCCAGTGCTGTGGGAAATTGCGTTTCTGGGAAGTTACTGATTTAGGGTAAATATCCTGGTGACATTTGTCCGGTCAGTGGAGTTTCACTAGTAGTGAGTTGAAATTATAAGATATCCCCTCAGCAGATTCATGTTTTGGTTTTTATCCTCTTAACAGAGAATTTGAATGCATCTATAATCAAAGAAAAGAACAGTGTAGTTTGTAGTCATGCCCAAATTCTGAGTAAAATGGGATTGAGCCAGTATATTGGATTTAAATTCCAGATTGTGACCAGACTTGTACTCTGCTACCTTCTCTCACAAAACAGAGTGCCTGAAGGACTTCAGTTTGCTGAAATCATTCCCAATTAGTCATGGTGATTCTCATTCTTTGCATACTGAACGGATGAGTGAAGATCTTGTCAGGAAGGAAGAGAGGAAGGGATTTAGATTGCTCATTGTCATTGCTGTAAAGGATGTAGAATAAAGTAATCAAGTGAAGTCTATTGTCTGCTGTGTATTGTCATAAGCAATAAGGGTTTAACAAGTGACATTATTTTGGTGATCCACTTCACACACCTGTGTCCTCCCGTCATTTTCAAAATACATTTTAAAAGATTTGTGCCTATATTAAAAGAGTATACTGAGGTCATTTTTACATGGTTTCATATTCTGAGAGGAATTTTTTTTCTGAACTTTCATTTGACCTTAATCAGAGGATTAAGGAAATAAGGGAACCTTTTTGGAGGTCATCTAGAACAATATCTTGATTAAAGCAGGACTACAACAAGAGTAGATCTGACTAGCTGAGGCCAAGTCTAGCTGATTCTTGAAACCCTCTGAGGACAGACTTCCACTCAGATGTGGATTCCAATATTACACGGCTATCCTATTGAAGAAGTCCTGATGTTCAAGGTGAACCTCCCAAGCTGCAGCACTTTTCTCTTGCCCTTTGTTGAATCATCTCCTGCTCCTGAGAGTAGTTTGGTCCCATTACCTCTATAACTGTCCTTCAAGGAGTTGTAGCCTGCTGTTAAATCACCCCTTTGCCTCCACATCACTGCTGAAAGGCAGGGCAGTTCCATCTGGCCTTCCTCTGGCCACATTGCTCCTAATGTCGTACATTATGCAGTTTTCTGTGCTTGTGATCAGAGCACCCTCGTGTCCATTAGTCTGGTATTCCCTAAATGCCAAATGTCCTTTTCAAAAAGGCTTCTTCTGTTCAGACAGTTTACTCACTTGTGCTTGCCCCAGGTATAAACCTTTGCATTTATTCTGGCTGAATTTTGTGAGACTTCTCTTAGATTAATCTTCAAGTTTGTCAGGGTCTCTTTGACTTCAAACTGCAGCTGTAGAGTGTGTCAAACCCCGCCTTTTATGCTTAATTAAGTATTGTCTACACATTTGACAAGGGTGGCTTCTGTCTCATTATCCAGGTCATGGCAAAAGATGATGAAGAGCACCAGTCCTACTATCATCTCCCAGGCTCCTCTGCTTGTTGCTGGCTGCCAAATTGATACTGAGACACTAATTAGAATGAGGTGCCTTGGCCAGCATTCAACCCATCTTGAAGACAGTTTGTCTGGCCGGTATTTCCTCAGCCTACACATGAAAACACTGTGTGGGATGGTGTCAACAGTTTTACAGAAGTCAGAATGTATTACATGTTATCTGCACAGACACTCATTTCTTCATCAAAAGCACTTGAGCTGGTGGTGTGTGATCTGCTGATGTTGACTGCTCCTGATCACCTTCCCGTACTTCAGGCTGGAGAAGCAATAATGCTGATGTAGTGGTGGTGGAGGAGAGGATGGAAAGCTCCTCTGATGGAACAGGTTACAGTCAAATGTTACACCAAAATATTTTACCACCCAGTGCAAATGGCTGTGTATTAAACTGAGTGTGGGTTTTGGCGGAACCAAAAACTTTGTCTCCTGAGACTCTTCTTCCCCTTAGCAGAGCTTTATTGCTGCTGGAGATTTGGTGTGTCTTGACTTGGAAAGCACATAAGTATGCAAGGATATAAGAACATTTAAAACTTTATAAAATATAGTTTTAGCAAATATAGTTTGTTCTTGGCACCAAATTAAGCTTTTTCTTACAACACCTGGTCTTTCCTGTATCATGCCCTTTTCTCCTATTCTGTTTGTCATGTTCCTTGATAAACTATTTAAAATATCATTGTTATTAAGTATCACTCCTGGACACAAGTCAGGATGAATAGCTCATTTCACATCTCCCACAGTTGTTGTTTTAGGGTTTCCATAAACTCAGCTAGACATCAGTGTATCAGTTACATTTGGGCCATATGTTCAAGACTTTCTTTAAAGCATTAGGAATAGCATCTCATATTTTATGCTGCTCAGTATATTATAATGTTAAAAAAAATAAATATGAAAGACAAAATTAAAAGGATTTTGAGTTTGGTCAGACTGAAACCTTTCAATTGACCCCAAATTAATTTCATCTAGCCATTTCCCTTCAGAGAATTTTGAAATTTTCTAGTGGGGAAAAAAGCCAAGGTTTTAAATCCTTTGTGAAAAAGATTTTCATTCCCTGCAGAGCTGTAAAACTCAAGTAACAAACATGTACATGTTTTATCCCCTCCTAAATCACATGTCAGCTTCCTGCAGGCGAATGCCAGCAGTTCCTGTCAAAGGTATAAGGTATAAAACTATTCTGATAGGAGCTGAGCTTCAGAGACTTCCTGGCTAACATGGGGATTGTAAAAAAATTCAAAATAGATTGGCAAGGAAGGCTGCATTCATGTGAAACATGGAAGTTCTGCTCCAAGATCAGAGGTGATTTTAAAGGGTCTTGATCCTCTGGATTGTTAGAATGGCCTTACGCTTTTCTTTGGAGAGATACAGCTTGAAGAAGAGAGTGTTAAGGTAATAAAAATTACTCCAGTTATAGGATTCTTCAGCTGGAGCTTTCTGAAAACTTTGAGAAGAAATATGTGTCCTCCCTGGAGCTCACACAAGAGCTATGAGTGGATAATGAATAAAGTGAGAAATGATCATTTTTCAGGAAAACAATCCAAGCAATTTCAGAGAAGAAACTGAAGCCACAATGATAAAAAATGACTAAATAATATTTGGTTATCTGTGCCAAGCTGTATGAATATGTCCCTAGTTTAGATGAGTGTAAGCCAGAAGATGTGCAGAATGAGAAAGATTTGCTTTAGAATTAGTCCTTAAAATAGACAGAGATACCTTAAAGTAAGTAAATGAAGATTATATTCAGTGTTTCACTCACAGTCACAGCAGATACAAATAACAGATAAACACTACCTTATCTGGTGTATCTTCTGGCCTGTGCTAGATTTTTCTTTGCAGATTAGCCTCTTATTATTTTGATTTTTAGGAAGTTAAAAATTCCAAAGAAGTGTACACAGTGATGAATATTATTTTGGCGACTATTCCAGAATTAGTCTATAAAATATTTTTATCAGTGAAGGAGCTTTTCCGATCTTAATCCTAAGGACTTTTTTAACCTAAAATATAGCATCTGCAGTAAATATAAACTGATTTTTTTTAATACTTTAAAATCCTCTGTGATTTCATTTTTTTTTAGCCTGTAGATCTGGATTTACCTCTATTTCATCTGACATATACAAACATCCAGCCTTGGTACCAAAGGTCATGTAAGTTACCTATGTTGGCTGCAGAACAAGGTCATCCATGGGTGAAGTGGCTGAGCTTCCAGAAATCCCCACCCTGGCTTCCCTCACTGCAGCTTCACCAGTGACTTGAGCCCATTTCTGTGAGAAATTAATGGAAGCCACTGAAATCAAAGGAAGAAATTAAATGCTTGTGTATACATACTCCTGCTTAACTCACAAGCTTTAAAATTATTTTAATTAATTTAATATAAATTGCCTCCTATCCATATATTATTTTTCCTTTTATGTAATAACAATATTTAATAATTAATATTTAATAGCCATCACATAAGTGTCATTTTTTAGTGTACATTTCTATACACATTTTTTTTCTGGGTGGATATTCCTTTTCTTCACCTAGATTCTTAAAAATCTTACAGACTTCTGAATGTCCTCAGCACAGGGCACTATAAACCTGATTAAGCTCCAGCCCTTGATGGTCTGCTGCTGCTTGGCAGTGCAACCCTGATACTTACATCCATTTGTTCAAAATCAGTTACATAAAGCAGAGGACACCGTTATTGGTAATTCCTGGAGTTGCATTAATGAAACAATCTTTTCCAGAGCTGCTGAATTTTTCTGAGCAGCAAACTTTACAGAATTTTCAGTTGCAGAAGAATGATTCTCACACTAGCAGCAGTGTTTAAAAGTTTGATAGCAATAAACTGGCAGATACAATTAATTGTTGATAAATGAACCACCATAAACCTAGGGAAAACAGTGTTGATTACATCCATGAGATCAAATAATGTCTAGTCCTCTCAGACTTGCAATGCAAGTTTAGGGCTTTCTCTTACAGCCAGTAACTTGTCATTTGGTAATTTTTAAGTAAAGACAAGATTACATGGAATCCAGATTGAATAGGAGCTATGTCCTGTAGGTGGTCATAACCCATCAAGATGATCAGGCTGTTTAGGAAAATGTTCTGAAGTAAGCAAATGTAAGGTCTGAACATGAAGGTCTTTGTGGCCAATTAAAATACACATCTGTCACATTTAAGTCCAACATAATCAAGGAAAAAGATTATTATCTTCCAAATTGAAGTGTTTTTAACATGTTTTGGACACATAGTATTTCCAGTTCATTTCAGACTCATGTGATATCTAATCTACCTCATCTTTCCTAGGTTTCCATCAGAATTGTTGAATTCTTGGTTAATTATCAACATTTGTATGATTTTCTTTCCATATTATGACTTTTTTCTTTTTCAATTTTCTTGTCTTTTATTCTATCAGGTCTCTCTAAACATTATCTGTCCTTAAAAAAAATACCAATCTTCCCAAACAACCCATGGAGTGCATACTCATTTTAACAAAGTGTGAAAAACCACTGACATTTAAGTGCCTTACTTGCTCTCAGCTGTACGTGTGCTTAAAAATGGTGCTGAACTGGGGTTTTAGTGCTAATCTCTAGACAAATCCTTCTTCTTGGAGCCTGCTGTGCTGGAAAAAGACATTTCTGCCATCAAGTGCACCTCAACCCTCCTTCCTTGGGTCTGGCAGAGGTTCCTCTCTCAGCAGCCTTGCTGACAGAGCTGGTGCTCCTGTCCCAATATTGGGAAGAGCCTGTAGGAACAGTTCAGCCCAACAGCAAATTCTGCTGACGCTGATGGTGGCAAACACCTCCACTAGAGCCACTGCCTGGACAGGGTCTGCCTACCACATCCCAGCTCCCTTTCTTCCGGAACCATCGTAGAGGTGAAACTGGGAAAAAGCCTGAACGCTTCCAGAGCTCAATATAAAAGTGATTTAAGTGTGTGTGCCAGAAAACACTTCATTATGATTGTAGGTGTTACCCAAAGAGAGCTAGTGTGTTCAGCATTTTAGATTTTCTACCCTCTAACACAGGACATGAGGTTTATGCTGCACACGTTTAAGTCAGAAAAGGTGTTATAAGTAGGAAAATGGGGGAGGAATTAAAGAACAAAAGATTGCTCAGCGTGTTTGAGTTCATAAAGAGCTTCTCCAAAGTCATATCTTCTAGAAGATGAATCAGAGAAATATTATTTGCTGTTCTACAAGCCAACAGAGCAAAAGTGATTCATTCAGCATGACTGTAACATTAGACATTTTTAGGATGGTCAGCAAACATCCTGCTCCTATATCCTCAGTATCACACAGCCATTGGCAGAACCAAAGTGGAAAAGTCAGGTTTGTTGATTTTGGGGACAACTCATTATATTTTTTCCAACAGTTCTTCCTACTGTAAGTGAACCTGCATTTATTTAGGGCCAGGCACATCACTGTAAATTGTCTCTCACAATGCAGGAGATGGAGCAGATTAATATGGAAAACTTTTATTTTTAAAACAGCAACAAATGGCCACAATAAACAACAATAAGATCTCATTATAAACTGGAATGATGAATAAGTTGCACACATATAGGATCCCCTTCCAAGAAAGGAAGGTCAAATAGTTAAAAGAATTTTGAAACTTTGACTGTGATCTATGTGATTGCTCAATATTTCTCTCATCAGTTGTTATAAACATATATATAAGAATGAAAAGCTCATTTAAGGCAGGAAGGATAGGCTGCTGGAAATGGTGCAGCCTTTGAATTTAGGAGTAGTGCTGTCTAAATAACTAATCTTTCCTCTCTCTGTCTAAACTTAGGAAAAAATTGTTTCAGGTCAACCCAAAATGACTTTTTTTGTTAGTTTTGCCAGAACAAAAATGAAAGAAAAGGTCTTTCAATTCTGAACAAATTAAACACACTGCTTGATTTAAAATACCTCATTTAACTTGTCGTTATTTTTTTCTTCATATCAATTTTATTTTAGATTCAAATAGGCTTACTCTCAAAGTGTGTCAAAGTGAAAAATCTGAACATTCTTTTTTTCTCCTAAAACTGGGTGAAAAAATTCTTATTTCCACCTCCAAATTTACTTTCAATTTATATAATATTTTTGTTTTATATCACAAATTCTCTTCATCAGGAAAGTCTTTTAGAACTTTTTGATGTCCTAGGAACATGGAAAAAATTAAATCTAATGACCAAGGTAGGTAGTTCAACATTTTCAAAAGACACGGAATTAGGCAGATATGTGTAATAAGTAATTAATAATCAGACCTAACAATATGTTTCAATTAAGAAGATTTTTTTAACCAACATGTCACATTGATTTGAAATGTGAATTCTCTAAAGTCACCAGCCTTTGAATGACTGGAGAGTTCTGCAGCCACAATGAATGGAACACATTTATAACTGCAGAGGATGAGGTCTCCCTTCTTTTTTAGAGCTACCTCTGTTAAGTAAGCTCCTTGCATACATTTGATGTCACCTCTACCTTTCTGCCATTTTCATGATGAAAAGAGTTAGCAAATACAATAAATATGTCTGGGAAACAGGCAGAGCTGCCCTGCCAACATGGTACTAATTTGTTTCCAATCTACTGGCAAATTATTCTCTTCTCAAAAAAAAGACAGAGAGGGAACATTTCTCTCAGAGAGAGCAAAGAGAAAAAAAAAAAAAAAAGCAGAAGGTGATCTTAGAGGTCCTGTCACAAATTCTGAACAAATTACAGGGAAGCAGAACCAGCTGGTGGAGGAATACTGCTGCAGCAAACACATCTCCTGGCCTGGCTGGCCAGCATTCTGCAGTTCCCAGCTTTACTGTTGCAAAATACATTGGCAAAATAATAGGCAGAATGTGTTGCATTTATTCAAGAAAAACAAGGGATGATCCAAGTTACTTTATGAGGGAATCTGAAGTTTCTATGCCAGGTCACTCTGTGTGCTCAGAAAAGCTCAGCACAAGAAGTTGCTAAAGGGAAGCTTATGAGGGGGTGTGGAAGGAAGAGTGGTCTGTAAGAAAGGGAGGCTATGACACATCTCATGGACACAGGAAGAGCAGTAGTTTGGGCAGAGCTCACATCTCTTGTCTGCTGCCACACCAAAATCCAGTGATTGCATGTGGTGTAGCATGGGTGATGCTATTTTACCTTAGTTTTGGTTTTAATTCACTATTTCAAATTACCCATAAAAAGCAGCCTGGCCACCATCTCTCTCTGAGAGAGGGAGCCCTTTTCCAGTGGACTCTCCCAAGGGATGTAACCCTGCAGGTGCAGCTCTGGGGAGAAAACTCACCATGGTATGAAAGTGGCAAACAGCTGGATGTATCCATTACTTACTCACTCTGTTCTCTGTGGACAGCCTCTGAGCCTTTAAACATTTTCTTTGTCCACTAGATGTTGCCTATGTAATTTTTGGAAGGATAGGTTAGCATTTGCTCATAATAACATCAGTATGACTGATCCTTAGCTTGGATGGAGCTCAGATTCTACCAAAACCTAATTCTTATCATGATTTTTACTTTATATAGAACATAGAATGTAAATGAAGTGAAAGAAGGCAAGAGAGAGTGAAGGGGGAAGATTGCAGTAGTGGAAGGATCTTTGCTGTAGCAGATAATTTAATATCTGAAATCTGGAACCACATGAATAACTGCCTTTTTCAAGCTTAAATATTGAGTAACTAAGGATTCTTGAGAACTTCAGGTTTAAAAGAGGTGGCTTTCAAGGAGAGATGAAGTAACTCAACCAGGAACTGCTGTCTCACTGCAGAACTTGTCTGCCAAGATGTTGTGCCCTGTTATCTGTGGGAAACCAGATTCAATTCCCCAGATGATCCCTCATATTCCTCACATGTGTCTGTATACTACAGCTCAGTTTACAAACAGTTAATGGGTAGTTAACAATTTTTTTCATAGGGTATCAATAAAAGGCTTATCAGTCCTTGTAGTAAGGGATTCTATAACAGCTTCTATTGATGGACTGTCTCTACCATGGCTTGTAAATCTTTCATTTAAGGAGTCTTAGTATAAAGTGTTGCAATGACAATAATAATCTAAATGTGCAACCAATTCTGCCTCCTCTGCTGCCAGCAACGCTGATAATGAGCTAACAGAAGCACTGCTATTATTGCAATGAAGCCTGCAGGGAGAAAAACCCTAAAGGCTTTTATTAGCAACACCAAGACATGCTGCTGTTTAATTCCAAACCAAAATGAATCACCTTTTCTATTTCTGGATTGGAACAGCCATTGCCTGCATTGCAATACATTGCACAGTATGGCATAAAAGTGCTGCCCTGACTATCAGTAAACTCCAAGTATTCGTGGAGTTCTAGCCAGGCAGTTTACATATTCTATTTTATTTTTACAAAATGAGCTATATAAACTTGGAGACATCAAATAAGACAGCTTGGCATACCCTTGCCTTTCTAAACATGTGCAATGCTTTGGAAAATTTGTGTATTTACAGCACTGGAAAATAAAATACAGTGTGCCACGTAAAAGAGTGGTACTATGACAGCACCACTGACAATCTCACCTCTACTTTGGAGTAGCTATTTCCTTAAAAAAGGAGATTTTATTCAGTGTTTGACCTATGTGTTGAGGCAGCAAGAAAGAAACTCAAGTAGAAGGATAAGATTGAAAAGTCTTGAATTTTCTTTTTGGAATATATTGCTGATGTAAAATATCTGATTGGATTTACTCATTTCACATGTGATTTCACAAATGCTGTAAATGACACAGAGGTAATTCAAGTGTTGATTTGCTGTAAGTTTAGATTCAGAATGAAGATATAAGTTAAACGCTGTTTAAATGGTGTCTTCTGCCTGCCCTCTTGAAAAAATCAGAAGCCATATACAACACAGTACCTCATGGTCACAGTTGCCCTTGGCTCACATGGAAGCTATTAATTGCCCGACACCTCTGAAAACCAGGTCTGAATTGTCTCCATCTGGGACTCAACAGATGAATAAACACATACAGTACCAAATAAGAAGTGACCATGAAAACCTTGGCCTCTCAAAGAGAAAATCACAGTAGTTTATCCACATGCCTCAGCTGCACACCTTGAAAACAAACTACAGAAATCTTAAAAATAAGATTGGGGTGGGCAGAGACCTTGCTGCTGGCTTTTTTGGTGCTGTTGAAATAGAGCCAACAGAGCAGCACAAGGAATCTTCAAGAAGCCAAAGTGTTATTAATTACTATTATATTTATGTGCTAATGCTGGTAATCTTAAGTAACTGTTTGTGAGAATGTTTCAGCCTGGCTGAATCCAGAAGTATTGTGTAGATGCAGTAACTGTCAAGAGTATGAGCTGTGGAACAACAAAAGCCACCTGCATTGTTCATGAAGGTCTGGAACCAAAGCACCGGAAAGACGGGGTTATATGCCAAGAAAAGAAAAATCCATTCTGTATGTTCTACATATGGACCGAGGCATGAGGCCCATAAAGATGAAAAGCTGCCGCTAATTTTAGTGGGATGTTTCTATGACTAATGGGCCATGTCAGTTATAAGTCCTCTGGACACACCACAGTGCCAGCTTGGAACTGAAAGAGAGTTGTTTGACTCCTAGATGGATACCCTGGAAAACTGGCATTCCCATGAACCATCGTGTACCTTTCAAATGATGCCGTAGCAATGGTGATGAAAATAAAACAGTCGGATCCTGTGCTTTCACGGCTGGAGGCAGCAATCAGCAGATCGTCACATTGCCAGAGCTGACTTCATTTGCTCTTTGGCAAATCTGTGCAGCAAATCTGAAACCCAGGTATTATTATTTTCAGTCAAAATTCCAGCAACTGACATCTCTTGCTACTTTTCAAGTAGCCCCTAGTGACTCGCCAACACTAAAGGACTTTGCCATATTTGCAGGAGCACAGCCACTAAAAATAGTCAAGCATGTGCCTACAAGATGGCTTAGTCTGTGCAGGGTTATAAAACACACACTGGACATGTGATTTGCTTTGCTGTCGTATTTTCTGAGTTGTGAGCAGCAAGCTGCCAAAATAGAATTCATTTAGTGATTTTTTTAGAGCTGTAAGCTTAAAACTGTTTTTTCTGTTCTTAATTTATGTCATAGAGTCTCAACAGCAATTTAATTTGAAGCCTCAGAGTGGGGGGAAGCCAGCTACTGATGTCTGCAGACTGGTTGAATGTGTGCTGGCAGAGGGCTGGAGTCAGAAGCTGTGTTGGTAACCGCTTAAAAGAAATGGCTGCTCAAACCTCAGACAGTCTGAGCATTTTGCTTCGGCANCAATTTGGACTTCTGTGTATAGAGTTTGGAAATGGTTGCTTCCAAATCTACGAAATCTATTTATAAGAGAGCACTGTGATAATGTGGTCCTTGTGATTCCAGGCATTAGTGTACCCTTTCTTACTTATAATAAATTAGCAAGGCACATCAGAGTTTATTTTTAATGTTGTTTGGTAAATTTTATCATACAAATCAGTTTTGACAGGAGCTTTTCACAAAAAAAACACTGCCACTTGAGAATTTCAGCTCAAACATCAATGTGGGAATCCCAGCAAAAGAAAAAAAAAACCACAACAACAACAACAACAACAAAAAAAACCCCATTAAAAAAAACCAAAACAAAAAACCCCAACCAAACAAAAAACCCAAACAAACAAACAAACAAACAACCCCCCAAAAAACCAAACAAAAAAACTCTAGAGAAATGAAACCTCAAAAAAGTCAAGAAACCCAAATACTATACGCTAAATAGAATTAACATACTAGGACTGGATTTTTCTACTACTCCAAAGAGTTCCTGGTGAAGCCCCTGTCCCTGCCCCTGAGCAGCCACTGGGGCAGAAATTGCACTTAGAAGTAGCACTAGTATCAGCTGAGGCAAATTCCTATGTTACTCTGTAGTCAAGAAATACTGCCAATAAAAGGTAGCTGATGAACTAACCTACATTTTTGAGCATCTTAAGTTTTCCTTATTTTGATTATGTGTGCNCACAGTCGGATCCTGTGCTTTCACGGCTGGAGGCAGCAATCAGCAGATCGTCACATTGCCAGAGCTGACTTCATTTGCTCTTTGGCAAATCTGTGCAGCAAATCTGAAACCCAGGTATTATTATTTTCAGTCAAAATTCCAGCAACTGACATCTCTTGCTACTTTTCAAGTAGCCCCTAGTGACTCGCCAACACTAAAGGACTTTGCCATATTTGCAGGAGCACAGCCACTAAAAATAGTCAAGCATGTGCCTACAAGATGGCTTAGTCTGTGCAGGGTTATAAAACACACACTGGACATGTGATTTGCTTTGCTGTCGTATTTTCTGAGTTGTGAGCAGCAAGCTGCCAAAATAGAATTCATTTAGTGATTTTTTTAGAGCTGTAAGCTTAAAACTGTTTTTTCTGTTCTTAATTTATGTCATAGAGTCTCAACAGCAATTTAATTTGAAGCCTCAGAGTGGGGGGAAGCCAGCTACTGATGTCTGCAGACTGGTTGAATGTGTGCTGGCAGAGGGCTGGAGTCAGAAGCTGTGTTGGTAACCGCTTAAAAGAAATGGCTGCTCAAACCTCAGACAGTCTGAGCATTTTGCTTCGGCAGGTGACATAAGAACTGGAGCAGAATTCTAGGTATGCAGACGCTGTACCTGAGAGTTATGTGGCCAACTTGGTATAAACAAACAACAAAATACTACTGCAGTGATTGAAAACAACCACAAGAACATTTTCACCTTTAGAGAAATAGTTCATGTCTTTCCAGGTTTATGCTTGAAAATGTGGAAAGGGGGTCAAACACTTTTAGATTTAGAAAATATGCAGGAAAAGTTCAGTTTGAAAGAAGGTGACTGTTAAGAAATGATTTATGTTTTTCCTTCCTTCCTTCCTTCCTCCCTTCCTCCCTCCCTTCCTTCCTTCCTTCCTTCCCTCCTTCCTTCCTTCCTTCCTTCCTTCCTTCCTTCCTTCCTTCCTTCCTTCCTTNCAAACAAACAAACAAACCCAAAAAACCAAACAAAAAAACTCTAGAGAAATGAAACCTCAAAAAAGTCAAGAAACCCAAATACTATACGCTAAATAGAATTAACATACTAGGACTGGATTTTTCTACTACTCCAAAGAGTTCCTGGTGAAGCCCCTGTCCCTGCCCCTGAGCAGCCACTGGGGCAGAAATTGCACTTAGAAGTAGCACTAGTATCAGCTGAGGCAAATTCCTATGTTACTCTGTAGTCAAGAAATACTGCCAATAAAAGGTAGCTGATGAACTAACCTACATTTTTGAGCATCTTAAGTTTTCCTTATTTTGATTATGTGTGCAGCAGTTTACTTTTTCTGTATATTTTCATTCCAGTTCTTTTCTTCCACTTCTTGAAACTTCCCAACAGGCCAGAAATTCCTCAAAATGGCTCTTCCAAATCAAAATCAGAACTGTTGTTCTTTCTCCAAGCTTGTCAGCACACCACAGTGTACTCTATCTGAATTTTTCATGACTGTGATTTCGGAAAAAAATTAAAACTAAGACATAAGTGGTAATTTCAAACATCTACTAGTTCCAATGCCTCCATGGCAGGGGGAATCCCATCAATGCCCATAGACTTATAGCGATCCAGCTGGAGCAGCAGATCCTGCTGAAGTTCAGGTTCGACTGGGAATTTATAATTGTCAGAACCATGCTCCTTCCTTTTCTGCCTTAGCTCCAAAGGCAGATCCCTCCTCAGCAAAGCCAGTCTTCTGCCTCATTTCTTTCCCTTCCAACATTTAGGAATTGCCTACTCCTGCGTCCTTAGGAGGTGGTCCTTAAAAAACAACCAACAACGATGGACCCCAGCCTCTTCAAATGCATTTTCTCAGGAGATCTTACTCACTAATTTCCTGTGCAGTCTGGAGCCTGGTCTACTTGTGTCCAGGGTGGAAGTTTTGCTGGCACTTCTCCTCCTGTCAACAGATTTTAAACTCTAGCACTTCATGGTTGCTGTGGCCAAAACTGCCATGAATCACCACTTCACTTATGAGACCTTCTCTGTTAACAAGCTACAACTCAAGGAGGGCATCTTTCCTAGTCTCTTCCAAGACAAAACATCCCATGATTCCATGACCTTTAAAGAAAAAAACCCAAGGTCACTTGCTAGATTGCATTTCCTAGTTGGGGTGGAATGACTCTCCTAATTTTCTATTTACTGTGTAGATACGTAAATCTGAAGTAGTCATTCTGGGTCATCTTTCTACCCAATGGAGATAAAATAGGTGCAGTTCTGAAGGGAACAATCCCATTTTAAAATCTACTTGTCAGCTGAGTCGCCTGGTACTCTAGAAGTACTTACTCCCACCCACTGGGCACAAAGGGAGTGCAGAGTGACCAGCCTTGCTGCAAACCTTCAGGCCACAGGTGGCTGCCTGGAATTTGATGGATGCTGGTACCTCACACCATGCCCAGTTGTGATGAGTGGGGAACAGAGAACATGGGAACCTCTGCTTTAGTCTCTGCTTGCAAAACTTTTCTCTTGCTGCTGTTTCCTAAACTGCGAAATATTTTTTTTGCCCAGTGTATCATGGGGATGAAGTGTAGCCAATTCTTTACTTTGAGGACAGACACAGGGAAACCTAAGGAGCTACTGCTAAAGACCCAAAGGTGGCCCATAGTTATTGGCTTACTTTTCATTTGGAGCCTTCACATTTGCAGGCAGACACAGGGTGCAGGTGGTTCACAAAATGCCATTTTCAGCATGCTGTGAGAAGACAAAAATGATATAATGGCTATTACTTGCTTCTATTTCTTATTTATTAATGTGCCTGACCCATGGGCTCTCTTCCTCCCACCACAACCAATTTATGTGCTTGTAACATATTCATGGAAACCCAAAGTGTATCATTTGCTGCCAGCCAGCCTACATTGAGTAAGTACAAAAAGGAGACTACATAACAGTGTGGGAAGTGTGGTATCACAAATGTGTACAAAAGTAAGGGCTCACCTCATAATTCATGTGTGAGGGAACAAATATGACACAGCTAAGATTTTCATTGTTAATTTTTTCCAAGCACATTTTAATTGTTAACAGGCAGGAGCGGTGGCTATGTGTGGTCCCTCTCCCATCTTCCACTTTTGGCGGTTGAAGGGTGTTGGTGAGGAATTTGAGCAGTTCTTGATGCTCTCGAATCACCCAATAAGCAGTCACAGAGATGGTGCTGTTAAAGGAGTTAAACTTGCCAGCTCCCTTCCAGCTGCAACCACAGACCTGATGTCTCTCAAGACAGCAACCCTGCCCCTTCAGAGCCAACATACAATGTCTGATCAGACCAGAGCCCACTTCTCTGGTGTGTTATGACAAATCTCGTGGCTTATCAGCTACAAACCTGGTCCCACTTCTGTCAGCCAGGGAGTTGTTCACATTGTCTTTGATGAAGAGGATTGAAATAGATGTTCCTTATTAAAAAAGCCTGTTTTGATTCTGTTTTAAGTGTCTTGTACAGTGAGTTTTCCAATTAAATGTCAGAATCATAATGTACCATAGGCATTGTAATTGTAGTTACAGATGTTTCTGACTTTCAGAAAAGATTTCCTTATGTCTTGTAATATTGCATACTCAGTGTGAAAAACAAACCCTTTACTATTTTTTTCTTTTTTGTGCATGGGGGGCAGAAATGTCCTTCAGTTTCAGTTTCAGCTTTTTTGTTTGTTTGTTTTGCACTGAAGTCAAATCCTTTAAAGATGAATATAGAATCAAAAAGATATTTTCCCACTTACTTTTACAAGGCAAGTAGTGATGGCATGGGAATTTTAATGGTTTTTTTTAGCCTGGAGAGCTAAAAGCTAAAATAGAGGTTTTCTCTTCAGTGGTTACCTCTAATTTTTGAAGAGCCCTATTAGCTCTAACCTGACCAATAAGCACACGAATAGCTTTGAGAAAGCTGGCCAAGCTTTGGCTGTCACATTGAAACACACTTATGAACACATTCCTACTTCTTGTGGTTTTATGGTTTTCAGCAATAAGCCTGTTGAATTCTGTTACATTTTTGTAAATTATACAAAAAATTAGCAAAATACTTTTTTTTTCTTAATGTCAAAAAGATATAATAATCAGAATGTAATCTGATGTGATGTGGCAGTATGAAACCAGTCTTCCAGAAAATTGATTCCAGCAAGCAGTAGTCCGGGGAAGGGATTCTACCCACCCCTCCATTCTCCAGCCGATGTCAAAGCCTTCTTAAGATTTAAATGAAGAAATTTCAAACACAGTGCTTTTTTTCCTTTTCACTTCTTTCACTTCTCTCTTTCTTTTAAATGAAACTACATGCATCACTGAAAAAAAAAAACAAAAGATGAAAAGCAAAAGTAAATAATACTTGGTGTCCCTGTTGTACACATCAGAGATTTTAATGGAAACTGTGGAAAACCTTTCCCTTTTCAATTTTTGGTCATGAGAGTGGTGAATACATTTAAAGTCCTGAACAGTAGCAGTCTGGCTGTAGGCCACATACCTACAGGACTTTTCTGAATGAAAAGAAAGAACAAAAAAACAGTTAAAAGGAGAGGTAAGTATTATCTGAATTACAGATGCCAGTGCACAAGCTGACTTCACACCTGAATTATCCTGACAGACATCCTCTGTCTGTGAAATCCAGAAATAGGATGTGACAAATGCTTGGCATGCATTGCAGTGACTCAGAAACAACAATGTGGCCAGAGTTTGACGTTCCTAACTTGAGAGATCGTTTACAGAGGCATCACTGTTGAGAATCAGGTATCTTCTTCCACCTTGGTGAGAAAGCCTCCATTTAAATCACATTTAGTCCATAGTCTGTGTTTTTTAGGGCTGAAAGGGAGAACTTGAGAGAGAACAACCGTCTCTTGAAAGGCTGCAGATGTATAGTCACCACACATATAACTGCTTTAAGCTGAGGTTTTTTACTATAGAGAAAACAAGGGCAAAGGTGTGTGAAGGGAGAGTTTACACATTCTTCCTTTAGTTCATCACGTTTATAAATGAAAGGCAGAGCTTTGTGGAGTGTGAGTTTTGGAGATTCTGTTTTATATGCTGATCCAAATCCTTGCAGTTGTGGTACATCTATGCATTTTGATTTCATCAGCATTCATAGAGCAGCTACATATCATCCACAGGACTGGAAAACATAGCTGAGTGGAACCATGACTGTTCCTTGACATAGCTCAGAGATGTTTTGAAGAGGCTGAAGTACTGTCATCTTCTTCATAGCTGAAATGCACCGGTGGTTCACTATATATACATATATTTATATATATAAATATGCATGTATATTATGGGCAAACAGCTCAGGGGGAGTACATTTAGATTTATTAAAATGTATGTTTCAATGTTAATGAAAGTAATTTGCACATCCACTTGAATGTATTGCCATTTATGTGAGAAGTCATGTGAGGAAATCTGTGTGAGTATACCTCATGTTTAAAACCATCTATAGAAGTCCTAATTAAGAAGTCCTAAGTGCAACATTTACACTTCTTATCATGCTTACTGGGAGTATTAGACATTTAATTGACAATGAGAAAAGCAGAAATTTACAGAGTTAAGTATAGCAGACCAGAATCTACATGCTTAATACTGTCCTATTTGGCCTGGGTTTTGGTTGAGCCATATTGATTCATAGTGAAAAAAATGAAGCAATTGTAGCTAGACATGAAGGCAGATCCCCTTACACATATTAAAAAATAACTTGTACCAGAATATATTCTAGAGAAGTCTGGGTACCCCATTATTCTCTGAAAAGCTACTTGCTTAAAACTATTTAAATTTTACAGTACTGAACCTGTGCGCAACAGAATTAGAATGGCATGAATGACATCATCATTGTCTGAGTTTCCCTTTCTTCTTCTTCTGTAGTTACTGTCTGTGGAAAACTCTGCCTTGCCCCAGTCTGAGGATCCATCTATGCTCCATAGCCACCAAATAGTGCTGAGGCTCAAAAATTACCAGGTGCTAGCCAAGGACGGTGACCAAGGTGGCTGCTGTTAGCTGTGCCAGGGGTTTTCTTAGCTCTGCAGGCAGGAAGCAGAGGAAAATAATAACCCAAGAGGAGGCAGGGCCCTTGCAGACAGCATCTACACCAGCATGGGCCTGCAAATGGAGTTCAGCTCACCTGGCATCTCTACTGAACTCCGGATCTCTGCAAAGTTTGCGCAATGCACAGCGGGGAGAACTGCAGTTACAGGGTGTGACTCCCCGGGTCTGTTGGGTTCTTAGGGTGCCTGTCCATCCCCATCCACAGCCCGAGAGGGCTCATGGGGGTCTCTTAGGGCCACAGCTGGTGCGGGGCAGGACTGGAGCTGCGCGGTCGCCTCGCTGTTCCCTGCCTGTCCCGCAGGGAACAGCGCTGCAGCCCTGGAAGGAGCTCGGCGGGGTAACGGGAAAAAGCTCGTCGGCTGAGCTTCCAGAGGCACCTTCCTCCTGCTGGTAGGCAGGAGGCGCCATTACACAGCTGGTGAGGCGGAAGGAGCGAGCAGGCCAGCGGGGCCGGGGGAGCCCGTGGCTGCCAAGCTCCGGCTGGGACCCGCGGCCCGGCCCGGGGGCAGCACCGCCGGCAGCTCACACGCTCCGGTCGGCCCCTCCCGCTCCAAGGAGCAGCTGTTTCCCAGCTCCTGGCCGCGGGGGAGCAGGCGGCCACAGCCCGCAGCAGCGCAGCCTCTCCCGGTGTCTGCCAGGTGCGCCGCGGCTCCCTCAGCCTCGGCCCGCTCCGCCCGGCGGGGGCGGCGGCGGCGGCGGCGGNNNCGGGGGCGGCGGCGGCGGCGGCCCCTGGGCAAAGAATTCGACCAGATCAGCAACCTACTACTGATCTTGGGAAACACATCTGAAAGTATCCATATGCTACCTAATGTGTGCTTGCAGTGTTTGAAGTCCTTTAGCGCAGGGGATAATTCTGGTATTAGCACAGGTCTTGCCCCCGGCAAAACGCAACCGAATGCGGCACAGCTGAGCCGGGGTGGGTTTCTGTCCACTGCGCTCCAGAGCCTCTTCTGCCTCCTGGAAAACTTGTCTCTCTTCCCTATTCTTTCCATTTCTCAGGTAAATGAATCAAACGGAAAATTGCCCTTCTCGAAATAACAACAGCAGAAAAAAAAAAAAAAAGAAAGAAAGAAAAAAAAATCTAACAGCAAAACAAACAAACACAACAACAAGAAAAACAAAACCTCAAAACCTGTGGTGTTTTCATTAAAACGTCAAAACCTTTTGGTTAGAAAATTTTGAAAATATATGTTTGAGGAGTTATTTTTAAAAATTCATATATTATGTCTCAGGGAGGGGGAAGGAAAGACAGACAAGAGAAAAAGAAAAAAGAGAAAAAATGAGGGGGGAAGAAAAAAGGCTGAATGGAGAAGAAAAACAAAAAGAAACAAAAGAAACAAAGACAAAAGAAGAAAAGAAAAGAAGAGAAAAGAAAAGAAAAAAAGAAGCTGGTATTTCCTGCAAAACTTTGTTTAAAATGAGAAGTAAATTTCAGCTGAAAATACTTCAACACCAACAATAAAAAAGTAACTTTAGCAAGTAGTTAAACCACACAAATAAATTTACTCACCTGCATGGCATGATTTCCTTGTCTGAGCAAAGTTTATGAACTGCTCATGTGTCAGTAAGGACGGATTCCTGGTAAAGAACTGATTTATTTCAGTGAGTAATCCTAACACAAATTGGGTATAAGATCAGAATAGGTGTCTGGCTTCAGTGATTCCTGATTTACATCATTAGCCAGCGGAACTGAACTCTGACATTTCTCCTTAAACATGCTTAGTATTAAATGAAACCGGCTTGTTTGACCTAATGTTGTTCGCTGCTCCACGGAGATAATATTAAACTCTGCCCTGACATGTATATGTACATTAACCCTGATGATCCTAAAGGGAAGCTGAACTTGTGTATGTATCAGAGGGCAGAATTTGCCCCTGTACTTACAGTAACCAGAAATTTCAATTATATATCTGGCACATGATAGATTTTAAATTGATTTCTGAATAAAAGCAAGCGCTTTACTGGCTTTAGCACTCAGCCAAGCCAATTGGAAAGAATGTGTAAACTTTACCTTTTGCCTACTCCATCTGCCTGTGTCTTGAGCGTTGCCTTTGCATAAACCTTACTTGGGTATTTGTTATCTACTCTACAGGCACACTGTGATCTTTATTTTCCTTTAAACCACAGCCACCATCGAGTCTAATAAGAACTGGCATTATGTTGAGTTTTTGTAAAATAATACAGGGGTTGAGGCTTATGTTTAGGGATGACTGCAAAAACCAGCCAAAGCTATGCTCTGAAGAACCTCAGGAAGGCACAACACGGATGAGTGGGTGCAGGACAAGTCACCCCTTCGGCTGCCTGGTAGCAAAACTCTTTGGTGTGAAGGACTGGAGGACTTGCAGGGGGGTATGTTTTGCTCAGTGAAGTTTCTCTCTGGCCGATGGCTCAGAGCTCCTCGAGGGTTTCGGGAGGCTGCGGGCTCTCCGCTGGCCCCCGGAGGGAGCTCCAGGCTGCCGCAAGCTCCGCTCGCCGGGCCGGGCACCGGGCGCGGGATGGGGATGGGGACGGTGCGGGTAAATCACCGCTGTGACTGAACAGCCCGCGGTGGGAAAACAGCAATCAAAAAACCGACGAGGAATTCAAGGTCTTTTTCCACCTACAGCTGAGAATGTGTTTGATAAGCAACACCTAAAACATGTTAGGAAGGAGACAGTTTGTTTGCTTGAGTGTGACTTTCTTGGCAGCAGGATTTCTCCCTAATTTATAACCATTATGTAAACTTCTGACTTCCAGATTCACACTGTGAAAATATTCAAGATGAACTAATCAGGGTGGAAATCTGAAATTGTTTCTGCATGGTTTATATCCCCCATCTGGCAGCACAGAACAAACAGTACGACCCTGATGGTGTTTACATGAGTTACCTTGTTGGAGGAAATGATTGTACTAAGAAAATTGTCCTTGCTCAAGAAATGTAACAACTTGTTGGCCTAAACAGGGCTTTATATCTTTTAAATCTCTTCTTCTTCTTTTTTTTTTTTTTTTTTCATTGTATGTGTTTGAGGAGGGGGAAGTTAATAACTGTGAATTAGACCTTTCACACCACATCTGTCTTAACTATGAGATGAATTTTGGTTAAAAGTTCAAAAGTTACACTTGGTCCCTTTGATTACTCTCTATCGAGAGCAGTATTGAGGGACATTCTGAGCAATCCTGATTATTATTCTTATTACCTCTTAAGACATTCAGTGTGACACTTTCCCTCCCTAAAAAACTTGGCTGTCAGCAGTTTCAAGTGGCTGTGTAAATGCAGTGTGCTCGGTCAAAAAGCATAAACGTGCTCCGTGATTTTCATTTTGCTGCACCCTTAAGTGGAGTTTCACTATAGCATAGTTTATTATGGCCAGTTTTCATGGTATTTGATTGGATTTGCAGTTCTGTCACTCACCAAGGTTTTCTTTTAGGAAGACTTAGTGAATACAATATTCTCTCTCTATATATAGAGAGAATATATATAGTATAGCTTGACAAATACTAATAATGATAATAAGACAAATTTGTCTCTGTGAGCTATGAAGTTTTCACCAACTTTAGAAGAGAAATTTTGTTTCAGTCATTGCCTTGCAGTGCAGAATATTTCACATGTTTGTAGCAGAGTCTGAATCTGCATCCAGAAGTGTTGCAGAAAAAATATAAACACATAACATTATACCGTGAGAATTCATAACCCTAAAAGGCAATTGCCTTCATTACAGAATGGTCATTTAAGTTAGAGTTGTTGCACAGAGTTATCATGGGGAAGACAACATGTCTTTTGTTTAAACCTAAAATAAATGAGGTCTTGTGTAGTGAACCGTTTAAATTTTTTGGCTCTAGTTTGTATTATTCTGTAGTTTTCAGTTGGCCTTCTAGTGATCACTGTGAATTAATGGGATATGACTCTGTCATGTGAGCTTTCCAAAAAAATGATGGAATTACATTAAATTTATTTTACTATGAATTCCATCTATGTTCTCCCAGAAAAATTCCTGGACACAAATAATCTTAAAAACAACAAAACTGGCTTGTCTTTCAGGCTGAAAATTATTTTCCAAACACTTAAATTCATAATTAAAAAGTGGGTTTTCTTTCATCCTAATATAAGGAGCCAAGAAAATGCATACTTTGCCCTAAAATTTTGGCAGTTTTTATAAAGTTATTTCTTCGTCCAAATCAAATTTATATGCTAAATGATTTACATTGAAATTGTTTTATGTTTCTTAGCTTGAAGGTTTAAGATGATTTGAAGGAAAACAACATATCCAATATCCCAAAATGACTTTGCATTAAGACCTGGTTACTAAATAAAGTATATATTTAATTTGGATTTTTTTTTAAACTTTTTTTTTAATGAAAGAAATGTTCTGTGTTGGAAGGAGCTGCCACTATATAAAGCAGTAAAAGAAGTGGATCGTATAGCAAAGCAAAAGTACCATTGACTCTCAAGAAAACAGAATTAAGGTCAAATTTTATAAAGAAAAAAGGAGAGATTTTAGACATACGAAAGAAAAACTTATTTCCTGAATGCATTGTAGTGCTAGAGAGATCCTGAGGGTGTTTGAACATGACAAACTTTAGGAACCGGGAGACGTGCAAGGACGTTGTGAGCATTTTAAATAAAACACATCCAGTTAATTTAAAAGATCAAGTTACGTATTACTCAATAGAATGCAAGGAAGTAAAAAGAAAAGATTTCATTTTGGAAGTACTTTTCGCCTTGTTCATAGGTCTTATGTGAAAAGTGCAGTTTTTTCTTTTTAATCACTTTTTTTTTTTTTTTAAACAGACAGCTGAATTGTGAAATTTCAAAGGCTATTTTGAAGTGCAGTTACCAAATAGATTTTAGATTTGTTGACATGATTGCTCTTATCATTGCTTACAGGAAACATAAATTCTAAGGGAAGAGAAAACCTGGAGAATGTTGAATAATGTCTACAATAATATGGTAGAATGAGTGTCAATTTCAAATCATTTACATGATGAAAAAAAAAAGAAAAAAGTGAAGGTAAACTGCTGTTTAACAGCTTCCCACTGTTATATAAACTTTCAAACAACCATGAAATGTAGGTCTCTGGACATCACTTAAAAGAACCACAAATAAACAGAGAGTCGTACCACACTTCTGTTCCCTGATGTGTAACTAAAAGGTTTAGCTAAGAACATGAAGTGTCTAAAACTCCTTTTTGTTTATCTGCTGCCTTGTGTACCATAAACACAAATAAGCAAAGCAAGGCTGGGGAGGGGAGGTAGGATGCTGCCTGCCTGTGAATTAGGCACAGAGAAGGTAAAAAGCCTGTTAATGTCTCTGGAGGGTCATCTTACCTTTGTGTGTGCAGCAGGCCGGGACATTTATATAGCAAAGAATCACCTACTTAAAATATAAGGATGCTGCACTTAACACTCCTGTGCCAGAACATCTCTGGGGACTTGTATATCTTTCATGGAAATTTGCTGAAGTGTAACTGTTTAGCAATTACTTGGGACTTAGAATAATGGTGTTCTTTTAACAGAGCAAAACACAAACAGGGCGGTTGTGCCTAATGTACCTCCAGCCTGCAAGGCTGCATCCTTTTCAGACTTGCTGTGATCAGGACCAGAAATTTGTAGTGGTCCTAAATCATACAAAATTCCTTTGAAATTGAGGGTAGCCCTGTATAAGCTGGAATTTCCTCCTGTGAGGAAGTGTTGGTACCTCTGTTGTTACTGATGCTGCATTTGCCGAGCTGGGGAGAAAGGTCTCGTCCTGGGGAGAAGCCCAGCTCTGGGTGATGCCACAAACCCACTACCAGAAAAAATAATCATCTCTTAGCTGCACTGGTGTAAACTAAGAGTTATGCAAATTATCCAGAAGTATACATGGGTAGAAGGATTTATTTTCTCCAAAGATAATACTTGCAATTCTCTTATCCTGTGATACCAAAACAGTTTAAATAAAACAATGCAAGTAAAACCTGGAAAGATAATTTTCTTTGAGTCTTGCTCCAAAACTGTCCTACCTTTTCCATATCCATCATAAAAAAGAAATAAAATTCTCTCCTTTGGGGATTTAATTTTTGCTTTTGTTTTAGCAAATGAAATGTTTAAGCAGCACAGTGATGAGCAACAGCACAAATCCAATAGTTCACTGAATGTAGCATGTTTAGGAGAAAAGTGGGGCCTCTAGTTTAGACAGAGTAATTAATATCTATTGGGGTATAGGCTTCCTTGAAGTATTCATTATGTGAAATCAGGTACTTACATGTGCAGCAATTAAGTTGATATATATGTGTGTATTATTTATTTATTTGTGTAATGTGTGTGTGATAAATTACCAGTATGTGGACATACTTTGAAACCTGTTCCTAATCTCAGTGCTGGTCATGTAACCTAAGAAGGAATGAAAATGTAGGCTCGAGCGATGATGGTTATACAACACCCCAACAAGAGCAAGATATAACACAAATGTCATTACAGCCCAGGGCTGCACACAAAGTGTTCTGACCACTCACAGGTTTCATTTGGGTGGCAAAAAAATGTCTCTGTGTGTGTGTGTGTGTGTGTGTGTAGCAGGGATTAATCAAAGGATCCATATGCTCCCTTTGTTCCTATTTACAGGAACATTTCATGGCAGCAGCTCACTTGTGGCATTTCCAGAGCAATGTGGTAGGTGGGGGACTATGCAAAGGGTTACAAGCTGTAGAATGAAGTCAACAGCCTGCAAGCGACCCAATAATAATGCAATTTGCAGAAGGAGTATGTACAGGAACAGAAAGGAAAAAATATATTCCCCATCTGGGCAGTTATTGAACATTTTTGACCGTGGAACACGCAAAGTGGGGTGGAGCAGAGATTTTCCTGGCTTGCCTTCCACATCAATCAGTTTGTTGGGAATTGTGCACAGTAAACACAGTTGTGCCACTCTGAAAAAGACAATGGATCAGAGAAACAGCAACAACATTTTTCCAAAATGACTGGTGGTTCTAGGGTCTCATTGGACATACTTTGAAACTGTCACACTTTCAGGAAACGCTGAAGCCCTATTCTCTGAAACTCAGGCCCTCTCAGTCAACTGAGGGCAAAACACATTGTGTTTAGGAAGGCTCTGAGTGAAGAGACATGAAAATCTTCATGCGAGATAATTGTGTTTAGGGGATTTCTGTCACTGCAGTAAACAACTGTGGGAATTCAAATCCACTGTTCTTATTATTGATGTGATTTTCACCCAAAATGGAGAAATAGCACATCATTGCAAAACAGCAAAAAAAGTTTAAATTATAGATACCTTTCACAAATTAAAACCATTTCAAGGAATATGCTGATCTCACATCTTTTCTGTAAGAAGTAATAACACACACAGCCACTTTTTATTCACGAACATGATTTTCAAATAACATATACAGGTTATACAGTATTGGAGATCTGCCACTGAAATGACTTTGTGTTGACTGTTGAATGGTAAGTGAAAGGCTTAAGGTCCAAAATGGTACTTTTCCCTTCTCAAATACTCTACAAAGGTTTTTGTGGGTTCTCAAGACTATAATGGAGTTTCACTTTCTTGAAATTCAAGATATTTTTTCTGATCAAAAACAGAAAAAAAAGAAAACCAAACCTAGCCAAACCAAAAAACCTCTAACCCCAAAAACCGGTATAAGAATGTTCATGTCTAATTTAGAAGACCATATTAGCTCAGGGCTAGCACTGGAAGTTGTTGCATTTTCAGTTGAAGTTTTTTGTTCAAGGAAAAGTTAATTTTGTCAATATTTTTAGTTGTTAAAAAAGAAGCCAGAAAAGAAAGAAATTATTCTAAGTATCAAGGTTTCTTTTCAAATAGAAAAGCCCCAGTTGTCTGCTTTTTGTTTTTTCTTCCTTTTTTCTTTTTTTTTAAAAGACTGAAAGAAGTCAAACCCCAGTTTTATGATCAACGAAAAACTGAGAAAAAGGGAGAAATAGTTTATCTTTCAAAAATGTCATCGATACATTTAATTATTACTGGAAGCTAAAGTCTCTGAGTGCTTGAATATTTTTCTTTTCCTTTCTTTCCTTTTACATACTTGTGTGTGTATGTGTGCATATCTGCCTTCACAAGGCTGTAAATTGTGATTAATCTCCCAATCTATCACCAGGATTGAATTACACTTTGTACTGTGCTGCAAGACTAATTAATTTAATAGTCTTATGTAAGTGCAGTCTAGATGTGGTGGTTTTGAGCCTTCTCACACATTTTGAGCCTCCAAACTGAATCTGAAACTTTTTGGGTTCATGTTCTGGACAAGCCTGAGGACGTGCCAGCTCTGGCTGCTGTGGGTTGTGCATGCTCAGCTCTGCCAGACATTATTTGGGTTAGTCGAGCCGAAGGACAAGCACACATGTTCCTTCCTTGCCCGTCCTCTCAATCCCATGTAAATGCCCATTCCTCAGAAATCCTTTCTCAACTGAATTGCTATAACTAACCTAAATAACTTTCCAGCTTACTGTCTTCTCCTCGTGGTCCAGACACCTTCAGTTCTTTGACCTTTGAGAATGGTTGGGCCAGAAGCAGTAACAGCTCCTCTGGTCTATTATATCACTGTAGTTGTTTTATGTGCCAAAACTTAAAGGAGCTTAAAATAGCACAGTGACTTGTGAAAGGTTCTTCCTCATCAACTCAGAGAAGTCACCAGAGAGGCAGAGGTAGAAATAAATTGAGCCCAGAGTATATTTTACTGTACAATTCCTATGCAAGCAATGAAAAAGTCATAATATTGGAATAGTAAAGTTCTTTACTCAGGGAAGGAATTAAATTCCTCTTTCCACGCAAAAATGTGCACATGCACATCTGACCTTATTTTTTGTAACACAGATGTATATTTTCTCCATGTTCTGATATGCATTTCCAAAATGACAGAGCTGGTTTTATACATATTCTGTTCTGTATTTTCTAACATTGCTGTTGGCTTCCTGCCCATGATGGATGTCTATTTGCACTGCTGGTTTTAACTGTGTAACTTTTTTTTTTTTTTTTTCCTTCTTCTAATTTACATAGGATAAGCTTTTACTCAGCTAGAAATCTTGGCCTGGGTTTTTGCACAGCCCTGAAACTCATGAAGCAAAGAGGAAGTTCATGAAGTGAAGACAAAAGCAGAGCTTCCAGACCAGACCAGTGGATTTCTTCACCCGCTGTACATAGCTTGAAGCTTAAGACAATGAGTTGGATTCTAAGGTATCCTAAGCAAGATTAGAAGGACTCCTAATTTCCCTGAAAGCTAAATTAGCTTCCTTGCACTGTCAGGGTGAGACCACTGTCACCTAAACACTGGGATACCACAGACTGGGTTATCTCAGCTGCATCAGTCAACAGCGTTACAATTTTGACATTTGGGAGAAACAGTTGTAAGATTTTAATGAGAGCAGACACTTACCACCCCCAAGTAGCCAAATGGGCTAAAAATATCTCTTGTTTTGGTATTCCTGGGTTCCCTGAGGTTAGTGATATGTTTAATTTGCTGTCCATTTGAATACAGGAACTCCCTTGACAGATTCTTGACAGTGGAGAGTTTTGAGTAAGGTTTGAATCAAGTAACATTCCCACTCAATCCCCTTCTTTAGCTGTCCTCAACAGTATACTGCTCATATTTTGTTCATAAAATGAGAGGCAATAAAGATTCCAAGATCTGACAGGTTCTCCATTGTTCTTTATTTTAAAAATAGAACCATTCCCCAAGAATTTTTTTTCTTATTAATTTATTCTGCTTAAGGCAAGAAAAAAAACCAAAAAAAAAAAAAACCAACAACAAAAAACCAAACAAACAACCCCTCTCAAAACAAAACATCAATAAAACCCCAAACAAAACCCTACAAATTGAAGAATACTTTATAGGACTCATGAGGTTTTCTTTTTAAGATTCTCGAATTTTCTTACATTCCTTCCTTACTTATGGCTTTGTGCCCTTTGCTTAGAACAATATTCAGAAGTCCATGATGAATGACAACAGGGTGATTGGGAATTATGGCAGAATATGGGCCTTCATTGCTTGCTCCATGTTAGGAGCTGTACTGGCAGCAGCCACACTGCTGAAGATGTAATTGGTTCTGAGACCAGCAGCTTCTGGGAGGTGAATATATGTCATTTGCACATCAACTTTGCTCTAGTAGATCACGTGCCGAACATCTAGAGGAAGGGTTACATAGGAAAGAAAAAGTGCTATTTTAATTTATATTAAACTTGCTTCTGTTGCATGAGATGCATCTCAGCTTTTATATGGAAAATGTATGCCCCAAGCATTCTTTTCTCATTCCTACCTGGGATGCTCCAGAGCCACAGTTTCTACTAATGGTCCAGCTGATTAACCTTGTTAGTTAAAAAAATCCCTGTTTACTTCAGCAAAATGAAAGCTTACTTTGTCAGTGGACTAAAGATCCAGGTGTCCTCAACATTGGTCTACAGTTTCTTTTGGGAAGGTTGAACAGCAGAGAAGCTGGATGGAGACCAGCCCTCCCCAGGTGGAGACACACTTACTTGAGAGGAAATGTGGACAACAGAAAGCGCCCTGTCTTTTCCAGCTGAACAGTTCTATGATTCCATATGACAGAGAAGAATTAACACAGAACAGTGAAGATCTGGAGAGCAAAGGCTTGAGTAGTCCCTGAACTGAAAGCAAGGTTCAGCACTCTGACAAATGACATCGTGTCTTTACCAGGTGCTTTGCACAGCACTGCCTTGTGCAGTGTGCATGCACCTCACAGTTCTGCACCCCATCCACTGCTCAGCCAGTGTGAGCCCTAGAGAGAAGGTCTGCATGTGTTTTGGGAATTCCTGGAGGTACCTCAAACAATTGTGCAGCACTGAAGGATATTTGTGTAGAAGCTCTATGATGTCCACAGGTCAACCACTATTTGCAGTCAGGAATTTATGTGCAAGGTTTTGGTATTCCCACTGTTACTCTTATCCCCCAGTCAGCTGCAAAACATTCTGGAGTTTTATGTGCTTTTAAAAACCCACATCTTTCTAAGTTTTTAAAGTGAAGCTTTATGCAGGGAGAAAACCCCTTCTGAATATTTCTGCTAGTCTTTTCTTTCACGGATTTCCTTTCACTTGGTAGAGTTTCTGGGAAGAGGCATCCAGAAATACAGTGTTCCTGCACTGAAGTGTCTTAGTCACACAGGCCATGTTTATACTACAGGGCAAACAGTGCAAGTGCCTGTCCTCTGACCAAAGGACCAGCTGACATTGTCATGTCATTTACATAGTATTAAGTTATCTTTATTTCCAAAATGTGGACTATTTCGATTACCTGTCCTGAGTGGTCATTCTCCCATATTAAGTTCTGCACTGTGTCAGGAAATTGGGAAATGCTAGATGCTTTTAACAAAACCATATCATGGACCATTCTTACAGTTTAACCATGTAAGTGGCAGAGTTGTAGTGCCCAGAATATTCTCTGGCACAGTCATAAAACAGGATTATCATGTACATAACTGGCAATATGATGCCTTCTTGCTTGCAAGCCAGAATTTATTTTTGGCAGTTCAGTTCCTGTGTATTAGAAATATATTTGAGATAAAGACTGAAACAAGAAGGCAAATTAACAGACTGTTTATCCATTTTCAGTATTCACATATTCTGGGTAAGAAATTAGAGGGTACCCATTCCATTATTTGAGGTTTGATTTACGTTCTGAAGTTTAGTTGATCTGCACTATTTCATTTTTCATTTGAAAATAGACCCAAAGACCCTGACCCTCTTAAAAAGGAAGAACATTAGCTTGTGGTATTGCTGTACAAAAAGTAAACAGCCAGTTTTATGAGGAAAACATCTTTGGGATGCATAACTATCATATGCCAAAGACCGAATGTGGGATGCAATGTGTGACAAAGATGCAAAATGAGGGACACACAAAAACTATTCTTCCAGTAAATTTAAAATGTGGTGGGATCCAGTCCTGTAGTATAAATAAGCCTTGTTCTAACCTCAAAATAATGATTCTTTATTTCTGATATAAATGGCTGTCAACAAAAGTATTGTGTTATAACCACATTTGTGTGGAAAGCAGGAATCTGAGTCTAAAACTAGATGCTGGAAAGGAATGTCTAAATATATGAGATATATGTATGTGTATATATATATGATACCTATTTATTTCTTGTTATTGTTCATGAAAGTCTTAGTTTAGCAGTGACAACTGATTCTTATACTTATTATATCACATATTTTCATCGACTCCTCACTAGTATAAACTGGCTGTCAATCTGAAATCAACCTGCCAAAGAGGAAATGAGGGACATGTAAGGCCATTCTGATTGCCACCAGTAGAGAGCTTGGACTTTCTTTATTCCTTTTCTTTTTTTTTTTCTGTCTTGATTATTTTTCCCTCCTTTTCATTTTAATACAAGATAGCACCTAAAATTCCCATCGGCAAAATGCAAATAAAAACTCAAAAACAAGTTATTTTATCCAAAGCTTGTTTAACGGTTATTCAGTGTTATGAATGCTACTGTACCTAGTTGCTTGACTAAAGGAAGTCAATCAACTGGAAGATTTATTTATGTGCCTGAAACCTTGCTGTAAATTGGAACTTGTAAGGAAGTGCTAATGCAGCCTCTGTTGTGAGATAAGAGTGAAAGTGTGGTTAGTCATGTAGCTAACAAGAAATTTCTGTTGCTGTTTTTACTAAGTTTATGGATTAAAATCCATTAGATGTGGTAGTAATGACCTGCTTCTAATCCAGACGGATTTTATAGTTGTTAGCACCTCTGACTTTACTGAAACAATTCCAGGATCAATCTGATGCAAATGAGAAGAAAATCAGGCTGCAAATGCTGCAGTTCTAATGAAACCCTTTTCCCTGATCCTGTCTCTGACCTCCCATACTTTATCTTCCAAAGATCAGCTTTGTGGTGTTAATTATGGGGTAAGTAAGCAGTTACTTCCTAGAGCAAATCAGCAAAAGTCCAGGTTTGCTCTAGAGGTCCCAAAGATCAGAGCTCTGTGTTTCTTCAGGTTTCAATTTACCAGGCTCAAAACACTTAAAAGCACAAGGAGGAGAGGCTGGGGAGTGATCAGTTTACAAGTGACCTGGGAGTTCACAGTCTCCATCCCGTGAAATTACAGCCCATATAATAGGTCTTGTTCAGAGAAAACCGCTACAAATTAACTCTAGCATCTTTGTTGGGAGGAGAAAAACACCTCTGTGTTATCAGCAATTCCCATGTTGCCCTTCACTGCAGCCCCAAACTTTTTCTTTTCAAGAGAAATATTTTGGACATGACACAAACTTTGCTAATCTGCTGAGAAGGTGAACAGCATTTACCAATGTGTCTTGTTTTGAGTCAAAACTCAAGCCCAGCCCTTCAAGAAGTGACGAGCACCAAGGACATGTCTTACATGTGTAGTTACACTGAACCTCATCACTCTCCATCTGTTACCACTCAACTGAGTTCCCACCAAGTTTTCAAGGTCAGAAAATTCTTCTGTGACTGGTATGAATTTAATGACATGTAGAAGTAAGTGTTTGAAAGACTTACTGTAGGGTGAGCAGTGTGTTTTGTCATCACACATCATTGTGTGCTTGATGCCATCTTACAGGTGGGTCTGGGAATGTATACCTGTCTACATTCTGTTGACCTACACCAAAACCATGAGTGTAATGACTGGACATATCTAGAGGAAATTGACTGAGACAGGTCAGAAGCATTGGCCTGTGACAAAAAGAATGTACTTAAAAATGAAAGAGTGTTATCTGCAAAAGTGGCAACATTTTTGTTAAGGCTTTCAGAAAATATTTTCTCAAGTCATATTCATTTTTTGCTACCTCACATTTATTTTTGCAGATGTCAAGACTGAAAAATATTTTATGATTTTACTGTGAAATCTGCCAACTTTGCAGAACCAGGCAGCTTTAATTCTGGGGTTGAAAATTTACTCTTAATTTCAGCACTGAATCCCATTACTTCTTTTCAATAAATTTGTATTTGTAGCTAGGGTGTGCTGCAGCAATCCTGAAGTTAGACTGCAAGCCAAGATTCAGGGTGGTTAAATTCATCTCTCCAAGAAAAGTACATTCAAAGGTGTGTATAATCTGTAATGAGTAATTTAAACAAGACCCTGGAGATGAGAGCATGTTGCCATTTCTGAGATTAGCAGTTGTTTCTAGGCCCTCACCTACTTGTGCAATCTCCTTGGCAGGGTTCCAGGGGATAACTTATCTCCATATAAAAAACCCCATCTAAATAGCATTAGGAATATGTTTCAGTGGGGCTCTGTGCTGGAGATGAAATTTTGTCTGGTGCTTCTGTGTGTTTGGAGAACAAAAATGAAACTAATTCTATTTAGAAAATCATTAAGGCCCAGAAGGTCTCAGAAGAGCCTCATTATTGCTGCATTTCTCTGGAGGTACACCAGTCTGTAGAAGCAGCGAGGTGAGCAGAAGGCAGAGATGCACAAAGGACAAATAAGTTGCTCTTTTATGCAGGTGTTGAGAACCAAAATATCTTGGAAATATTGATCACAACTGTGTAGATGCAGTGAATGTGGTTATCTCAAATTAACTGATTATTATTACAACTAGATGATATTTTGTACTCCAGACATTTGAGCGGAGTGGTTTGATAGTCAGTTATGCAGGTTTTGTGACTTCTTAATATCTGTACATGTAGCCACTAAAGAGTATGCATGCTCTCAAAAGTCCCAAAGCCACTGGAGGAGAGATTAAGGTTGTACTTTGGCATGTAAAACAGCTGTCTGCTTCTGTAGAGGAAGCCTTTGTCTGTAGGAAAAATTTAGAGATGGGGTAGGGGAGAGAAACTTTGCTAATGAAACCAAAACAGGATATCTCTGATGAGATGGTCATGCCGTGCCTGAGCTAATTAGGGATAGGGCATAGATGGCGGAGTTCTCTTTCGGACGGAGAGGAAGATCAAGGTTGCTTGGGAAATAAGTCCAGTGGATGACACTCCTGATATGTTTCAAACAAATGGAAAAGTCAGAAAACTTTAGAGATTATATTCTTACTCCACAATACTCTTAACACAGGCTTAAGTCTATATTCTAGTGGATACTGTGTGAGACCTGGTTAGCAGGAGGCACAGCCCTGCAGGACTCCCTCATGCTCCTTGCTGCCTTGAGAGGGCATTTCTGCAAACTCTGGCTTGTGCCCTGATGTTGGGAAATAGTTAGAGACACTTCCTCAAACTGTCCTTGATCATTCCAGCCTGCAAAATAGAGCTGAACATCATATGCTAGCTCACCTTGGACCTTAGGAGCCCTAAGGACTTAAGCCCCTGATATTGAGGGAATTGCAACCTTGTTTTAGGGCTGTAAATTTTTGCAGTGTCTGTAAGTTAGAGTTCAGATCCAGAATGCTGACCTGAGCTTGACATGCAATATAAATGTATCCTATGATGGGTTTATAACATCCTGAAGTCTGTTGTGGTTGTGAATCCAGACTGCAGACTTTTTAGCTGTATCCTAAGGTTTCATTTTTACCAGCAAATTAAACAGGGCACAGGCACAGACACTAAAACTCCATTATCTGTAATGTTAAATGGTGCCTTCCCTGATTTTGACTCAAGATAACTAGCACTCTCCCTGATGATTCCCAGGTGTAGTTTGAGGTTAATGTACAGGACAAAGATATTCCTCATGCTGAGTTTGAGGGTGGCCATCTTATTTTGGAGGTAAAGGCAGATAACCATATCATGCTAAGTAAGCTTCAGGGTCACAATATCATTTATTTTACTAGTATAGGTTTTCTATAGAGGCTCTGAGAGGAACCCATTTTTACATGGCCTGGACCCCAAGCTGATGGAGAGGCTGTTGTGTTGCTTGGGAGAAGATAGAAAGCCTCTACATGGGAAGGGTGCAAGGAGTGTTTCCATACATACATCCCCTAAGGCAAACTTTACACTGGAAATACAGAACAACAATATGATGAGGATGTTTGCATGGAAAAGTCTAGACTGAGTTACTGCCTAGAAGCTTCTCAAGGCAAATTCTCTGAGGAACACCCAGAAGCTGATTGCAAGGGTAGGTGTGTATAAAACTTTATTTTCTAATCAGTTGCAGAGCACATGCTCTTGATGGTACACTTTTCCCTGTAAAATCTTGAAAAGACTGAGCTGTGGTCTGTGCTTCAGCAAGGAAATACACCAGGGGACATGAAGAGAAAAGAAGTGAATGAAAGCAAATCAGTTCCTCATAATCCATTATAAAATACCATATTTCTGCCTAACGTAGCCTGCAGTTATTATCACAATTTTGGATCCCCTGGCTGTCACTACTAGAAACTCATCTCTCTCAACACAACTAGAAACTCATCTCTCTCAAACATTAAAATTGAAAAAAACAAATGCAAGTTGCTTCAGAGAAATTATTACAATAAAAAAACCAGAGAGAATAAAATCTTCTGCTACTGATGCTGTTTCTTCTCTAGCACCTCTAATTCAAGAGCTTGACTCTAAATCAGGATTGAAAATCTACTAAAATCTGAATATCTGCTTAGGCTGAGAGAAAGAATTTCAATGTACTGACACTTCAAAGACAAGCCCCTTTTTTTCAAAATGCTTCTATGGCTTCAATTTTCATAATTTTTAACAGACCGCTGCTATAATTACTTATGCAATTGGTTTGACAAATTTTTTATCTGCTTTACAGCTCTTCTTGACTTGTCCTTGCTTACAGTGTAATCATGCTTTGTCATAAACATGCAGAAAACAAAGGATCTTCTGTAAAATGTTCTTTCTTCAGTTTAGCAATTTTACTTTTTCTTTACCTTGTATGAACATTCTCATTTGGCTGTGGAAAAAAGTTTTCTATATCTGTATTTTGACATGCAAATATTTAAAATAAAAATGTTTCAAGGCAGCTGTCAGATACTTTATAAAAATATTAGTTCAGGTTACACATATTTAGAGCACTGAAAACACGGGATATGAGAACTGAATTGAGAAAGAACGTTTTAATTGTAAACTAGTGGTATAGAAATTTTAAACAATAGTAATGAGACCCAGGATATAGACATCTTGAATTCTGCAACCCCTATTAAGCAAAGTACAGCCAGACGCAACAGTTAAAAATATGTAACCACACAAGTTCCCCATTTGCCCTCTTTTATTTGCTCTGTGTTTTCAATTTGTAATGACAATTTTGTATCAGAACAATAAACCAAGGGGATCATCTTTCTTTTGCCAGCTGTGACCCAAATGACTACATTTGACTGTCCCACGAATGGAAACTGACAAATGAGACTTCAAAAGACTTCCCATTGCCAAGTTTAACAAAATTCTGCTATCTTTTAACCAAATATTTATGTATTACATGACTGTGCTTTATTATATTTATGTATTACATGGCTGTGTCGTATTAAATTTAAGTTTCCTCTGATCAGCGATACTCTCTTTCAGTGTCATTTGTAATATTTGGTTTCAATTAATATACATGGGATTGAAAGAAATGCACAAAACCTTGTTTATTTTCCAGCAGTTGATGGTAACTGATTAAATCATTGCACATGGCATGGTCTCCATCCCCTGTTTGTTGTACTAGGCAGCTGGCAAGCCGCACCTGTCAGCCTAGGAGAGAATCTCATAAAGCTGCCAGTAAAACAGTGTAGCTGAATACACATCTGCTAATAAATTCTTTTCATCATATCCTAATCAAACAGCATATGTAGTTTATGGCCTTGCTAATAAAGAGTTTGAAATATCTGCCTGTGAACTTGATTTTATCAATGTCAGCTGGCATGACCAGTTTTTATGTACTCCACTGCTCAGTGGAAAGGTGTGTGGTGAAACAGCCGATGCACAGGAAAAGGGGAAGGAACATAGGTTATTATCATAAACAGTGGTCAAATCCAGCCTTTTATTAATCCTCTTTGTACATTAATGGGACTGCTTCACTGCCTGCTTTGCCAGTCGTTCTGTTCCTGACTCCAGCTGCCACGTGCAGATACTTCTGCAGTGGTTCACATGAGCAATATTCTAATTATGTCTACAGTAATACAAAAAGTGTGAATGACAACTTGAATTTAAAGATGTCCATGTCCAGGTGTCTGGTTGGGTGACTGCAGCTTAAAATATCAAATAATGATTGACCCCTTTTTAGCTACTGTTTAAGAACCAGGGTGTTAACATGGTTTATGGCTTATTGGCTTATGGCACTCCCTTGAAGATATTGAATAACATGTTTTTTCACAGGAATATCTATTGGTAGTAATCACGAGTGGCTACAACTAAAATAATTATAGTTGAAATAAGCATTTGTGAGACAGGTTTTGCCATTCAGATTGGAACAGACCTCATCCAATGTGGATCTTCTGACTGATTTTCCTACTGGAACAGTGCTTTTTCCTCTACATAAGCCATTGCTGTTTTAATGTGTCAGCTCAGTTTGCCACCTAACATATTCTTCCTCCTTGGTGTTTTAGAGAGGTTTACAGCAAAAGTATATTTCATAGGCGAATCATCTTCCTGTGGAGTCGCTAACCCAACTGCACTAACTTCTGGAGTGTCCTCAGAAGCTGTACAAAAAAGTAGTGATTTCTTTTCCTTACCAGTCCCAATGATCTCCTGCAAGCGTCCAGCACAGTTTGTTCTTTCCTCTGGTTATTTATGCTATCCTACAGCTCAGCCAAATGTTTCACCATCGGATTTCATCTTCCATACTGATCTGGCAAAGTGTCTTCCTTAACATAGCTCCATGCATTTTTAGGGTTTCTGAAGATGTATAGTACATACTGTAGCCCACTATTGCACTTATCTGCTGTTAACTGCAGACATGCACTACTTTTACTCTTTATCTCTTGTGCAATTCCATTGCTTCATATAAAAGCAATGCTACTTTTATGTGTTCAAATTGGTGTTCTTCTTCAGTGTCTTCCTAAACCTTCTGAAAGACCTGCTAAAATGTGTGGTGAATTTTGAAGGCAGGAGTTGGATGTAAGTGCACTGCTGTTTCAGGAGTCCCATTGCTCCTTTTCACTCTAGCCTGCGCACACCTGATGTCTTCTTTGTCACATTTTCTTTGGCACCACTGAGTTTTGCAACATGGTGATATCCACTCTGACTTATTTTCTTTTCCTGGATATCCAACGCTGTCCTTCTGGCCTGCACATCTTGCTCCTCTTGTGTGGATCTGGTATCCATGTGAACTACAATAAGTGGAAATTCCTCGGTATTCTTCAGGATATCCTTTGCTTTTTTAGTCACACAAATCTTTAAAAACTTTTTAAATATGAAAGGCAATCACACAGATGATTCAAATATGACTGTAATTTTTTTGTGTCACCTTCCCTTCTTTTTTTGTTTCTTTCTCTTTATGTTACATTGTCATCAGCAGGAAGTTTCACTCACCTTGCCTCATTGTTTTTGAGGCTCTGGACTATAGATAAACCATAGGACTGTTATCTGCTGTGTATCTAGCTATAAAGAACCTAAAGAGGAAGGAAAGAAAAAAAAAGTCAAGACATTGGCAATGTCACAACACATCCTCTCTGAACTAGAAAACACCATTTTCCTGCCTTTGGAAAAAGACTTCGTGTGGAGTGAAAAACTGGGAAATACAAAGTTCATAAATGTTATTGCTGCTTCAAAAGAAAAGACACCCCCACCTCCCCTACTACCATACTATTACATCCTGAGTGTATATATATTTTTAATGCAATTTCCACACGAAAGATTTTGTAATATCTTTAGAAATAAATGTATTTAATATACAGTATCAATATCTAGTTATTCATTAAAAAAACCTGGTGTGCTTTATATGTCTGAGCTATTAACAGCCCCTTTGCCATTACATTAAAGCTGACAGAGGATGTCAGCGGAGAGTTACTTAGTGTTTTCTGTAGTCTCAGCAAATTTTCCTCAAAAATCAGCCTTTGTCAGCAAGAATAATTCAGTTTCTCATAATAGTGTTTCATAGATCCTAAAAAATGTTTTTGTTTATTCATGATGTTCAAAGAATTGACAGTTTTTATTTTCACATTTCTTTGAGCAAGGAAAGCACTGTTTCCTGAGGTGATTTGCAGCACTCCAAAAGGACACATGCCTGAGGCACCTGATAGAAGAGAGCTTCCATGAACAGAAAGATTTTTTTTGGTGCATAAGCAGCTGACTTAGGCATAGAAACAACCTTTTAAAGATGTAAATGGCCCATAGCAATCCCTTTGCCCCATCAGCTTTCCCCTGATCCTTTTTTTAAGCTCAGACAGATGTTTAACATATTATTTGCCTGCAGAAAAGCACCCAGCTGACAGTTTAGAATTTAAGATTAAATCTGCTCATCATGGGTCCAAGAAGGACAATTTTATCATGCTGTCTCAGATGAGAGTCCTCTTCAGGCAGGTGTATATCTCATAATCACCTCTCAGGTTCAAAACAAGTTGTCCTTTCACGTTTTGGTAGCTTAAATTAGAGAAGCTTTGGACAGGCCTAGAGGATTACACTTGACTAGTAAGATGGAGTTTCCTAGAAAAGCTTGAGCATAAACTGTGAAGCCTTTGACTGGAGTCTGAGCGCAATCTCTAAGCAGTTTGTGGCATGTAGAGCATGCTCATGGCTTAAACACATTGACTGCAAAGACCTGGGTATTTATGGAGAAGGTGACATCAAAGAAACGATTCTGGGAATGACTACTTACACCCCAGCTGGTGTTTATAGGGATGGGGAGATGCTCAACCAATCTTGAACACGAGGCTTCTCTTAAAGCCAGAAATGAAGCCTATGAATTCAGGCAATGTAATGTCGGTGATTTCCAACCAGCAATCTAAGGATTTCCACATCGGTTATAAGCAGTCAACAAAGAACTGAGGAAAATATTGAATGTTGATTGTTTGGACAGAAGCCGAAGGAATGAATTTCAGCAATAATGTCTGAATGAGGAAAAGTTCTACTGGATAGCTATAGCTTATTTCTTTTATACATCCTTGTAGAATCATAAAACAGATTGCAGATTCCTAGCTGATACAGGATAAAGTCTCATTTTAGTGCTACACTTTACTGCAGAGAGCATTTCTAGGCAGCAAAACATTACAAAAATGTACTCAATGGGTATGGGATTGAAACAGACCTTTTTAATTATTTAGGCTGTCACATAAAATGGCCAGTGGCCACTATTTAGAATGCTTTTAAATTTCATGACCAGGGGCTGTACAATGCATTAATCTCAAACCTGGGAATATAATCCCTCCTGGGCCAGTATTTGGCTGTAATACTTTAAGCAGATATGTGCAATTTTGTAATCAAAGCCAAACAAATATGAACTCTGACCAGAGGTATTCTGAAGTGGTTTCTATTTACAACTTCTGAAAAGAGATTTCTGCCATAACACTCATTTTACTTTTCAGCTTGTGAAATAATCAGCAGATAAAAGGCAAAGACTTCCAAAGAAGGAGGTAAATATATTTAATGAGTAAATATTGTATTATTAAAAGAAATGTGTCATAGTTTCTGCACACGAAGCAAAACTGGCAGAACTGGACAGAGATCTTTTATTTAACTGTGAGGTTTCTAACTTTTACAAGCACAGAATGTGGTTTTGTGTCTGTCAGAATTTTTAGACATACACAACAAGCTACTCTTTACAGTAGAGAAAAATGTGGAAAAGGAATCCATTTTTATCTTTAGAAATCTGGGATGAAAAATGATAATATTGTAGCAGGTGAGTCTGGGAAGAACAGAAGAAGTGATCTTATCTCTCCATTTGACCCAAGAAAAGATCAAGCAGACCTAAACCATTCCTGGCATGTTTGTCTAACCTGTTCTTACAACCTGTCAACAAGAAAAACAGCACCAGTTGCCAGACGAGCTATTCCAGGGCTTAACTCTTCTCACCGTCAGAAAGTTCTTTCCACTGTCTAACCTAATTGTCCCTTCCTGCAATTTAAACATACTGTTTTTCTTCCTCTTGTCAGGGGATCTGGAGAACAGACAATTCTGTTCCTCTTTGCAGCAACCTTTTAATTGCTTCAAGCTGCAGCCTTCTTCCCCAGGCTGTCTATGCCATGTATTGAGTCCCCTCAAGGATCCATTCTGGAGCTGAGAAATTAGGTGTCTTCTTGAACAACCTGTGGTTCACTTTTTTGATAGTTTGAGGACTGATCCAGTGAATCAGTCAAGCATCCAACATCTATCCACAAAACCTGGGTTTTCAACTTATACTCACCCCGTTGGACATTGCACACTTTTTTCCTCACACTGCATCCTTCTGCCCACAAGCTACATCCATGCTGTCACTGCGACAAAAATAATAAATAGGGCAGATGGCAGATTCTTCACATCAGGGGCAAGCAGAAAAGGTATGCCCTCTTAAAGAATACCAACATTTCAGTCCTAAAGTTGGGCCACTTGGAGGCAGGAGGAGATCTAGCCCTTATGACAGGGTAGCTCAGGCTACCCTGGGCTGAGGTGAGAAAGGACACGAGAGGAAAGAAAGGACTGTGAGAATATCCTGAGCTGCTGACAGGGATGTGGCAGGGCAGCCACAGCTGTGAGCCTCCAGTGGGAAGAGTGTGATAGACAAACTTTGTGCAGATTATGTGAGGTCAGTCCTTTGGTTTGTGCCAAATCCATGGGGCAAGTACTAAGCCAGGCTTTGCTCCAAAGTGCTTCAGAGTGTGGACACAATCAGTTCACATTACCAGGAGTGCACAAAAACATAAGCTGATTGTTAGAAATTAGGAATGGAATAGGGGATTTTAAAGCGAGAACTTGGTGTGCTGCTCTATAAATCCACAAAAACTGGAATAGTTGTGCACGGTGCTGCAATCACTCAAATATAACAGCAGCACACACAGAAAAAAGTTTAGGCAAAGGCAAGGGTATGGATAAACTTCTTTCTAAAGGCTGAAGAAACAGGGACTCCCACGTCTGGGAAAGCAATGACAGGGGGACAGTCATGGAAAAGTTGATCCAGCCTGGAGTGGCGCTGAGGAGCCCATAAGGATTGATTGTTTAGCAGGAGCTAGAAGGAAGATATAAAATCAGGCAGGAAGCTCATTCACTTAGGGTGCAATTAAGTGGTGGAGCTCCTTGGCATAGGATGCTGTATATAGCAAAATTTAAGAGGAGAAACAGACAAATTAAAACAAGAGAAACCTGCTGAGCTCGGAAAGTCCCTTAATTATGTCAAGGTAATGCAGTTGGAGGTAATGCAGTTTTACTAGCCACTTACCTTTTTATGCTCTTGTCTTGGCACTTGCTTTTTGTATTTGTCTTTGGGTCTGGGTGGGCTTTTTGTTAGATGCAGTACAACAATTTCAAGGTAGGAACACTGTGGATGTGAGTCATTCTGGGCCAGTGACCTTTCCAACGAGGAGATCAGAAAGCAATCAGAAAGACCGTAGGGACATGGCCACAAAGTTGTTTCTCCAACATTTGTCTCTTCCTACCACCCATCTAACCCTTCCATCCTGCTGTCCTCACCATAGCCACCTGTGTCCCCAGCAGCACACTCTACTAATAGCTAGCATTGCCCTTTGTCCTTGCTCAGCAAAAGCTGTTTGTAGGTACCCTTGTTTTTTTAACTGGCTTTGTGGCCCCTCATCTTTTTCAGAGATATTCTAAGGATTTCCCACATCCTCCTAAGGGCAGAGTTCATGATTTACATACTACTGTATTATTTCTTGTACACAAAGACTAAACCTGTGCTGTCAGGAAAATGGTTCAGGGCCTGATTTCTGGACCTGAGGGCAGATAGCACAGCATGGATCACATCTATACATCTAACCCCTTTATCTGTAACACAAAGTAGCCATATCCAAGTAATCTATTGGGATTTATATGCTCACCTCAAACTGGGCTCAGTTGCCATCTGGGGAAGTGGTAGCTGGCATAAGACCAAAGGTGTGGTAACAATTTAAGAATATTGACAGTCACATTTCAGATCTTGGGTTTTTTCTGGGGCACTACCATGGCAGAATTTTAAAGTTGGAACTGGATTTCAGAAAAAAAAAGTATTCTTAAGTCTGATCATGATTTAGAAGGGAGTGCCACATACTTATGAGAAACCTCCAGAGATGTCCCATTGTAGACGATTTGGTAGAAACAGTTGCTCCAGATGAAAATTTTCTCTTTGACCATGAATAGTACAGTTCACATCTGTTCTAGATAGGATCTTAGATCATATTTCATCTTGGACTGTAAAGCCATCCTCTAGCAATACATTGATTTAGGTAATGCTCTGTCCATTCTCTGCTTCATGTCTCTTTCAAGGGAAAAGAAAATATATGTGAAAAAATTTTGTCTGCTCAGTATGACTGCAATTATGGTTTTAGAATTTGGCATTATATTTTTATACATTTTTTGTTCTAGATAAAAAAAACAAATGGCAGCACATAGAAATATATTTTGAACCTTGAGAGATGTTGAAGTGTGTGTTAGCTCATTAATTAGTTAATGAATAAATTTCCAAATTTTCATTCATTTTACAATTGTATTTTGAGCAATCTCTAAAAATATGATCAAAAAAAAGACACGCTGAGATTTTTTTTCCTAATTGTCTCATAGCAAGGAAGTCAACAAATGAAGTGATTTTTAGGGAGAAAAGTTTATTTTTTGTTTTTAGTGCATTAATATATTTATTATTTTCAGTAAGGCTAAGTAGATTCTCCAAGTTACATACATATGTATATAGCATTAATTTTTGCACACGGTTAAGGTATAATGTCCAAGCCGAATCTTACTCTTTTCAGACATTCCACAAGTGCTTCTTCTAAGAATTTAATCATTTTCATTGCTTGTCTGATGTTCTCATTTAAGCTAATAGTCTATCTAGAAGTGTTACACACTTTTCAGTGTATGTAAGTTAAATGTGCTTTGGTATTAAAAGGTTTTTTAACAAAAATAAAAACTTCAGTAATAACTATTTAATGAGAAAATTTGGTCCAAGAATTGTATGTGTTAGCTGTTCTTAAATCACTACAGAAATGGGTTTGGATTGCAGCTTTTTGTTTCAATATAAGTTGGTGAGAAACCAAATTATAATCAACATCAATAAAGTGTACAGGCTAGAACAGTAAAAAACTGTTGAAACAAAATGGTTCATGTCAGTTGAAACAGGGAGATAGATTCCCATGTGGCTCATAAAGAAAAGGAAAATAGCCCTAATGAACAGTACAGTGAATTCAACCCTCTAGACCTTCCTGAGGCAAATCTTCCCTTGACTTCAAGCCATGTTGTCTGTGTAAAAAGTTGACCAGGACTGGTGTGGGAAATTTTGCTTATTTCCAAATGCAAACTCCTTCAATCTTCACCAGCCCTTTAACTATGTGTGTGTTCGTCTGCCTGCTCCCAGTGACAGAGGCTTGTTGTCCAGAAAAAGTTGTATTTCATTCTCAAGTTTTCTTCTGTTGTTGGAAATATTTATTCTACCTTGTTTTAATGTGGAGTTCAAAGCAAACAGGAAAACATCCCAAAATTCAGAATCACAGCAAGTTCTTATTTCACACTGGAGATCATTTTGTTCTGTGTCCTCCTGCTGGGGCTGGATTACTGGGTGGCAATGAGATGTTGGGCCTTTAGCAAATACAGACATTCAACTCCTTGTCTTTAATTCCCTTTTAAAAATCTATTTTTGAAATGTACAGAAAGCATAGTTTTATATTGCTCGGCTTTAAATTACATCTCATACTGAAAAAAAAAATGGAAGACAAAATCTAAATAAATGTATGTAAAAAGCTACACATTAATCACAGAAGAAATATCGTAAACCTCTACCTCACCTAATCCAAGCAGAAATCCAGGCACTGCCTTTCATGTTGAACTAGATGCATTGCTCAAGAATCACCAGAATGTCTTCTTGACACTCAGACACAAAACTTAGGATTCACTGAAGTAAATGCATGTTTTTTCACTGGAAATCTCTAATCAGAGCTAGTTATTCAAACTCCCTTTATAGTCTCTTTTTGTTCCCTTTTGAACTTTATTTTGTAATCGAGAGAAAGAGGAACCTCTCAGGATTAATCATGTACTAATGCAGGTTTCTAAAACAGATGAGATAAATCCAGCCCTCTACATGTCTTTTGACTCTAAAGCAATCCTGCATAGGCTACCTGAGGTTCAGACATCTAAACTGTAGACAACTAAAGTTAGATGACTTGTAGCCTACATAAAGAGTTTAAGTGCACAAGAAATAATTGGACAACTTATTATGTTAAGCTGAGCAAAAATCTCTGACCAAAGAATAGCTTTTGTTTGGCTGAAGCACATCTTTCTGAATTGCAGCCAATATTATTATGAAGAGAAAGAGAATTCACTACTTTCCCTTGTAGATTCTTTTTCTGACTAATCTCCTTCACTGCTGAAAAATGTGCCTTTTTTTCCAAACGAAACTTGTCTGGTTTTAGCCTGTATCTACTGATTCTCATCAGGCCTTTTTGCTTTGGTTTAAAAGTCCTTTAAGTGTTCTGAGTTTTTTCTAATGAATGTATGTGCATACATATTCAAGCCACTCTTAAATCAGCTATAATCTAAATAGATTGAGGATTCCCAGTGCCCTACTGTAAAGCATTTCTCCATCCTGAAATAATTTTTAAGGTCCTTTCTGCATATTTTTCAATTTTTCAGCTTTCCCGCCCCCCAAATATGGACACCAGATGTGTATGCAATATTCTAGCATCAATCTCATCAATATTACACACAGAGGCAAAATCATCACCCTGCTTGTATTTGCTACCCAGTTTGCACAACAAAAGGTTCATATATTTTCAGAATTAAATTAGGAATTGCTTATCACTAAAGATTCATTTTAGAACTGCTGCAGAAGCTTGGCTGTAGTACCTGGTTAATTGAAATTGTCTCACCCAGCTAAATAAGTCAGCTAATTTTGTGTATAATTTTAAGTTCTTCAATTGCTTTTTACATCTGTCATTCACAATTATCTTCTGCCACCATTTTAGGAATATTTTACATTGCATGTGGTCAAGCTTCAGCCAATACTTGAGAGCTAAGACTAGGGGTAGAAGTGTACCCCACAACTGGTTACCTAAAGGGAACTTTCAGCCCATCTTAATCATATAAATTTATTGCTTTATCAGCTTTTTTTTTCTTCCCCCCGCGTTTTTTTTTTTTTTTTTTT